>OZ023268.1:10418710-10761390 GCA_964006375.1 Tillus elongatus
CTTTCCTAAAGTCATTAGATCACCTTTACACTTTTCTTTTTGTGTATGAATATACGTAAAATTATCCTACATATAGTTCTCTTCCTTTTCGTGAATTTTTATTTTAAAAAATTCACTAATAGAGAGGTATCGATGGTGAGACTTTGCAAAAAAAAAATTCAAATGAGCGTGAACTAGGATCCCTAGAACCTATATCCGGGGTCAGTTTCAATATATATATATATATATATATATATATATATATATATATATATATATATATATATATATATATATATATATATATATATATATATATATATATATAGTGAGGGGTCAAATCGGGATAAGGTTATCTTTCCCTAATATGGGGAGGTTCCCACGGGACAACCTTATCAATATGGCTTTTTTACGGGATTTTCTCAGGCGCCAGCAGCGTGGGTTTAAAGGAAGACGCTGCGTTCCCTCAGGACTATATATCTGTCCTCGGTTGCTATTTACAGCTACACGGACCCGGGGTAAACTTCAGTGGAGACAGGGTTCACCTAAGTCCTCAGGCGAAGTCCCTCAGGACTCCTTAATTATGGCCTGTTTATTAGAGATCAGGATGTTGCGTATTACGTTGGGGTGGATTGGTTGGGAAGCGTTAAATGATACACCGTATAAATCAAACAATCTATTTACAAAAGTATTGGTGGGGAAATATTTACAAACATATGTACAAAGAAATATTTACACAAGGGGTGTTCCCGGAATACCACACATTTAAACTAACTTATTGGATAACAAATCAATTTATTAGAGACCAGAGGCAGAAACAGAAATATTCGCGAGTTATACGGACGGTATCACGAATAGGGGTTGTAAACTCGCGGCTTGTAAGCGGGCAGAAGCGTCCAGGGATCGCCAAAGCAAGGCACCGGATAGGTGGTCGGTTTTAAGCAGGCATGCAATATGTGAATGGAAAGCCAACTCTAGGTGCAATATCAAGATTAGCTAACGGCTTGTTCTACTTTCTACTATCACTTAATTAATTACGGACCCTCAAGCATGCGTTGCAGTCATACAGACTCTCTACGACCTGAGGAAGTGTCTCCTAAGGGAGATGGAAATTTCCCCTCGACAAAATAAAGAAAGTCCTCCCTATCAAGTTAAAAGAAAACACAGCCTCCAAACAGTGCCTTCAGGACGGTCGGGATACCGGGTATCGCCAGACTGTTTCGATCGCCAGGAATGGTGGAGACCTACTGCAGCCCGAAATATCCCAGCTGTCGTCCAGATCCAGGACCACGAGAGCTGCGCCACGGGAGACCGCCTTGGGTGACTTAATCGTGACTAGGCCGCCACCGGGTTCAAATCAACGTGCAGTCAGCCGCTTTGCTAGTGCTCTCGCGCTCTCGGGAAGACTCCAACTCAGGAACGCAACCCTCTTGCGCCTCCCGACGGAAACAAAGAAAGCCCTTCCCCCGAAGACTGAAAACGGCAAGGTTTTCCCAATACTGTTGCTCGGACAGTCGAGACACCGGGTATCGCCAGACTGTTTCGATCGCCAGGAATGGTGGAAACCTACTGCAGCCCGAAATATCCCAGCTGTCGTCCAGATCCAGGACCACGAGAGCTGCGCCACGGGAGACCGCCTTGGGTGACTTGATCGTGACTAGGCCGCCACCGGGTTCAAATCAACCTGCAGTCAGCCGCTTTGCTAGTGCTCTCGGGAAGACTCCAACTCAGGAACGCAACCCTCTTGCACCTCCCGACGGAAACAAAGAAAGCCCTTCTCCCGAAGACTGAAAACGGCAAGGTTTTCCCAATACTGTTGCTCGGACAGTTGAGACACCGGGTATCGCCAGACTGTTTCGATCGCCAGGAATGGTGGAAACCTACTGCAGCCCGAAATATCCCAGCTGTCGTCCAGATCCAGGACCACGAGAGCTGCGCCACGGGAGACCGCCTTGGGTGACTTGATCGTGACTAGGCCGCCACCGGGTTCAAATCAACCTGCAGTCAGCCGCTTTGCTAGTGCTCTCGCGCTCTCGGGAAGACTCCAACTCAGGAACGCAACCCTCTTGCGCCTCCCGACGGAAACAAAGAAAGCCCTTCTCCCGAAGACTGAAAACGGCAAGGTTTTCCCAATACTGTTGCTCGGACAGTTGAGACACCGGGTATCGCCAGACTGTTTCGATCGCCAGGAATGGTGGAAACCTACTGCAGCCCGAAATATCCCAGCTGTCGTCCAGATCCAGGACCACGAGAGCTGCGCCACGGGAGACCGCCTTGGGTGACTTGATCGTGACTAGGCCGCCACCGGGTTCAAATCAACCTGCAGTCAGCCGCTTTGCTAGTGCTCTCGCGCTCTCGGGAAGACTCCAGCTCAGGAACGTAACCCTCTTGCGCCTCCCGACGGAAACAAAGAAAGCCCTTCCCCCGAAGACTGAAAACGGCGAGGTTTTCTCAATAATGTCGCTCGGACGGTCGAGACACCGGGTATCGCCACCAAGCGCGCCAAGGTGGCCATAGACAGAGAGAGAGAGAGAGAGAGACGCCGATCCGTGGAAAACCCCTTTCATACAGGCCCTGTACCGTACAGCTATAGAGACAGCGACCTACCCAAACGAGGCGGAAATGATCGGCCTGCTGAAGACGACGTTCTCCACTTGCCACAGCTGCTAACTCTACCAAGCTGGTGCACCCAACGAATCGCCGCACACTCTCCCACGGCCGGCCTGAAATACACAATAAAACCAAACACCAAGAATCGAAACCCGGACGGTGGCTGCCTCCTCTCCGTGACTGCTCCTGCGATCGCTGAAAGAGAACTCACTTGTCGAGTGCGTTACAGCTGATATATCCAGCTCTCGATGCGGTCTCAATCATCCGAAGGTTCTGCGCCGCACGCAGTGCGCGTAGGTTCCACCGGTCTCGCGACGTGTTCTTGAAACCATATTTCATTGAATGTTTTAATAACAAAAATAAATTAAATTAAATACAGATGGTACGGATATATTACCCTGTTAACTAATTAGATTATCTAATGGCAATTACGTCACTTCGTGACAATATATATATATATATATATATATATATATATATATATATATATATATATATATATATATATATATATATATATATATATATATATATATATATAAACTATAACAAGATTGATAACACAGCATTTCTGGAATATACAAGGAGAAAGGTTTAAGGGCAAAGCCGCAAGGATACAACCACAAACACGTGCTTCAGGCTTATTAGCCATCATCAGTACTGTATAGCCAGGTGAAGATGGGAACACTCTGGATGAAGATGCAAAGATACACGGAGCCACAACAAGCAACCAATGCACATTTGCAGCAACATTTGGAAGACCCTCAATCCGAGGGAAACAACCAAAAAAGCTACGGAGGCAAAGAAATCACCTGTGTGAGCACCCGGAGCCCAGGAAGTTATATTAACTATAACAGGATTGATAACACGGCATTCCTGTAATATACAAGGAGCAAGGTTTAAGGGCAAAGCCGCAAGGATACAGCTGCAAACATGTGTTTCAGGCTTATTAGCCATCATCAGTACGGTATAGCCAGGTGAAGATGGGAACACTCTGGATGAAGATGCAAAGATACACAGAGTCACAACAGGCAACCAGTGCACAATTGCAGCAACATTTGGAAGACCCTCAATCTGAGGGAAACAACCAAAAAAGCTACGGAGGCAAAGAAATCACCTGTGTGAGCATCCGGAACCCAGGAAGTTATATTAACTATAACAGGATTGATAACACGGCATTCCTGTAATATACAAGGAGAAAGGTTTAAGGGCAAAGCCGCAAGGGTACAGCTGCAAACACGTGTTTCAGGCTTATTAGCCATCATCAGTACAGTATAGCCAGGTGAAGATGGGAACACTCTGGATGAAGATGCAAAGATACACAGAGTCACAACAGGCAACCAGTGCACAATTGCAGCAACATTTGGAAGACCCTCAATCTGAGGGAAACAACCAAAAAAGCTACGGAGGCAAAGAAATCACCTGTGTGAGCATCCGGAACCCAGGAAGTTATATTAACTATAACAGGATTGATAACATGGCATTTCTGTAATATACAAGGAGAAAGGTTTAAGCCCTTAAACCTGTGACTCTGTGTATCTTGGCATCTTCATCCAGAGTGTTCCCATCGTCACCTGGCAATACCGTACTGATGATGGCTAATAAGCCTGAAACACGTGTTTGCGGTTGTATCCTTGCGGCTTTGCCCTTAAACCTTTCTCCTCCCATATATATATATATATATATATATATATATATATATATATATATATATATATATATATATATATATATATATATATATATATATATATATATATATATATATATATATATATATATATATATATATATATATATATATATATATATATATATATATATATATATATATATATATATATATATATATATATATATATATATATATATATATATATATATATATATATATATATATATATATATATATATATATATATATATATATATATATATATATATATATATATATATATATATATATATATATATATATATATATATATTGTTATCATCACCCTTAAGGGGTTGATGTGACAACGTTGAGTTTTTATGTCAAAACATGTCCCCCTCAATATTAAAAATGACGTTTCAGCGTTTCTTAAAAAAATCTCTGGACGGAAATCGGTCTGTTTCGTTTTCAATGCGCCACCCTATATAATTATATAATGGTAATCAAACTTTTTCTTATATTCCTAGAATGGGATGTATTCCATTCCGTTATATCCTGTTTATCTATTTCTAATTATGTCAATTCCATTACACAGGGGTTTGTTGAAAGGAAAAGTTGGATTTAAGACAAATGTTTTCTGGTGCAGTTATAAAATGAATTTTTATTAATAAAAGTGAAATAATAAAGACTACAGAATCTTTTTGGGTTAGTTGTTTGCCACCATTATATTTTATCAGTTACAAAAAACTTAACATAAACTTATCCTATATATTTGTAGAAATACTTTTTCCCTGGACAATAATAATTAAATAAAATTATATTTAGCACGCGCACGTTATTATTACTTATTAGTATACAGCATCTACAGGGCCCTCATTAATTCCCGAGTCCCACGTGACCGCTTAAGTTAGGCAACCAAACATACACGGTTGAAATCCCTAAGTTGCCAGTGGCGTCTCTTATTTCCTTTGTGGTTTTATAAAAATTATATTAAGGTGAAACAGTAAATGTCTTCAACTTTTAGTTTTCTTCAATTCTACTTCCACATTTACGCATTAGAGTGAAAATATTTTTCGCAGAGCAAAAAAATATTTGTTTTGCTCAGATGAGATTAAAATTGTCCTATCGCGATGCGATGCGTTAGCGGCATTCCGCTGATGATGTAATGTCATTTTTGAGGTTTCGAGGGTTGGGGAATTCATATGTAACATTGTTAATTTTAACATTAATAACCAGTTCGTAAAAACATAAAATATTACTTTTATTTTGTATAGATATCAAAATAAAACAAACAAAACTAGCATTACAAAAAACATTTTAACTAGTGTTCAGTAAATAAAATAAGTTTTTATAAAAAGGGTTATTTAAACTTCTAATTTACGGTTTTAGGAATGTGTATTGTGTCACATGTAACAAATATGTACCTGTTTGGGCAGATTACCGACAAACAGATTTGGTAGGGCTTTGTTCCATGTGATGTCGAATATCGTCAACAACATTCTTTGTTAGAATAGTTGGCCTGCCTGTAGATTTGCCTTCGCAAGTACAGTGCTTTTCCTCATATTGTTTAATAAGGACCAATCTGTGGTTTTTAAAAATATCATATGGAATGATATCCTCGGGAAAAGCTTCAGAATATTGCTCGATGCATGATTGTATCGAATAAGACCAACTTTCATTTGGATTTCGTGTACTACTGCGAAAATGGGCCATTAAAATAAAGACATCCTGCTCCGGTGTGAAAGGCATCTTTACAATCAAGTCTAAAAAAATAGAACAAATAAATGAACATAACCTTAACATACCTACACTTTTAACTTACTTAAAAACGGAATGAAAATGCTAAGTTTTGATAAAAACAGTATATTTTTATTGTCCAACAGATAGAAAATTATTCGAAGAAGGTAAACACTGGTCGAACTTGGAAAATGCACAATATACATACAAAATAACCAGTCAAAAGGGAATTGAGCGCCAACGGACTGAACTGTCAATTGATTTAGTAACTTTGGGGTCCCTAGTCTAGTGGTTTTTTCGGTTACTTTTTGACTGCCAACTCATAAAATCATATTCCACTAAGAGAGAGACAGAATCTGGTTACGTGGGACTCTGGAATTAATGAAGGCACTGTACAATTTCATCCCTTACCACGCTGAATATAAATATTATATGCTCTTCTTAATGTGAAAACATAATCGGATGATTAATCCGAATATTATTTTATATGAATCCGTATCATCCGAATATCAAAATAATCCCAATATTTACAACGCTGTTTCAAATTTTAATACATTATAGTACTGTACTTTCATCATACATATAATAACATGTTTATTTAGCGAATTTGATTTTTGCTGATTTTGAAAAATGGAGATTTTTATTAAGGAAAAATCACTAAGTATATTTGATTAAAATTTTAATTAGTTACAATCTTCTTTTTTTTTTTAATTAAAGAATCGCTTTGACAATGGGATTAAACAGTGATATTGGAATTAGTGCCCTGAATAAATCAATTTGCTCTGACTGCGACACAAACCCAGATTGAAAAGAGACGTGTTAAAGTGGACTTTAGACAGTTCAACACATTCAGTTCAACAATTTATTTATTTATTACAAGCATTTACATTGGTTATGAACACATATTAACAAAAATAAAACTACACATTCATTCAACAAGTTAATTTATGCTATTTTAGATTTCCTGCCAAAAATACTTACCTCTAATTCTTACATTTGTATTTAGTTTTGTTAAGACAATTACTCTACGATATTTTGTTGTTGTATATGTTCGGGGTAATTTTGCCAATGAGCCCAAAAAAAAATCAATAAAGCCCTTTTACAACAAATGTTAAAAATCAACTCGGTATTTTGTGTGTTAAATAAAACAGTCTTTAGTTTATGATAATCTAGAATATCGTCAATCTGCTGTCAATGATTGAATAGTTATGATTTGTGCGATTTGTGTGAAACTAAATGGGTTTTCTTTATTTTTGTTAGAAAATGTGATTTATGACCATGTTAATGAACCAGTATTGCTGTCGGTGGCGCCACCAAGCGGCAGTGGTAAAATTGATACTGTCATCGTATTACGCATAATGTCTAATAATACCATGCCACATTTCATAATAATATGTTCCACCACTTTCAAGATATTTGAAAAAATAGTTTTAAGAAAAATTATTTAAACATCTTGTAACAGTTTATATAAGAAATAATCATGGTCCCAAAATAGAACCCAGTGGAATGCCACTTTTGATTTCCTCTCCAGTTTGATGTTTTACCATCAGACCTAATTCTCTGTTTCTTGTCTTAAGGTATGATTTTAGCAGAGAGTGAACAACACCGTGGAAACCATAAGACCATATCAGTGTGTAAAACCCAAATGGAATAAATTCATTATTTCGGTTACTGTACATTCTTATAAAAAATCCCGAAACACGTCAAATTTAAATTATAGATTGACATTTTTTAACGTGAAAATACCTTCAACCCCCATCGAATGACAGGTACAACCCCCAATTTTTTAAAGTGGAAGTATAGGCTTGTGATATATCGTTTGAAAGGTATGTTCATTCTCTCTATTCAAAAATGTTATCGTTTTCAAGTTTATTGCAACAATTAAGATAGAATAAAATGAAATCATGTGGTTACCGAAATTCGCTACAATACAACAAAAAACTAAAATGTAATAAAATGTAAAACACTAAAAAGAACTATGAATGTCAATTAGGTAAATGTTCACCGCAAACTTCTTGGCAACACCCTAATCTTAAATAAAACTGTCTTCTAACATTATTTAACATATCAGGTGTGATCGACCTAATCGCAAGCGTTATTTGTTATTTTAAGTCATTTAAATAAAAAGGTTTAGTTTTGTACAAAATGCTCTTCACATATCCTCATAAAAAGAAATCTAATAAGGTAAGATCTGGTGATGGCGCTGGCCATTCTATCGATCCTCGCCTCCCTATCCACCGATTGGGAAATATTGCATCGAGGTACTGCCAGACATTGAGTTGGTAATGTGCTGGTGCTCCATCCTGCTGAAACCATATCGTATTCACTGGAATTTGAGGGTTTCCTGGATCAGGATCTAAATTTGCCAAAGTTGGAATGACATCATTTTGAAGTAGTGCCAAATAATTATCGCCATTCAAATTACCCTCAATGAAAAAGGGACCAATGATATGGTTTCCAACAATGCCTGCCCAAACATTAACCTTCTGAGGGTATTGTGTGTGTTCTTCCCTCGTCCAGTACAGATTTGTTGTTGCCCAGTAGCGACAATTTTGCCGAACCGACCGACCGTTAAGTGAAAAAGTGCGCTCATCAGAAAACATAACGTCTTCTGATTGGATAATATTATTATCCAACATGTCAATCATTCGCTCACAAAAATAAGTTCTCCTATCATAATCGTCTTCCATGAGCTCCTGAGTAGGTATCATTTTATAGGGATGCATTTTATTTTCTTTTAATATGTTAACTATCGATGCATGGCTAACAGTAAATGTAGTGGATGCCTGTCTAGCCGATGTATGTGGGTTTTCCACAAATTCAAGCATCACATCTAATTTGATTTCATCACTCAGTGCACTGGCTGCTTTTTTTTTATCTGCCTTACATGACCAAACTCGCGAAAGTGCTTCTCTATTTTACTAATTGTTTCTTGGATATGGGCAGTAAATCAGGAAATTCCTCATGAAATAGGCGAGTTACTTCATGTTGTGTTCGGGTTTTATCTCCATAACCAATCATTTGTATAACTTATTTTATGCATTTCCGTTAATGTAACCATTTTTCAGTATTGAAGTTAACGAAATTCAAACTAATATTACAATACTAACAATTTAAATGACAACTTAAAATTACAAAACAATTCGCTTAGGCATTTTAAACAAACTAACATTGCCTCGGAAACACTTTAATGTATTTTTAATGGATACAATGTAAAAAGCACATTACTATGGTTTTTGCTTACTTTATTATCTTCAAGACCTAAACGGAAAATAAGTTTTGAGTATACTAATTACAATATTGTAATAAGTTTTGAGTATTTTATAGCGAATTTCGGTATCCACATGATTTTATTTTATTATATCTTAATTGTTGCAATAAACTTGAAAACGATAACATTTTTGAATAGAGAATGAACACTGTTCAAACGACATATCACAAGCCTATACTTCTCCTTTAAAAAATTGGGGGTTGAAGGTAGGGATCGCATTTTCACGTTGAAAAATGTTAATTTATAAATTAAATTTGACATGTTTCGGGATTTTTTATAATAATGTACAGTAACCGAAATAATGAATTTATTCCATTTGGCTTTTACACACTGTATATATTATCAAACAAAACACTATGAGACACACTGTGAAAGGCTTCACTCAAATCATACAAAACGAGTTGAGCCAGTCAAAGGCCTCTGTTATTTTATTTACAATCTGGGCTAATGCTGAGACGGTAGATTTATTCTTGTTCCATGCTGACAGTCCGTCAGCAAAGCATACTTATCAAGATATGCACATAGCCTGTTTTTCAGAACATCTTCAAACACTTTTGATATCCCTGGCAAAATTGATATAGGTCTATAATTAACTATGGTAAGAGTGTCACATTTGTGTGTGGCAATAACTTCTGCCAGTTTTAATAAGTCCGGAAAATATCCCCCTTGGAAACAGCTATTTATGGCAAACATCAGTGGAACCAGTATATGGAGAATAACAGTCTTCAAAGCACTAACATTGTAAGCAAGGTGCTTATCTGTTTAAGTATCTAGTTTTATGAAATTTCTCTGTACATAAATGTTCGGAACAGAATGTAAATGAATTACTGGGTTGGATCTCAAAAAGTTCATGAAAAATCGCCATAGAACCAAATATTTTAAGCGATCGTAAATATATCAATCATAATATGCATAAAATATGTAGGCTGCGAGCATGTTGAAATTGTGTGTATTTAATTTGATAAATAAAAACACCTTAGCAAGCTAAAAGGTGCGGTTCAACGGTCACTTGAGACATCGTTGATAGAGGAATGCTAGATTCGCAAGTTTCGAGTTCTACGGTTTTTATAAAACCAGGTCACTTAGTTTCAACAGAAACAAAATACCGCAAACTCAAGAGTTTTTTGACTCGGTGACCGAGAAAAGAATTGAGAGTAGTGGGCCTCGGGCCCGCCGAAAAGGCAGTGGTCTCCAAGCCTTGCTCGGGTTTAGGAGTACCCGCAGCGACAAAAAAAATAATCGGCAGAGCGTCACGAAGATATCATGGGGTTTTGGAGTAAATGTAGAATTTAGTTAGGAGCTCAATTAGAGCTAGCGGTAATGGAGTAGTGTTCAGCTAGGGAGCCAAAATCAAGAAGGGATTTAGGTTTTCCGTAAAGTTAGTGAGTGTGGCAGCAAGGCACAGGGCTGGCTTTCCTGGTGAGTATGTTCCATGACATAATATGTTTAAAGTTACTTTTATTAAAGGCTAGCTGTCTCGAGTACTGAATTAATTTTTATATAAAATTTGTATAAGATATTTAAGCCATGGGGCTGTAAGATAGAATATTAACATAGGTAGTTGAGCCATAGGGCTCGAAATATAATTAGACTAAACTAAATTGAATTTTACATGTTGTTTTAGTAGATGGGAATTTTGTGAAATTCATAATACGCGAGCAGATAGGGCTTGGGACCATAAGGGTTTAGTTGGGAACTTAAAGAGAAGGAAGTTAGAAGTTATTAAACTTATGCAATATTATACCGGGGGCGAAAATAATTTAATTTTCGCAGGTATCAGTTTTGCATGAAATTTAGTTTTTATGGCCCGTAAAACTACCCCGTTAGAACACTCTTGCCATGCACATCTTGGGTTCTCTTATTCTTAGTGCAAGAGTAAGCAATTCTTGGGAGATATCTTCCTCCATAAAAAAAGAATTCAGAACTTTATTAACAGAACCATTTTCATTGGGTTTTCTCGATGACATTGTGGTCCCTGGTGCACCAACACTGATAACATAGGTGCTTAGATTTTCAATATTTATCTCCATTGGAAGATTTGTTCTTGATTGTGTATTCTGATTTGATTCCCTCCTTATTATATCCCATGTGGCTCTATTTATTACTAGCAGTTGGCATAAATTTTTGATTGTTTGACCTTTTGCTTTCTATTATGGCTTCATCGTATAAGTTATTATAAATTATATGCACTCCATGATGTCTCATCCATTCTCACCCTTGTGATTATATACAAAGCATCCAGTGCATTTTTCATTAAATTGATTTCTTCAGTTGCACATTCTGCTTTGACATTCTGTAGATTTTCTTATATTTTTTTCAGGGCATATGTTGTATGGTGTAGACATGAAGGATTCTGACAGTGTGTGTTTTGTGCCTCTGTGTAGCGTTCTGCAGCTGTCAACAGAACGTCAACACCAGGCGACCTCTCAAGAATGACAGATAGAAACATATGGTGTAGAAGGAACATGACTTTCTAATGCTGGAACAAGTAGTAAATAAACAAACATATATTACATGGTGGTTTTAGTAATATACACAATATAACAGCATATCTCATTAAATACTAACAGAAAGATATGCTCGAAGTACCCATAGCAATCACCCGCCGACTCAGTCATTTGAAGACCACTCCAATCAACTTCAGAAACACATCTCAAAAAACAATCAATGTTATCTGGTCCCATCTACTGGGCTTTCTATAAAAACTCTTTCCCCCAGCTTTTTACGAGCGACGAAATGTGGAACACACAATAGAAACAGTCAACACAGTGGCGCCAAAGTTCACCAAAACCGAAAATGTTTAACCAATCTCCATACTCGAGTCAAAAAATGATGGCTACAGTTTTTTGTGCCGAAAAGGACGTCATTTTGGTTTGATTTCATGGAACGTGGGTCAGGTCAGATCAGGTCTCGAGTCAAAAAATGATGGCTACGGTTTTTTGGGCCGAAAAGGACGTCATTTTGGTTTGATTTAATGGAATGTGGGTCAGGTCAGATGAGGTCTCGAGTCAAAAAATGATGGCTACAGTTTTTTGGGCCGAAAAGGACGTCATTTTGGTTTGATTTAATGGAACGTGGGTCAAGTCAGATCAGGTCTCGAGTCAAAAAATGATGGCTACAGTTTTTTGGGCCGAAAAGGACGTCATTTTGGTTTGATTTCATGGAACGTGGGTCAGATCAGATCAGGTCTCGAGTCAAAAAATGATGGCTACAGTTTTTTGGGCCGAAAAGGACGTCATTTTGGTTTGATTTAATGGAACGTGGGTCAAGTCAGATCAGGTCTCGAGTCAAAAAATGATGGCTACAGTTTTTTGGGCCGAAAAGGACGTCATTTTGGTTTGATTCCATGGAACGTGGGTCAGATCAGATCAGGTCTCGAGTCAAAAAATGATGGCTACAGTTTTTTGGGCCGAAAAGGACGTCATTTTGGTTTGATTTAATGGAACGTGGGTCAAGTCAGATCAGGTCTCGAGTCAAAAAATGATGGCTACAGTTTTTTGGGCCGAAAAGGACGTCATTTTGGTTTGATTTCATGGAACGTGGGTCAAGTCAGATCAGGTCTCGAGTCAAAAAATGATGGCTACAGTTTTTTGGGCCGAAAAGGACGTCATTTTGGTTTGATTTCATGGAACGTGGGTCAGATCAGATCAGGTCTCGAGTCAAAAAATGATGGCTACAGTTTTTTGGGCCGAAAAGGACGTCATTTTGGTTTGATTTAATGGAACGTGGGTCAGGTCAGATCAGGTCTCGAGTCAAAAAATGATGGCTACGGTTTTTTGGGCCGAAAAGGACGTCATTTTGGTTTGATTTCATGGAACGTGGGTCAGATCAGATCAGGTCTCGAGTCAAAAAATGATGGCTGCAGTTTTTTTGGGCCGAAAAGGACGTCATTTTGGTTTGAATTCATGGAACGTGGGTCAAGTCAGATCAGGTCTCGAGTCAAAAAATGATGGCTACAGTTTTTTGTGCCGAAAAGGACGTCATTTTGGTTTGATTTCATGGAACGTGGTTCAGGTCAGATCAGGTCTCGAGTCAAAAAATGATGGCTACAGTTTTTTGGGCCGAAAAGGACGTCATTTTGGTTTGATTTAATGGAATGTGGGTCAGGTCAGATCAGGTCTCGAGTCAAAAAATGATGGCTACAGTTTTTTGGGCCGAAAAGGACGTCATTTTGGTTTGATTTCATGGAACGTGGGTCAAGTCAGATCAGGTCTCGAGTCAAAAAATGATGGCTACAGTTTTGTGGGCCGAAAAGGACGTCATTTTGGTTTGATTTCATGGAACGTGGGTCAAGTCAGATCAGGTCTCGAGTCAAAAAATGATGGCTACAGTTTTTTGGGCCGAAAAGGACGTCATTTTGGTTTGATTTCATGGAACGTGGGTCAGGTCAGGTCAGGTCTCGAGTCAAAAAATGATGGCTACAGTTTTTTGGGCCGAAAAGGACGTCATTTTGGTTTGATTTCATGGAACGTGGGTCAAGTCAGATCAGGTCTCGAGTCAAAAAATGATGGCTACAGTTTTTTGGGCCGAAAAGGACGTCATTTTGGTTTGATTTCATGGAACGTGGGTCAAGTCAGATCAGGTCTCGAGTCAAAAAATGATGGCTACAGTTTTTTGGGCCGAAAAGGACGTCATTTTGGTTTGATTTCATGGAACGTGGGTCAGGTCAGGTCAGGTCTCGAGTCAAAAAATGATGGCTACAGTTTTTTGGGCCGAAAAGGACGTCATTTTGGTTTCATTTAATAGAACGTGTGTCAGGTCAGATCAGGTCTTGAGTCAAAAAATGATGGCTAGTTTTTTTGGGCCGAAAAGGACGTCATTTTGGTTTGATTTAATGGAACGTGGGTCAGGTCAGATCAGGTCTCGAGTCAAAAAATGATGGCTACAGTTTTTTTGGGCCGAAAAGGACGTCATTTTGGTTTGAATTCATGGAACGTGGGTCAGGTCAGATCTGGTCTCGAGTCAAAAAATGATGGCTACAGTTTTTTTGGGCCGAAAAGGACGTCATTTTGGTTTGATTTCATGGAACGTGAGTCAGGTCAGATCAGGTCTCGAGTCAAAAAATGATGGCTACAGTTTTTTGGGCCGAAAAGGACGTCATTTTGGTTTGAATTCATGGAACGTGGTTCAGATCAGGTCTCGACTCAAAAAATGATGGCTACAGTTTTTTGCGCCGAAAAGGACGTCATTTTGGTCTGATTTCACGGAACGTGGGTCAACAATTACAATTGACGTATACTGCGAAATGCTCACTAGACTAAGACTTGCGAGCCAAAACCGACGACATGGGAAACTGTCGTTCGGCATAATTCTCCACATGACAAGGTGTGTCCTCACATCTCTGCCATAACCAAGAAGATTCAAGATTTTCGTTGGGAACTTACTGACCACCCTCCACCTAGCGACTACTTCCTCTTCTTGCATTTGAAACGGTAGCTTGGTGGAAAAACGGTTTGAAAATGACGATGAATTCAAGACTGCCATTGTTACCTAGATCAGTTCCCAGACGGCGAACTTTTTACTATATGGCAGGGTTAAAGAAACTAGTATAGCGTTAGGAGAAGTGCCCAGAACTGAACGGCGATGATGTGGAGAAGTGAAGTAGATATGTAGTAAACTAAAACTGTTAAAAATAATGTTTTCTTGCCAGTTTATTTTTTTTAATGACCAAACGGCCCTGACTTTATGAATACGCCTCATACTATCATATTTCCTGCCATCTAGTGTTGAATAGCAGAATTTTAGTTATTTAATAAAACTTGAATCATCTTTTCTGTGTTAATTCATAATCCTGCGTAGAAGTATCAATTTCTTTATATAACAGATTTATATATATATATATATATATATATATATATATATATATATATATATATATATATATATATATATATATATATATATATATATATATATATAATTAACAATGGGTCTTAACTAATATTCTTAACAAGCTTCTTTCTTCATTGGTTAAAAGAGACCAGAAATCACTTTCCAACTGTACTAAACTGGTTGCGTCTGATGACTGACATAAAGTTACCAGGGACTGAAGCAGCAGAAACATTTTTTCTGACATACCACCAACTGAAAAAAACAAAATAAATACACTAGTTTATAAATAAAATCAAAAATAAGCTCATTGAATAAAATTACATTTTAGTGAATTTTCATTAAGAAAATTCACTAATAGAGGTATCGATGATGAGATTTTTGGAAAATTTCTTCAAATGAGCGCGAATTAGGGCCCCTAGAACCCAAATCCAAGGTCAGGTTATATATATATATATATATATATATATATATATATATATATATATATATATATATATATATATATATATATATATATATATATATATATATATATATATATTCGCAGTCTTTAATGTGAGACATACTTGGTTCTCGGGTTGAACCGCGTCCAGAATTTATTAAAACTCGACGTTTCGGCTCCTGTTTTGGAGCCCTTTTCAAGAGGTAAAGGAAATATTTAAGGACACTCTAAGGCCTCAATCTGCCTACTCCTTAGAGCGGTGGACAAGGGTAGGTTGGGTTGTTGTAGCTCGATTACGGGGCCACAATCTGCCTACTTCCCAAATCTCACTGGAGATCTTCTCTAAAGTCTCAGTGTGTTCAACCCCAGGCCTCAGAGAGATCTGACAGTTCGTTGCAAGTCTTGTATTGTATGTATCGTTCCGTCTACCTGCTTCGTTATCAGTGAAAGTAGTCAGGTCACAGTCAATTAAGTCAGGGGCTTTGGTCACGGTACTTAAAGGATTAGGAGGATTACCGGCATTTGTTGAGACAGATAAGGGGGATATTAATTTGTCTATTGAATTTATTTTATTTTTGTGTGTTTGTAATGAAGATATAATAGGTTTCCAAGTAATCGGAAGGCGAAGACCATCATCTCTCTTATTTAAATAATCGGGACGTTTTTGATCTCGATTGCTTCATGGATAATTCTCGTTTTGAAGTTGTAAACCATGCTATTGTTTTGGCATTATCGAAGTGTATTTTGTGTCCTAAATGAAAATGATGCATGGCCAGCGCCGATGAGGGTTCGGATTTTTTTACTGCGAGGGTGTGTTCATATATTCTATTGTGGATGTGTCTATTTGTTTGTCCTACATAAGTTCGGGAACAGTCGGAACAAGGAATTTCGTCAACTCCGAGGGATTCGTTTGGAATTGTATCCTTGTATCAGATTTGACAGTTTTTGCTATGTTGTGAATATGGTTTTGATATTATGGGTTCTGAAAATTCGGCTGATTTTGTCGGTGACACCTTTGATGTATGGTAAAAACGCTGTGAGTTTTGTGTGGACTCTGTCTGTTCTTGTTGTGGTGTAGTGGTTTGTTGTTGTGCTTACATACCATACCATATGTTACCAAATTGTTAGTTGGTTGTACACAGTCTCTATCTAGAACATTTTGTGTTAACTAGACCTGTCGTGTCAACATGCTACCTGGTTCCGCACTGAGATGGCGACCCCGTCGTACATTTCATAATGTTCTAGGAGGCTGGCTACCATAGCCATATTACTTTATAGGTGTGTTCTAGCTGTGATTAGTAAAGCACACTGACAAGCTCTAATTAGAGCGAAACCGGTCTGTGGTTCTAATAACGGTGAGAATACATCTAGCCTTACATAAATTGTCTCTGTATTATGGAAGAAATAGGTCAGGGCTGACAATTTACAAAGTTGTTAGTTGGTAGTCTCTATTTTATAACATTTTGTGTTAATTGGAGCTGTTGTGATAACATACTTCTTTTTTTTTAATTTCAACAACACACCACGAGGGCTTACAGCCTAAATACTATCATACCGTGGGTGTCGACAAGGAGGAAAGAGGCAACTTGTTTATTCTGGACTTGAAGGTTTGGAGGTTCGGAGGAGAAGGAAAAACATGTGCCGGCAAGGAATTCCACAACTTGGAAGTCCTCGGGACAAAAGAGCGGGCATAACAAGATGTTCTGTATCTGATGACCTGGACAGTAAAAGGGTGCATTCGCTCTGTTCCCCTGGTAGATCTGTTGGGGGCAGCAGATGGAGAAACTATGGAAGAAAGCTCATCTGAGCAGTGCCTGTGCAGATATCTATAAAAGAGAGAGAGGTCACCAACGGCACGTCGGTGGGCAAGGGATGGCAGCCCTTGGGTGAGGGTAGGGTCACCGATGAGACGTATAGCTCTTTTCTGAATGGAGTCCAGGATAGCGAGTGTAGAAGCGGCAGCAGCACCCCAGATATGGGAGCCTTATTTGTGAAGTATATAAGGTATAGAGATTAGCTGGTGAAAAGTATTTGCGAGCCCGTATGAGGAAACCTAATTTCTTAGCAGCCGCTTCTGCAATTGATGTGACATGTTGGTGCCAATTGAGATTTCGATCCACAGAAATGCCAACAAGTGAAAAGGACTCATTACTTTGAATAACTTGGTTGTTTATTGTGACGGGTCTAGGGCTAGTGTATCTCTTATGAGAACGAAAGCAAGACTGTGATTTGGTGGGGTTGAATTGTACAAGATTTCTACTTCCCCAGTCTAATATTTTTTGGAGATCCACAGAGATAGAACCCTCCATGAGTCTGCGATCCTCATCTAACTGGGCTAAAGAGACAGGCTTAGAGTATTGTATATTTGAGTGGAGGGTGCTGTCATCCGCCTAACTGTAACCTGGGTTGGATGTGCTAGAGAGGAGGTCATTGATGTGGAGAAGAAACAAAGTAGGGGCTAAAGCTGAACCTTGAGGAACTCTTGCATTATTTGGATACAGTTTAGAGGAATGGCCATCCACGACAACAGAAATGCTCCGGTTGGAGAGGAAATTTGCTGTCCACGTACAGAGTTTTGGTGGTAGGCCATAGGCCGGTAGTTTATTAAGCAGCGCTGCGTGCCAGACACGATTCACTGTGCAGTTCCATAGACTTGTTCCAAGAATGGGTGACAAAGGAAAGGAGGTCGGCAGTTGATCTGTGCTGACGGAATCCATACTGCCTGTCGTGGATTAGACTGTGTTTTTCAAGAAATTTTAGTAATTCGGTGTTTATATACTTTTCCATCACTTTAGAGACGACTGAAAGGAGAGAAATATGCCTGTAGTTGCTAGAAAGCGCTTTGGATCCTTTCATGGGGACGGGTTGTACTCGAGCAGTTTTCCAATTACTAGGGAATATGCCTCTATTGTAAGATGTCTGAAACAGACCAGTCAGGACAGGAGCAAGTTTTGGTGCGCATTTTTTGAGAACAATTGCTGGGATCTCGTCAAGGCCAGAGGCTTTCGTGGTATTAAGAGAAGAGAGCATCTTTCGTACCTTTTTAGTTTTGAAAATGATATCCGTCATTTTATGCGCGACATTGGGGACTGTTGGTGGTTGAACATTTGGAGGTGGGTTGAGACTAGAATTGCCGGCGAACAACGAGGCAAAAAGTTCAGCCTTTCCCAGGACGGTAGAAACAATTTCATCCCCTGAGACAAGAGGTGGGAACGTGCTCTTGCAGAAATTATTCCCAATAGATTTAGCAAGAGTCCAGAAGGTTTTGCTGCCGCTGGAGCTTGAGAGGACTTTATTTTTGATGTGGTTATTAAAGGAGTATTTGGCCTCAGAAAGAATGCAGACATAGCGGTTTCTTTCGTCGTTAAATGCTTGACGGTTTTCTTGACTGGGATTGTGTAGAAGCTTTTTGTGAGCTGTGACCTTCTCAAGTCTGGCCTTGTCACAGGATTTAGAGAACCAGGGCTTTTGAGTGGCTGCAGAGGTTTTCTGTGTACGTGTAATAAATAATTCCATGCCAGCTTGGATAATTTCGATGAAGTTTTGTGAGATATCAGAGGGGTCAGGATGAGAGAAGCAGACAGACGCCCATGGAAATGAGGAAAAGTAATCTCGCATTTCGTCCCAGTTCGCGGAGTTGTAGTGCCAAACGATACGTGGGTGTGACCTCAGGTTGCATTGCGCAGGAAGCAGTGACCATGCCGTGGTCTGAGCGGCCGAGGGGCGGTGACTGATAGCTTATAGCAGTCAGGATTTGTAGTAAGAAGGAGATCCAAAGGATTTGAGCTGTGTGTTGGGATGCGAGGAAAGTAAGTAGGTTGCTGAACCATATTGGCTAAAGAATTGCTGACTGCAAAGGACTCCGCTGCTCTTCCTTGTGGATCGGTTTTTGAAGATCGTAGCCATTCCTTATTATGGACATTGAAGTCACCAAGAATAGTGACCTCGGGGGAAGGATATTCAGAAATCAGATGGTCGGTTTTTTCAGAAAGGTAGTCAAAGAGCTGGACAAAGTTGTCAGAAGGTGACCGGTAAATGCAACAGATGAATTTAGTTGCAGCCCTGAGAGAGAGTTTTATCCATAGTATGTCTTTTCTTCCAGCTTCTAAATTGGGGAGTCTGGTGCAGGGTAGATTGCTACGGACGTACGCGCACACGCCTCAATGCAATCTAAAAGAAGTATGGAACTCATACCCCGGGAAATTAAGGTGATTAGTGGCTGTTTTGGCACTAATTTGAGTTTCGGTGAGGAAGAGGAGTTGGGGCCTATTAGCGTGGAGAAAATGGTGGACGGAGTTCAGGTTAGAATTTAGGCCACATATATTCGAGAAGGATATATTAAATCTTGATGCTGGCGCCCCCTGTACACCCCTCTCCCGGAGATCCGAATGGAGGGGTATTTTACCTCTGGAATCTTTTGTACAAGGAGGAGCCATCACCATTTTTGCTTATAAGGGAAACCGACTCATACACCAGAACCGGAAACGTCCGTTGGGACTTCACAGGCCCCTTGATGTAAGGGGTGGTACCTCCTCGGGCGTAAAAAAATCCTTTACTATCACGTAAAGGAAAATTCCACTACCACCTACCAACCTACTACCTGGTTCGGCACCGAGATGGCAACCCTGTCTTACATCTCACAATGTTATTTATCATATCGTTCTGCGCTATTTTTTTATAATTTTCAACATTAATGTTTTTACCAATATTGAAATACATACCTTTCAATGTTTTATCGCCCCAGGTGTACTTTTCTAACAGTTTTGCCAAATTAGCACACAGTTTCTGGGGTGATGGACGTAATATTAACAATAGAAGAACTCTACTAATTTCACATCTCAACAGAACTTCTGACCTTGTTCCGTTACTGGGTAAGGTACTTGCGATGCTTACAATTTCTGTAAAGGTATCCAAAGCAGCAGTGTAATCTCCTAAAAAGAAAAACACATACAGGGTGTGGATTTTAAAGTGTTACAATCTAAAAATATAATATCTAAAAAACAGCTCCGAAAAAATTTTGTATGTTTGTTGGTGTCAGAGACTTTTCTCATTTGGCCATGGACCTAGGTTACAATAACCTAAAAATTTGGCGAGGTAATACGTAGGCTGGGGGACACGTTTTAAAATATTTTTGACGTTATTCATTATTATTCATCATTAACTTAGAAAATATTAAACAAGGAGCCCCAAAACAGACCAGTGAGGAACACTTGGAGAGGCAATATATGGAGCAGATTTATGATCATTATAGGGAACAATATCAATTTCCCCATTTCAATATGATTTCAATTTGAAGTAGCAAAGAAACCATTTGTTGTCTTATGACAATATGAATGTTAATGACATTCTAGATTCTTGGTGCGCGACTGCTTATATGCTTTCCTGACTCCACTTAAGAAAATTTTTAAACTGATTCTTAGATCTGGAACATTCCCCGTGATTTGGAAGCTATCACGGGTTTTCCCTGTCTTCAAGGCGGGGGATAGTGGTGATCCATCAAACTATCGACCAATAGCCATACTATGTGTCTTCTGTAAGATTTTCGAGGCCTGCCTTTTTCAGCGAATACTGTTTCACATCAAAAACAGACTCTCTATTTCTCAGCATGGTTTCATTCCAGAGAGATCGACTGTAACGAATTTAGTTGA
This sequence comes from Tillus elongatus, assembly GCA_964006375.1. Lineage (NCBI taxonomy): Eukaryota > Metazoa > Arthropoda > Insecta > Coleoptera > Cleridae > Tillus > Tillus elongatus. The sequence goes on from OZ023268.1 coordinate 10,439,884, forward strand.
CGTTACACAGTTGATTGCGTCTGCTCTTGACCGCTCTTCACAGGTTGATGTTGTGTACTATCTAAGGCCTTCGATTGTCTAAATCACTCTGTTCTGATTGACAGGATGAGGGCTATCGGATTCTCCGAGGGCTTGCTTGGCTTATTCAGATCTTACCTGAATGGAAGGAGGCAATTTGTTGAGGTTGGGGACTTCAAATCTTACACCTATCACGTAACTTCGGGAGTGCCGCAGGGTTCCATACTCGGTCCATTACTGTTTAATCTATTTATTGACCCAGTTAAACATGTTTTACATGTTCCTTTTTTAATGTATGCAGAGTGTTGATGACTGTTTGCAGCTCCAGAACTGTCTTCAGATCCTTGATGAATGGTGTTGTCAGAGTGGTCTTTCTATGAATGTTTCCAAGTCTTGTGTGATGTCCTTTACTCGAAATAAGCACGCAGTTACTTTCGGGTACAATATAAGAGGGTTCCACTTGATCGCCCCGGGACAGTTAAGGACCTTGGAATTGTTTTTGATGGTACTCTATCTTTTAAACCACACTATGAGCAGACTGTCAGTTCCGCTTATAAAACTCTTGGATTCCTGATAAGACACAGCAAAAATTTCTCACAGACTGACACCCTCCTCCTGCTCTTTCTTTGTTTGGTTAGGTCCAGACTTGAATATGGCTCAGTTGTGTGGGCTCCTACTTATGAGATACATGTGGGAAGCCTGGAATCAGTGCAAAGGAAATTTCTCAAATTTCTTAGCTTTCATGAGGATGGTCGATATCCTACTATTGGTTTTCCTCAGGAGGGTTTACTTCTTCGCTTTGGTCTGCAGAGTCTGTCGATGCACAGGCAGTGCAGTCTCGTTACATTTTTATACAAACTGGTTAATTCTGTGTTCGATTGTAGCACGTTTTCCAGGCACATTCTATCTCCCGACTGCTCGTACGTGTTTGCTGCGAGCGTCTCCACTTTACCAGATGTGCAATGATTACTCTGTTGTGCAAGATAGCTTAGATATCTTCTCATGTAATATATCAGAGATAAAAATGTTTTTCAAACCGATTTAATTTGTAACTCTCTTTTGTGTAGTTTATATGATTATTGTTTGTTATTATGTTTTATATATCGGCCCATCCTTAGTTTGGCTTTAAGCTGTTGGATGGTGTATGAATAAATAAATAAATGAATAAAATAAGTCTGGACGCAGCAAGTGCGTTATGGTAGTAAATTTTCATAAAAATATTTTTAACAGCAAATGTCTTTTTTAAATAAAAGGCATGTAATTTAACCTACATATACTAGAAACAGTGTACCTTATTCCATCAAAATTATTTTATTTGAAAAGTACAATAATTTTCCGAACATAAACTTAAAATGTTTCCGAAAAAAATGGTCCGATTTTCCTTGGCAACAAACCTCTTCATGCTATTTACACACCTGTTAAAATATAATTATCGCCAAAAAGCTTTTACAAAAATTCAGAAAAAATGTTGACATGATAATCTGTAAACAATTTCTGCAACGAAAATTGCCATTTTCTTTACAAAAATTGGTTGAAGTAATGTTACACGGAAATTATGTTTTTTTACGAAAATTTGCTAAACAATTATTTTTCACGAATATATATATATATATATATATATATATATATATATATATATATATATATATATATATATATATATATATATATATATATATATATATATATATATATATATATATATATATATACAGTGTGACCACGGATTGAGTGTGGGTAAGGTATAAGTGACAAAAAAATTTCGAAGTAGAATCTGATATTCTGGGAATCGCTCCTGTTTTGTCTTAAACTGAGATGTTGAGAAAATGAACAAAATCAATTAATATACAGGGTGGTTTATAACTGATGTAATGAAATGTATTAAGAGTAAACTACCTTCGTTTATGAAGATACCGCAAAAAGTTATTAACAAAAATTGTTTAGAATTAAAATTTATGACAGGATTTCAATTTTCAAACAGATCAGCCTACTATGAATTTTTTTTAGCTGCGACTTTATTTAAATGACGTTCGACGGCTTCTGTGAATAGGTGTACTTTAAAAAATACTTGAAACTGTATTAAAAAAGTTGGCGAGTTGCATAGCTACTTGAGCTCTACCTTGTTGTTCATTTCCCGGGATACTACTTATTCGGAAAATTGAAACGTTAATTTTGTTTGTCACGAACGGCAAGCTTCTGTATTTAAAAATGTTAACAACAAAACAAAAAGTGTTTATTGTGCAGTGCTATGGTTTGGGTAAAGAACATTCTTATCAGGGAGTGATAAGAAAATTCCTTGAACACTGACCAAATTATTCGGTTTCCGCTACTGGTGTAAAAAAAAATTGTTACAAAATTTATGCGTCCTGGGATTGTTTTAAATGTTAAGAAGACAAAATCCGACCTAAATGAAGAAGCCAATGCTGCAGCTGCATTAGCTATGGATTCTGTTAGGCGTTTTCCGAAATTATCATTAAGAAGAAGGGCATTAGAAATCGGCAATATTAGCAAATCGCATTTGCAACAAATTTATCATACGAACAAGGTGAAACCTTTCAAAGCAAAACTTATACACACTTTGGAAGAAAATGACGAGTCAAAACGATTAGATTTTTGTTTATGGTACGGCGAGCAATATCTACAAAATCACAATTTTGGCAGAAGTATTATTTTTTCGGACGAATCCACTTTCACCACTAATGGGGTGGTAAATTCCCAAAATTCACGGCATTGGTCTATGAAGAATCCAAATTATAGAGTTAATTACAGAAGACAATGTCATAAAAAAGTAAATGTGTGGTGTGCTGTTTCTTACACTAGGATAATTGGGCCATATTTTTTTGAGCGGAATATGAACCAGTACAGTTATCTGGAAATGCTGGAAAATATTCTTCAAGACCATTTGCATAACATGTCACTAGAAGGTAGACAAACAGCATACTTTCAGCATGACGGCCACCCAGCACATGCAACAAGAATCGTTCGAGAATGGTTAGATTGCGAATTTCCTAGGCGGTGGATTGGTCGATATGGGCCAATACCTTGGCCTCCTAGAAGTCCCGATCTTACCTTAATGGACTTTTATTTATGGGGCTATCTCAAACAGAAAGTTTACGCGGCTCCATTAAACAACGATCTTGATTTGTTGAAACTGAGATTGAGAGAGGCAATTGACGGTATTCCAATTCTTGAAACTGAGATTGAGAGAGGCAAGTGACGGTATTCCAATTCAACATATTCAAAATGCCTACAAAGCATTTACTAAACGTGCTGAGTTATGTGTATTGGTTGGTGGCAGCACATTTGAATAATTTCTTTATTTTTCGTTGTTCGTTTTGATTTTTGTTAGCAATAAGCGTTTAGTATTTTACTAATAAATTACACACCTTATGTTTATTAACAAGTTTGCAGAGTCTATAAATGTTAATTATAGAACCTTTACGATGTTCTTACCATTTAAAGATTCTTATGTAACATTGAATTTAAATAAACTAATAATTCTTACCTTTCTCCACAAAATTTGAAGCTAACAATTCTAAAGAGTATATTTTGGTGTCTATTGTATCTTCTGACAACTGTACTGTAGTTTTAAGGTAGTTTTCAATGTATTCGGTCCTTTCAATTTTCTTCAGGAATTCAACAATTTCGAGATTCATTCCAATGCTTATAGGAGAATTTTCACAACATCTAACTAGAGCATGAGCATAGCAACTTATCGCCGCCTGAAAATTAAATTTGTTTAATTACTTACATACTCAATCCATAGCAGATTAACCACACAAGATATGATAGTCATTTGACATATTTTGGTAATACCGCTTTGTAAAGGTTTTAATTAACTTTACCAGTTATAACCAAATTAGTAAATAATGTATTTTTTTTTCCTCAGGGCTCATCCGCGGCCTTGCCGCCCCGATAGCACTGCAACCTTTGGTTGATTGTGCATACCCTTAGTCTTACTCTACCCATTCAAAAATCACTGTGCCTTGAACTAGTCTGCACAGCGATTGGTAGGGTGAAGTTTTATACTGCTCTGTCTCTCCTGTCTAGACTGACCGTAGATCAGTTGTCTTTTCCGGTCCAGAGCTATACACTCGCACAAGATGTGCTGGGCTGATTCCTCCCCCTCGCCGCAGAGTCTGCATGCGAGGTCCCCTTCGAACCGCCCCATTTTATGCAGGTGTTTCTTGACGGCCATGTGTCCCGTCAAGAGACCTGTTGTGTTTCTGAGCTGTCCTCTGCTAAGATTTAGCAGCTCCACAGCTCTCTTTGAACTGGGTCCGTCAATTATTGACTTCCCATGTCTGAGCCCTGGACAGTCTGCCCAGTACACATTGTGTTAGTTTCTGACCCAGGACTTAATGGCTCCCCTGGCAGTGCTCTTTGACACGCCCAGAGCCGGTTCTGGTCCCATAAATGGTTCTACTGACCCTCTCCTCGCGAGACTGTCAGCTTCTTCATTGCCTTTGACCCCCGAGTGACCCGGCACTCAGATGAGGGTCACCTCATTCTGCCCAGCCAGGTCGCTCGTCTCGGCACTCACTCACCAGCCAGGAATTTACCCGTGGACTACTTAGTGCCTTAAGGGCTGCCTGGCTGCCTGTGGCTATGAGGATCCGCTTGTTGGTGTAGCCCCTTCTCTTGTTCTCCCGCACACAGTACAGGATGGCGTACATCTCGGTCTGAAACACTGTTGCATGGGCTCCGAGGGAAATACTATGACTTACTCTCGGTCCTTCCGAGTAAATAAATAATGTATTACAGAGTGGTGAATATCCAGAGGTGCTAAAGCAGACAATAGTAATACATAAAGTAGGAGATCATCACAATCATGGAAATAAAAGACCCATTTTGATAATAATGATCTATTCTAAAATATTGGAAAAAGTGCCGAAGGCCAGACTTGTTGATTTGGTATCCAAGGCATTTAAATGTGATAAAGGTGAGTTTGGATCTAAAAAACAAATAGCAATGCACAGATGGCAGATGTTATAGAATTCATTACAACTAAGCTTGACCAGAAGAAATAATCATCACGATCATGGAAATAAAAGACCCATTTTGATAATAATGATCTATTCTAAAATATTGGAAAAAGTGCTGAAGGCCAGACTTGTTGATTTGGTATCCAAGACATTTAAATTTGATAAAGGTCAGTTTGGATCTAAAAACAGATAGCAATGCACAGATGGCAGATGCAGAAGTTATAGAATTCATTACAACTAAGCTTGAGCAGAAGAAATAATCATCACAATCATGGAAATAAAAGACACATTTTGATAATAATGATCTATTCTACAATATTGGAAAAAGTGCCGAAGGCTAGAGTTGTTGATTTTGTATCCAAGACATTTAGATTTAATAAAGGTGAGTTTGGATCTAAAAACAAATAGCAATGCACATATGGCAGATGCAGAAGTTATAGAATTCATTACAACTAAGCTTGACCAGAAGAAATAATCATCTCGATCATGGAAATAAAAGACATTTGGCTGAAGAGGGAGGCTAGGTGGACAACATACAGATTAAAACAAACTAAGCAGTGCCCATGCAGAGATCTATAAAAGAGAGAGAAGTCACCAACGGCACGTCGGTGGGCAAGGGATGGCAGCCTTTGGGTGAGGATAGGGGCACCATTGAGACGTATAGCTCTCTTTTGAATGGAGTCAAGGATAGCCAGTGTAGAAGCGGCAGCTGCACCCCAGATGTGGGAGCAGTATTCGAGGTTTGGCCTAATTTGTGAAGTATATAAGATATAGAGATTAGCTGGTGAAAAGTATTTGCGAGCCCGGAAGAGGAAACCTAATTTCTTAGCAGCCGCTTCGGCAATTAATGTGGCATGTTGGTGCCAATTAAGATTTCGATCCACAGAAATGCCAACAAGAGAAAAGGACTCATTACTTTGAATAACTTGGTTTGCATTGTGATGGGTCTAGGGCTGGTGTATATCTTATGAGAAAGAAAGCAAGACTGAGATTTGGTGGGGTTGAATTGTACAAGATATCTACTTCCCCAGTCTAATATTTGTTGGAGATCCACGGAGACAGACCCCTCCATGAGTCTGCGATCCTCATCTAATTGGGCTAAAGAGACAGGCTTAGAATATTGTATATTTGAGTGGAGGGTGCTGTCGTCTGCCTAACTGTGAACTGGGTTGGATGTGCTAGAGAGGAGGTCGTTGATGTGGAGAAGAAACAATGTAGGGGCTAAAGCTGAACCGTGAGGAACTCCTGCATTAATTGGATACAGTTTAGAGGAATGGCCATCCACAACAACAGAAATGCTCCTGTTGGAGAGGAAATTTGCTGTCCAGGTACAACGTTTTGGTGGTAGGCCATAGGCCGGAAGTTTATTAAGCAGCGCTGCGTGCCAGACCTGGTCGAATGCTTTGGATATGTCTAGAGTGACAATCTGGAATTCACCGTGTAGTTCTATAGACTTGTTCCAAGAATGGATGACAAAGGAAAGGAGGTCGGCAGTCGATCTGCGCTGACTGAATCCATACTGCCTGTCGTGGATTAGACTGTGTTTTTCAAGAAATTTTAGTAATTCGGTGTTTATATACTTTTCCATCACTTTAGAGACGACTGAGAGGAGAGAAATAGGCCTGTAGTTGCTAGGAAGCGCTTTGGATCCTTTCTTGGGGATGGGTTGTACTCGAGCAGTTTTCCAGTTACTAGGGAATATGCCTTTATTGTAAGATATCTGAAACAGACGAGTCAGGACAGGAGCAAGTTCTGGTGCGCATTTTTTGAGAACAATTGCTGGGATCTAGTCAAGGCCAGAGGCTTTCCTGGTATTAAGATAAGAGAGCATCTTTCGTACCTTTTTAGTTTTGAAAATCATATCCGTCATTTTATGCGCGACATTGGGGACTGTTGGTGGTTCAACATTTGGAGGTGGGTTGAGAGTAGAATTGCCGGCTAACAACGAAGCAAAAAGTTCAGCCATGCCCAGGGTGGTAGAAACAATTTCATCCCCTGAGACAAGAGGTGGGAACGTGCTTTTGCAGAAATTATTCCCAATAGATTTAGCAAGAGTACATAAGGGTTTGCCGCCGTTGGAGCTTAAGAGGACTTTGTTTTTGATGTGGTTATTAAACGAGTTTTTTGCCTCAGAAAGAATGCGGACATAGCGGTTTCTTGCGTTGTTAAATGCTTGACGATTTTCTTGACTGGGATTGTGTAGAAGCGTTTTGTGAGCTTCGATCTTTTTAAGTCTGGCCTTGTCACAGGATTTAGAGAACCAGGGCTTTTGAGTGGCTGAAGAGGTTTTCTGTGTACGTGGAATAAATAATTCCATGCCAGCTTGGATAATTTCGGTGACGTTTTGTGAGATATCAGAGGGGTCAGGATGAGAGAAGCAGACAGACGCCCATGGAAATGAGAAAAAGTAATCCCGCATTTCGTCCCAGTTTCCGGAGTTGTAGTGCCAAACGATACATGGGTGTGTTGACTGTGTGACCTCGGGTTGCATTGCGCAGGAAGCAGTGACCATGCCGTGGTCTGAGCGACCAATAGGGGCGGTGACTGATATCTTATAGCATTCAGGATTTGTAGTAAGAAGGAGATCCAAGGGATTTGTGCTGTGTGTTGGGATACGAGGAAAGTAAGTAGGTTGCTGAACCATATTTGCTAAAGAATTGCTGATTGCAAAGGCCTCCGCTGCTCGCCCTTGTGGATCAGTTTTTGAAGATCCTAGCCATTCCTTATTATGGACATTGAAGTCATCAAGAATAGTGACCTGGAGGAAGGATATTCAGAAATCAGATAGTCGGTGTTTTCAGAAAGGTAGTCAAAGAGCTGGACAAAGTTGTCGTCAGAAGGTGACCGGTAAATGCAACTGATGAATTTAGTTGCAGCCCTGAGAGAGAGTTTTATCCACAATTTTGCTAAATGTAGTACAATTTTTCAATACAATTTTCGACCCTGCTTATGATTGTGTGTGACACAAGGAAAGGCGCAAACCGCTCGCCGCCAGCGCTATCTTCTGTCGCAAGCGCAAACTATGCGTATTTTGTGACCTAATAACCTTAAGTTTGGAATTCAAAGTTATAGACTCGCTTATTGCGATCTTTGATTTTTTTTAAATCCGGCGATATTAGAAAAATTTAAAGAAAGATAACTGGTGTGTCAGACGAACTTTAGAAATACACAATAAAAAAAATGTGTTTTGACCCCATTGTTGACATTTAAAGTCAACACTTCAATATCTTAGTGAACAATAAGATTTAGAGAATTCACTTGCAATGGGTGATGTTAAAATATAACTAATAATAATTACCTGTAACTTTTCAGCTGAAGGACTGGGACATCCTAACCTAAAATCATGCTCCTCGGCTGCAAGATACTGTCCTGCAGATCTCATAAGACATGAAGTTTCTCCAGGAACGTTACCTAAAGATCCCTCACAACGAGCGGCAGCTAGATAACACAGTCCTGCATAAGTTGGTAGTTCTGATGATTCGCATTGCTGTCCCAAAGATATAAAAGCATCAGAAGCTTCTGTTACATTTGGCTTGCGCAAAAAACGCCTGCAAAAAAATGTAAAGTAACCTAATTCAGAATACTACCATCAAATTATACAAAATGCATTACCAATATTTTGAACATGTTAACAAACAATGGAAAACACACAAGAAGGGAATGGAATGTACAGGTGTCTCATTTTGGTTGCAATTGCTGGGTATCTCGGTTATTAGTAAAGATAGAACTTTTCTGTTTTCGCGAACCTGAGCTACTTTTTTGTGAAACAAAAGATGCTGCAAACAAAATTGTCATAGTTGCCTTTTTTTTCCTCCCTCGGGGCTCGTCCGCGGCTTTGCCGCCCCAATAGCACTACAGCCCTTGGCCTATTGTGCATGTCCTTATTGTCTTCACTCCACCCATTCCAAAATCACTGTGCCTTGAACCAGGCTGCACAGATTGGTAGGGTGAAGTTTTATAATGCTCTGTCTCCGGTCTAGGCTGACCGTAGATCAGTTGTCTTTTGCAGTCCAGAGCTTTACACTCGCACAAGATGTGCTGTGCTGATTCCTCCCCCTCGCCGCAGAGCCTGCATGCAAGGTCCTCCTCGAACCGTCCCATTTTATGCAGGTGTTTCTTAACGGCTACATGTCCCGTCAAGAGATCTGTTATATCTCTGAGCTGTCCTCTGCTGAAATTTAGCAGCTCGACAGCTCTCTTTGAACTGGATTCGTCAATTATTGACTTCCCATGTCTGAGCCCTGGACAGTCTGCCCAGTACACCTTGTGTTAGTTTCTGACCCAGGACTTAATGGCTCCCCTGGTAGTGCTCTTTATCACGCCCAGAACCGGTTCTGGTCTCATAAATGGTTCTGCCGACCCTCTCTTCGCAAGACTGTCAACTTCTTCATTGCCTTTGACACCCCAGTGACCCGGCACCCAGATGAGGGTGACTTCATTCTGCCCAGCCAAGTTGCTAGTCTCGTCCCGGCACTCACTCACCAGCCAGGAATTTACCCGTGGGCTACTTAGGGCGTTAAGGGCTGCCTGGCTGTCTGTGGCTATGAGGATCCGCTTGTTGGTGTAGCCCCTCCTCTTGTTGTCCCGCACACAGTGCAGGATGGCGTACATTTCGCCATGAAAGACTGTTGCATGGGCTCTGAGGGAAATACTATGACTTACCCTCAGTCCTTCAGAATAAACACCTGCACACGTCCCACGCTCCCCGCGAGATCAGTCGGTGAACCAGACAAGCGCACCCCGCAGTATGCCCGGAGTCTCCTCCCGCCATGCCTCGCGGTAGGGGATTTCCACTGTAAAGTTGTTTTCCCTGCAGATTCGCGGGCTCGCGAAGTCTGACCCCATTTCAAGCATAGGCTCCTTCAGGATCTCCTGAATTTTGCAGTGGCCCCTGAAGCCTGGGTTGATTTTCAGTTTACCATTACAGGCTAATCCGTATAGTCCTAGCCTGGCCTGCCCCATAATAACTAAGTGTGTGGGGATCCAGCAACACCTCCATGGCGGCTGTTGGGGTTGAAAACATGGCCCCTGTGATGCCTAGGCAAGCCATCCTGTCTAGTTTTTGTTTGGCACTGGATGGTGTCACCTTAGGCCACCAGACCAGTGCTGCGTATGTTAACGATGGTCTGGCCACCCTTGTGTACAGCCAGTGGGCCATACTAGGTCTTAGTCGCCACGTTTTTCCATATAACCGCCTAGTGACGGCTAAGATCATGACTGCCTTATGCAGTATTTTTTCAACGTCACCATTCCAGGTTAGAGTCCAATACGACCCCAAGATATTTTACCTCCCTGGCCATTGGAATGTTCCTACCATATAGAGTGAAAGTTATGTGGCTCTCCCACTTCCTTCTCCTCGTAAACGGTATGACGGTTGCTTTCTCGGGAAGGTGGCGCTGGAGGCCTTCCTAGACATAAAAGGAGCCTTCAGCAACACCTCATTCGAATCGGTTCTGGCAGCTGTCAGGGAGCGTAGAATATAGGAGACCTGCTATCTGCCTTTATATAAAAAGAAGCCTGTTCTCGCAATGGTTTATAATAATAAACTAATATAATAAAATAATAGACAAAAAGGATTATAGAGTAAGGGAAATTTCGTAGATCCATGTACTTATACAATCAAAGTTGAGAGCCACAATTTTTTTTTAAGTTAAAGCTGGAAGGTCATGAAATCAACAATCTTTTGAGAAATGAGATGTCAGATATTCAAAGTAGACCCTTTCAAAACATTAGTTAATACTGTGTAAATTGTACACAAGTAGAATGTCAAACTGCTCTAGCTTCTAAATTTCCTTACTTATACTGCAGAAACCTTAAGAGTTACAAATGTTTTCATTGAACATCCTTCCCTAATCCACTAAGAACAAGGTTTGACTCATGAAAAACCAGGGTAATAATGTGTAAACATTTCTTTTCCACTTTATATGCAAAGAAATAAAGCAGTATCTAAATAGATATAAATTATAAACTTACTTTTTTAATTTGTTTACTGTACTGCAGTATTGACCAAGGATGTCAAAGCCTAGTTCAGAGCCCATTTTATTATTATCTCAAATATAAGTTATAGAATGCATTCTAGAAATAAAAGTGCTTGCAGCTTGCAAGCCTTATTTCCTTTATGTTGCAACTTTTCCCTCTTGTTTTTGTTATATTAAATAAAACTTTTGTTTACATTTACATCCTCATTTAAGGTTATGGTTAAGGTGACGTTGACGTGTGCAAGTGTGGACAACATATTGGCCAATCCCAATCCCATTGAGTGTTGCATATACCTGTTTTTCATTTAACCAAAGGTAACTGGAACGCAAGGGAAATAAAGCTAGGAGGATAGAAGATTAGGGAAGGGAGGTAACCTATCTTGCATAAAGTGAGCCGCCCGGTCGCCATATTCGTACGCACCAGTAGTGTTGTATCTTGTATGTTTACTGTGTTGTTTTGCAAATCTTTGTATTATCCAGCGAGTTATTTAGTAATTAATAATGGTCCTATGTTCTGCTTTTGGTTGTTCTAACCGTACTGACAGAAAAAAATCAAAGAAACCCGATGATGTTAAAATTACCTTTCATCAATTTCCCAAAGACGTTGAAATGCGAAATAAATGGGTAAAAGCAGTAACACGCCAGAATTGGACCCCCAATGACCGAAGTGCGTTATGCTCTATTCATTTTTCCGATGAATGTTTCAATCGTACTCTAAATATCACGAGACTGCGAAACGATGCTGTGCCTACTATTTTTCCAGCAGATCCTTTCTATTTACAGCAGGTTGGTACAATATACATATATCTAATTTAACAAATCATAATAAAAATTCATTTGTAGCCACCGCACAAACAACGTCGTGAGCTGAAAAGGAAATTGCCGTTGTGTAGCAGGGCATCTTCTGATGTAATGGAACCACAAGCATCAACATCTTCCCATCAGGAAGAAGTACTGAGTGTAGCTGCCCAGGTATATTCAGAAAAAGAATGTTTGAGGAAAATGACATCCAGGACTACCTCATTTTCTCCCGAACACAAACTTCTAAGTGAAAATAGTGAATCTCCCCACATTGTGCAATAATAAGGGAATGTGAAATGTGGTAATTCTCAAGACTTCGCGCATATTTAAGCGTGTCCCGAAGCTCCGTTCGGATGTTAGAAATGCCACACAGCGTTGCCACGTCCTATTCCAGGATTAATAACTATTAAATCACTTAAAATAATTTTTATTCCCAAGTAAAATAATATTGTACTTTAAAGCATATAACACCTCATGAATATATAATATAATAGGATTTGTGTACTTTGAATCTTAATCCTTATTCTATGATGTTTCTATTGGTTTGTTTGTATATATATTTTTTAATGTCGGCCTGTTTACACGACTATGCCCAATCAGCGACGCCAGCGGTTCCACGTTACCATTTCGTACATCTTTTCTAATCCCTTCCATTCTATAAGGAGCGTATGGATATTTAACGTGTCAAACATTGCATAGTACACGGGACCGGTGTCATTACGCCCGCCACCAAATAACATTAAACTTGCGAACCATTCATGAATATATAATAATATGTTGTGTGGTTAGCAAAACCAATTGAATATTACATACAACGGTAAAGTTTTCTTGACGCAAAAAAGTCAAGAAGTAGCAGAAAAAATACTTTGAAAATTTTATAATTTTTTTTTAAAGCGTCAAAGTCACGATTTGAAACGTCAAAATTTGCAATGTTCAGACAAATAATCTGAAACAAAGACGGGTTGTGCAGAAGAAATGTCATAATAGGTGTGTTTTACAAAGCCTTAAGTTTCAGCTTCAACCATCATTGTAAGTCATTTTGCTAAAATATTATCGGAAAATCTATTTCAAATAGACCCTTTCTCTGATGCTTGGCAATCGTTTCAGCTATAGAGTTTATGGTTTAATAGTGTTTTACCAAATTTTCGTAGACTTATGAATTTTAAAAGACTTCTTCAAATGAGCGCGAACTAGAACCCCTAAAACCCATATATGGGGTAAGTTTCAGTTTTTGTCTGTTTACACATGTACAGGGTGACGCATTTCTACCGTAAAACTCAATATTTTTGTTTATATACAAGATACGAGCTAAAATTGTTAATTACAGGGTGTTTTGAGCTCCATCTTATAAAATTATATTGAAAATCACAGAATGGCCTATAAGTCGTTGGTGATACACATTTTCTTTTTTTAATAGAACACCCCTTATGTTATTGCATGTTTGAATTTTCCTTTGAATTATTTGGCAGATTCTACAAATACGTATCACCAATTGTAAAAAGGCGTTTGTACCAATAGAGAGCTGAGCCCAATGAAAATGACGTATTCATAGAGAGTTTTTGTTTGTATTACCCGTCGAAAAAAAATGGAACTGCCGTATACAAGCACTCTCAAATAGTGGCTGAATTTGAAAAGTTTTCGCAGAATTTTTTTTATTGTTTCCGTAGAAATCATTTTTCGTAACATTTTTGTGAAATGCTGGTAATTAATAATACATGTTTAGTAAGTTATTGTAAATAAAAGTTGTCGAATTTTTGTGAAAAATATAACATAGTGCATTGAGAGCAATTTCGGCCAAAAAAAATGGTGAATTTTTGTAAAAAAATTTTTTGCAAAATTTCATAAAATCCCTTTTTGTTTCTATTTGAATCCTAAAGCTGTTTGTCAATAATTATATCTTGGCAGGTGTGTAAATAGCTAGAAGAGATTCGTTGGCCTGGAAAATCGGAACAGTTTTTTCTGGAACTTTTAAGGATTATTTTCGGAAAATATTTGTACTTTTTGAAACAACAAAGCTATTTTAATGAAATGTGGTACATTGTTACTACTATATAGATTATACTGCCAACCAAATGTCAGTTTAAAAACAATACATATTTGACATCAAAAACCTTTTTACGAAAATTCGCTGCCATAACGCAGTTTTGCTGCGTCCAGACTTTTTTTGTTTCTTTTATGCCGACCTATTGTTACAGATGACACTGCATGCGAAGTCCCCCTCGAACCACCTCATTTTATGCAGGTGTTTCTTGGCGGCCATGTGTCCCGTCAAGAGACCTGTTAATGTTTCTGAGCTGTCCTCTGCTAAGATTTAGCAGCTCCACAGCTTTCTTTGAACTGGGTTCGTCAATTACTGACTTCCCATGTCTGCCCAGTACACCTTGTGTTGGTTTCTAACCCAGGACTTAATGGCTCCCCTGGCCGTGCTCTTTGTCACGCCCAGAACCGGTTCTGGTCCCATAAATGGGTCTGCTGCCATCCATGATATAATGATTTAGAAGAGATATAATATTGCGCATATGCCCCGCCCCTTCCTATGACGTCACGTGGTGAGTAACCTTACAGAAGTCCAACTACACACTTAAAACAAAGTCATTCTTAATCAAAAATTTCTATACGTCAGTTTAATGCGATTGAAATTACACATATATTGTCTTTTTCAGATAATATAGATCGCAGCACTAAATTTAATCTTTTTCATTTTTATTACTTCCAACTACTGTATGCACTTAAATATTAGTAAAATACTTAATTTGTTAAGAAGTTGTGATGAAACGTCAAATTCCACTGCACGACAGCATATTATTGTTGCATTGGACTCACCACTGGAGACCATGCGCGGGACAGGTCTAAAAATAGGTAGTCTGAATATCATATCTCTCGTTATTTGTATCATGGCTGCCATCAACCACTTTCTGTCAACTGGGAGTTGGTTGAGATTGTATTACATGGTGGGGGAAATCTCAAGGATGTTAAAAACTAAAGGCCTGCTCATTTATTTTATTAAATATTCTTATTTCAGCATTTTTTATCAAAAAGTGTCAAAAAATGGTACAGTGACAGAATATGGAACACTTACCTTATAGGTATTCAAGTTAGAAATAAAATCAAACAAGAGCTGAGACAAAAATATAGCTACAAACAATTCTAACTGAGGATAATAAAGTTGTGGTTTTGTTTTGAATTCAACAGTATAAATATTGAGGAGAATGACAGGTATATGCTTTGAAAATGTGCGAATGGCTAAATTAGCCGCAGCCATGCAATTTAGACTATACATACATACATACAATAAAACGTGAAATTATATTTGAGCGCTGTTCTATTTTTCTGTTAAAGATATACTCAGAAAATATATATCCAGCCACACAATTACCAATTAAAGATTTATTAACTGATAAAAATTCCTGGATAAAATATTTATTTTATCTTCATATTCTGGCCAGGTAATCTATGATTGCAAAACAGTTATTCATATAATTAATGATTATTATTAATTATATGATTGTCTTTACTCCATGGGTTTGATTCTGAAATGAGAATCGAATTTTAACATTTAAATTATATTGAATAATCCCGCGCAAGCCTACTCCCGAATTATTACTCATTTTATTTACGCTTGTGGTGCCCTCCAACTAAGCTACAAACTAAAACGGAACCCCTTCCACTTTAAACTATGGAAGTTAGACATATCCATGATATAATGACTTAGAAAAGATATGATATTGTGCATATTCCCCGCCCCCTCCTATGACGTCACGTGGTGAGTAACGTTATAGAAGTCCAACGACACACTTACACCAAAGTCATTCGCAATCAAACAGTTTCTATAAGTCAGTTTAATGCGGTTGAAGTTACGGCTATATTGTCTTTTTCAGATAATATAGATCGCGGCACTAAATTTAATCTTTTGCATTTTTATTACTTCCAACTGTATGCACTTAAATATTAGTAAAATACATAATTTGTTAAGAGGTTGTGATGAAACGTCAAACCCCCATGCACGACAGCATATTATTGTTGCATGGACTCACTACTTGACACCATGCGCGTGACAGGTTTAAAAATAGGTAGTCTGAATATCATATCTCTCGTTATTTGTATCATGAGACATATCATTCCTTTCCCTTGTCTATGATTTATGATCTATGCTTTATATTATATAGGTTAGGTTTTTATGTTATTGTCAATGACTGGAATCACAGCATTACAGCATATTAGCATATATAAATATAATAGAAATAGTTAATGTTAATCAAAGAGGTTGTATTGTACCCTCTTTGATGTTAATAGTTGATTATAATGCTGTGCTAGAATGTGATTGGTTATTGTAATGTAAATTGTAAGTTGTTGAGTTTCTGAATTTCAATGCCTTACATAATTATTAATTTGAGACTGCATCGCAGTCAATATCCAGCGGTTCGTGGATACGAAATATTTCTTTAAGAGAAAGCCTTGTTAAGGCAAGTCAGTGAAAATCGCTTATAATATAAAAAATTATCAGTGTAAAACATGTTTATGGGGCATCTAAAGCAAGACCAGGACGTCAGTCAAAATGATTGTACTAATACTAATATTAAAATTAAAACAGAAAATCTTGATAATGTATCCACTGACTTTAAACTTATGCTTTCTTGTGACATTGATCAGAAATCAGAATCCTTAAAATTAGAAATAGAAGAGCATGACTTGGACAAGCTTGTATCATGTCAGGATGTTAAAAAAGAGCACCCGAACGATACTTCTATCAATTATCAAGACCTATGGCCTGATTTAATTGTGAAGGATGATGTGAATGATGACAGTAAATGTAAGTTACAGAAATTAGATAATTATGTACATAAAAATGATGAAAAACCATTCAATAAACACCAGAAAACACATTTTTGTTGTGCTTCATGTGAGTATAAGACTGTGAGGAGAAGCAGCATAATACACCATCTAAGATTAAGACACCGGGGAAGGTCTTATCAGTGTTCAACATGTAATTATAGTAGTTTAAAAAGAGTGAGTTTATTAAATCACATTAGATTACAACACGCAGGAGGCAAACTACATCACTGTTCTTCATGTGATTATGTATGTTGTGGCAAAACATCTTTATTGAATCATGTTAGAGCAAAACATACAGGAGAGAAACCTCACCAATGCTCATCATGTGACTATGCAAGTGTTACCAAAATACGTTTATTATCTCATGTTAAAGCAAAACATACAGGAGAGAAGCCTTACCAGTGTTCATCATGTGACTATGCAAGTGTTACTAAAGATCGTTTATTAGGTCATGTTAAAACAAAACACACAGGAAATATGCCTCATCAATGTTCATCATGTGACTATGCAACTGTGCATAAACAACATTTAGTGAGTCACATTAAATCAAGACATACAGGAGAGAAGCCTCACCAGTGTTCCTTATGTGACTATGCAAGTGTTACTAAACAACTTTTATTACGTCATGTCAGATCACAACATACAGGAGATAAGCCTCATCAGTGTTCGTCATGTGATTATGCAAGTGTGCAAAAATCACATTTATTGAATCACATTAGATCAAAACATACAGGAGAGAAGCCTTATCAATGTTCCTGGTGTGACTATGCAAGTGTTACTAAGGAGGCTTTATCAGGTCATGTTAAATCAAAACACACAGGAGAGAAGCCTCATCAGTGTTCATCATGTGACTATGCAAGTGTTACCAAACAACTTTTATTAGGTCATGTCAGATCAAAACACACAGGAGATAAGCTTCATCAATGTTCATCATGTGACTATGCAAGTGTGCTCAAAAAACATTTATTGAGTCACATCAGATCGAAACACACAGGAGAGAAGCCTCACCAGTGTTCGTCATGTGATTATGCAAGTGTTACCAAAAGCCTCTTATTCAATCATGTTAGATCAAAACACACGGGAGAGAAGCCTTACCAGTGTTCATCATGTGACTATTCAAGTGTGAAGAAAATAAATTTATCGAGTCACATTAGATCAAAACATACAGGAGAGAAGCCTCACCGGTGTCCATCATGTGATTATGCAAGTGTGAGAAATTCAAATTTATTGAATCACATTAGATCAAAACACACAGGAGAGAAGCCTCATCAATGTTCATCATGTCACTATGCAAGTGTTACTAAACAACGTTTATTAAATCATGTCAGATCAAAACACACATGAGGGTGAATTTGCAGTTTAACTTCCGAACGAGTTTCATAACATCGACTGCTGATAGATAAAGTTTGGTGTCTTAAATGCAAGCTGACGTGATTGTTTCCTTTTGTTCTCTCTTATTTCCCGAGTTATTCGCATTTAAAGTTGCTTACACATTACACAGTTTTTTAACAATTTCCCAGTACGGTCCTGTCCCGTGGCATCCCCTTCCCTCCTTAACATTACATTTGACATAAAGTTTATATTGAGTTCAGGAATCCCTAGAATATTCTAGATTCATGGGCCATTGTCATTATAACTGACAGTTTATACCTCGCTTTCAGTACGGCGCTAGTACCTGTACGTGTTTGGACAGTTTCTTATATATTCGGGTATTACGAACGTTTTTTCTGAAATTGTGCGTTGTTTACCTTGTTCTGTTAATGACCAGTTGTATTATAGTGGTTTATAAGGTGCATGTGTGGCCCCTTTCTTAGTCGGTGACGTGTAATTTGTTTCCTATGTTGTTTTTGTGATGAGGATATTGCCATGTCGGGTCCTGTCCATGCATCGCGAGAGTGGTATTGGCAGACGGTGCTTACGGCTCTAGGGTCCTGCCTTACCTGACCTTCCTAACCTGCCATGTGCATACAACCACCCTCGTATAAACCACAAGAAAAATTTCTTGTTCATACCCCCTAAGGATGTTACGGGACCTGGCATGAATAGGGGTGGGATATGGCTTTTGGATGTGAAAAAGACAGCTTTCAAGCCGGTTTCTTCGCATTTTCTGCTCATATTTTCTTTCTGCTACCTAAATATGATGTTTAGCGGGTTGTAAATTCCTAGTGTGTATTTATGTTTATTTGGTTAAATATTGCAAGAAATATAATGGTTTAATGCAAGTGATATTAATAAATGGTTTGTTTTTTCGGTACAAGTGGAGGCAATGGCTGAAATTCGGGATGGAATCCGTGAATAGAAAAATAACACTTAGTAATTTGGTACGTCAAAATTCACTTTAATGTCACTGTTGAGGTTTTGGTATCAATTTTTGAAGCTGTTCCGTCAAAATTACATCTTGGACAAAAACAAGTATAAAACTTATTTGTCAAATGATGTGCTGTAAAATTAGTAACAATAAATATTACTATTACTATTGCTATTACCCCGCCCAGCACCCCTCTTCACTCCTGGTCACGTAACTATATATATATATATATATATATATATATATATATATATATATATATATATATATATATATATATATATATATATATATATATATATATATCAACCGTCAGCTCAAATCTGGGCGAGTGTCTCGCGACAGTAAAAACTTGTTAGTAGTATATAGCAGGGTTAATTTTTTCTTTTAGCCTTTATTTAGGCAAACTGATGTCGGGTCAGGTCGGAGGGTTGTGTGTACATCATTGACTATCTATCTACGAATAGACTGGGCACACAGCCGAATTGTTTGAAGCCAACATTCAAGGGACTCTATGTTTACATCGGTCCTCTGCTCTGATTGGGTGGTGGCTAACGCGTTGCCGCTATGTAATAATTCATCCTTAAATCGCCGAATATGATGACAAGGAAGTCATTGAGGATGACAAATTTATTACTTTTCTGTCACTTTGCACTTTCATGGGGGCTTATTTATGAATGTAAAGATGTACTAACATTTATTTTCCTTGGTTTCTCCCTTTATGTAAATATAACCAGAAAACTCAGCCCATTATTTTAAATCGTTTTCCTGCTGCATGTGAAGTATCTAGATTTGTATTAATCCTCAGTTGTGGCTTGTATTTGTCTGTGACTAGTATGCAAGTATACTGAGAGTTTATTTTTATGTGTTACCTTGATTGGCAATAAAGATTTTGTTTTGGCAAAATTGTGAAAAAGTGTATTGTTTGTAGAAGATTACCTGGGGATGTGGCAACGGTGTCTCTGCATACGTAAGTACCTTGCTGTTTGCTATTTTCAGCGGCGGCACGTCAGTTTGGCACTATTTTTAGGTTTCCATCTATTAAAGAAATGAGAGAAAAATGGTGCGCAGCCTTAAGTATAAAAACGGATACGCTGCCGAAATATTTTTATTTATGTTCTCAGCACTTTAATGAAGACTCTTTTATTATTTACCCAACTGGAAGAAGGGTATTAAAAAAAGCAGCGTATCCATCAGTTTTAAGGTCTCCAGTGCCTTCTACTTCTGGGATGGACGCTCTTGCTCACACGGAAAGAAGGTAAAGAATTTGTTTACATATATATATATATATATATATATATATATATATATATATATATATATATATATATATATATATATATATATATATATATATATATATATGTATATATGTATATATGTATATATATATATATATATATATATATATATATATATATATATATATATATATATATATATATATATATATATATGGATATAGGATGCTTGTGAACTTATATGGAAAATTGTATTCTAGAATTTTCATTTCATTATAGAATTTTCGCGAAAGCAATTGGTTTAGCAAATTGTCGTGTAAAAACGTTTATAGCTGATTTTTGTAAAACGACATATATGCAGTTCGTGTAACATTACTTAAGCCAATTTTATTCAAAAAGGCGGTAATTTTTGTGAAATGGATTTTTTGTATGTTTTTATCTATTTTTTTTTTCTTTTTTTAAACGTATTTTGTGAATAATTGTAACTTGCCAAGTGTAGTTTTTATGTAAATTACTTGAATTTCTCTATTGGTCAAGAAAACCAGTGTTTTTGGAACAATATTTTTTAACAGTACAGTTATTTTAATGAAATATTGTTCAGGGTTTGTACCACAAGTGTAACACTATCTATCAAATTTCATCTCTTTTATTCAACAAAAGGTATATCTGAAGTTAAAAACATTGTATAAATTTTAATTTCACTGTTTCTTATCTTTGGCCGATGAGCACAGTACAGTTTATCGTATTGTTTCTTGTAAGAAGAAAATGAACATTTAAATTTTGTGAGAGAATATTTATCCAAGTTTTGATGGAACATTTGTTTCACTGAAATGCGTAAAAAATAATGTTACAAAATTTTCTTGGAAAAAAACTGTTGATAATTTTTGTTAAAAGCATTTTCATCACAATTTTACGTACATTTTTTTAAACCAAACTTTGCAAAAATACTATTTTTAGCGAATTTTCATATATATTTTTGTTTTTTGCAAACAATGCAGTGCATTCTTATAATTTTTTTCTTAAATTTTCATTGAAAATACTTTTTACTGAATTTGCATAGGAAATTTCGATTGTGACGAGATCACAACATTACAACATGGAGACTTTCGAACATTTTATTCGAGAAATCATTTCTATAAAAATTCACTACCATAACGCACTTGCTGCGTCCAGACTTTTTAGTTAATAGTATACTTAAAGAATATATAGGTAGTTACACATCTTTTAAATTTTATTTTATTATTTTAATCGTATTTATGAACATTTCAATCCTAATTCTCGAGACGCCTCTGGTGTCGAGGACCAGGTAAACAAACTTTTTATCCAATGTTGGTTTCAAACATTACAACGTATCGCATTGGGCGGTGCCTGGTCTATTCGTAGTAGATAGTCAAAGGTGTACATAGGGTCTCAGGGAGGTCCTCGTTACTTAAAATAATCTGCGAAGTGCGCATGATAAATGCAGCCGGTCATTACTGTGACGAGACGCTCGTTTACATCCTCCATTTAAGGTTATTGTTAAGGAAAAGTTGACCTGTGCAGGGCATATTTGCCAATCCCATTCAATGTTGCATATACCTGGATTTTCATTTAAAACCAAGGTAATTGGAACGCAAGGTTAATAAAGTGAACGGGATAGCTTACTTTCTCAAATCTGACTTTCACGCGCCGCGCCAGACACGTCTGCTGTGACGTCAGCACAGATACTCGGTTCGTGAGAATTATAAAATGAATATTATGATCTATAATGGATAATTTTAGTTTTGAAAAATTACGACAATTTCATTTAAAAAAAATATTGACACAAAATGAGAAAAAATTACTGTAGTTTAAAATAATAATTAGATGAAATCGTTTTATTTGTCTTTAATTCAAAAATTGAGATTAGAAATAGATACATAGACTTGGAGAACCCAAATCATCACAACACATCTTTTTAAAGACCTGACGATCGTTTCACTAACAAAGTTAGCGTGATCGGAGGATGAACAAATATTTTTTCATGCTCTTTCTTAAATTTTATGTCAAAATATTAAACTTCAACATGCCTTGGGCGCTTTTTATAGGATGTCAAATTTTGAAATTTGCTCAAATCCCGTTCGGAAATAAGTTTTACTAACATCATGATGATGCAACTTTGTTAGTGAAACGATCATCAGGTTCTCATGTTTCGTGGTGATTTGGGTTCTCCAAGTTTACTTATCAGTGCTTATCACAAGTTTCAATCTTCACTTAGTGTCACTCTTTGACTATCTACCTACGGATAGACCAGACATCTCCCAATGCGATACGTTGTAATGTTTGAAACCAACATTGAATAAAAGGTTTGTTTACATGGTCCTCGACACCATAGGCGTCTCGAGAATTAGGATTGAAATTTCCATAAATACGATTAAAATAATAAAATTTAAAACATGTTTAACTACCGATACATTATTTAAGTATACTATTATCTAAAAGGTCTGGACGCAGCAAGTGCGTTATGGTAGTGAATTTTTATAGAAATGATTTCTCGAATAGAATGTTCGAAAGTCTCAATGTTGTAATCTTGTCATAAGCGATTTTTTTCTATGCAAATTCAGTAAAAAGTGTTTTCAACAAAAATTTAAGACCTTCAGTATCTTGCAGCTCTACCAGTTTTTCTAGAAATGACCTCCTGATTTGTCTGCTGCCATGTTTTATAGATCTACAACTTGCCGGATAACTTCTTATTAATTTTATCATGTAGCAAGCATCTAGGAAAATATATACATTTTCATGGGTTACAGGATGCGGCTAATAAGCCTTTAAACCTTCTTGAATAAATGTATCTAAATTTGCTCCCAAACATATAACCATGTTTATCTTTGCAGCTGCTCCATCAAAACTTACGGAAGTAACGACTATTCTTGCTTGATGGATAAAACTTAAAGCCCGATTTATTAGGCTTGCTTTTTCTTCACGAGAAATGCCAGCTAGGAAGAAATAACCCACTGGAACTTTCCAGTGGCCATTTAAAGCAACTAATAAGAAAACCAAAACTTGTTTAGCCTCTGGAAGCTCGAATGAATTATTCATATCCACGCCAAAATCTACGTTACTACAAAACTTTTTTTCCTGTCCACTCAACTTGACGTCTTATGAACATCTCTTCGATAACTAGGTTACAAAGTATTTTTCAACCTTTTTCAGCAGCTTCTCTTCTTTTTGAATATAAAACCGCGAATGCTTCTTTGCAGAATCCAGGAACAATTTAGAAATTGTTCAAAGATGTGGCAAAGATTTCATAAATTTTTCTCGAACGTAATTATAAGCTTTGTTTGAATGAAAATTTAGAGTAATAGCAAACGACCTTACGTCTGGTGAATAGTTCCGTTGTGGACATTTTAAAAGCTGTTTAATCAAATCTATTTGTGTGGGTAAAGAGGCCTAAAATATTACAAGCAATGATATAAATTCAATAACACTCAAAAGTGAGACGTTCAGGGATGTTTCTGTATTTTCCGTAAAAGCAATACGACTCCTAAAATGCTCAATCAGCGATTTCTGGTGAAAAACTCTTAAAATGTCTTTTCTGGTAGCGCAATATATTTATTTTCCTCTTTTGTTTTTTATTACTCGTTTAGCAATAGACCATTTTTTAAAGATGTTTTGGAGTTCCTGATAAACTGAAAATATCTACAAAATAACGAAGTTTTTTCCTGAAAAAGTGAACGGAGTATAATTTTTTAAAATGGCTTCTAGTATTTTTCCCCCAATTCTAAGTCCAAGCATATTAACTTACTTTTGACATGGAGTAATGGTAGCTTTTGGTGTTAATTCAGGAGGGCTGCCAAGTGCCGCACCTGTTGAACATGGTAGTTCCAAAGCAGTGAGAGTTGATGGTAACGGTGATTTATCTCTATTTTCTTCAAAACTATGACTGCAATTTTTATCGGGCAACTTATTAATTTTAACAATAATAAAGGTTTACAAAATAGGAAGCTCATAAGAATTCTTCACCTTCTTTCCGCATGAGCAAGAGCTTTCATGCCAGAAGTAGAAGGCACTGGAGCACTTAAAACTGATGGAGACGCTGCGTTTTTAATACCCTTCTTCCACTTGGTAAATAATAAAAGTCTTTATTAAAATGCTGTGAACATAAATAAGAATATTCCGGCAGCGTATCCGATTTTATATTTAAGGTAGCGCACCATGTTTATCTTCTTTCTTTAGTAGATGGAAACCTAAAAATAATGCCAAACTGACGTGCCGCCACTGAAAATCGCAAACAGAAATGTGCTTACGCGTGCAGAGACATCGTTGCCAAATCCACAGCTAATCTTCTACAAGCAATATACTTTTTCATCATTTTGCAAAAACAAAACTCAAAACCTTTATTGCAAATCAAGGTAACACATAAAAATAAATTCTCAGTATACTTGCATACTATTCACTGACAAATACAAGCCACAACTGTGGATTAATACAAATCTAGATACTTCACATGCAGCAAGATACAGATTTTAAATTGAGTTTTCTGGTTATATTTACATAAAGAAGGGAGAAACCAAAGAATATAACGTTAGTAAATATTTACATTGATAAATAAGCCCTAATGTAAGTGTAATGTCTTAAGTAACAGAAAAGTAATAAATTTATCATTCTCAACTTGTCATCACATTCGGCGATTTAAGGATGAATTAGTACATAGCGGCAACGCTTGAGCCACCACCCAATCAGAGCAGAGGACCGATGTAAACATAGAGTCCCTTGAATGTTGGTTTCACACAATTCGGCTGTGTGCCGGGTCTATTCTCTGATATATAGTCAAAGGTGTCACTAGTCACTACTGTCACCTGTCAGTGCCTCACAACAATAAAAATAAATTAAAAATTCAAGTGACTTTTGATCTTAGCCTGGACAGGGAATCGGAATGGGAATAATAATAATATTAATATTCCCTTGCCCTTGTCTAAGATTTTGATGAATAATTTAAAACAGTGGAGTAGGAGTAACCAGTAACAGCAATTATATTATTATATGAAAAGGAAGTTAGTGAAAATAGCTTAGATTATAAAATCTAATCAAAGTAATAACTGTAAAAACATACCAATGGACATCTAAAGTTCCAAAGCAAGACCAGGATCAGTCGAAATGACTAGTAATATTGAAATTAAAGTAGAAAATGATGATATATCCACAGATCAAAAACTCACATTTTCCCAAGAATTTAACTCCGATCCGGACTTGGATTTGAAGCCAGATCAATCCTTAAAATTGGAAATGGAAGACCATGACTTGGACAAGCTTGTATCCTGTCATGATGTTAAAAATGAGTACGGGGAGGAATGTGAAAGTTCTACTAATCAAGATCTGTGGCCAGGTATATATATTAAGGATGATATGCCTGCCGGCAGTAAACGTGAGTCACAGAAATCAGTTAATGATCTAAATGAATTTAGTGGAGAAACATTAAATAAAGATAAGAAAACATGTAAATATTTGACAGCAACAAAGAGTGAACGCAAACACCACTTGTCGGATCATATTACATCAAAACACACAGAGAAGCCTTATGCGTGTTTATTGTGTGAATTTAGGACTTCACATAAAGGAAGCTTATCGAATCACAGTGCAGTACACACGGTAGATAAGTCTCATCGCTGTCCGTCATGTGATTATGCAGCTGTCCGTAAACACAATTTGTTGAGTCACATTAGATTCAGACACTCGCAGGAAAAGTCTTATCGCTGTTCATCCTGTGAGTTTAAGACGTCACATAAAGTAAGCTTATCAAATCACATTAGATCAAAACACACGGGAGGGAAGCCTCATCGCTGTTCATTATGTGATTATGCAAGTGCGCACAAATATAGCTTGTTGAGACACATAAGAGGACACCACACAGAACAGAAGCCTTATCGATGCTCATTGTGTGATTATATGACTGTAGAAAACTGTCGTTTATTGGATCATATCAGAGCAAAACACACAGGTGAGAAGCCTCATCAATGTTTATCATGTGATTATGCAACTGTTAACAAAACCACATTGGCAACTCATGTTAAATCAAAACATACAAGTGAGAAGCCTCATCAGTGTTCGTTATGCGATTATGCGAGTGTGTACAAAACAGATTTGCTGACTCACATTAGATCAAAGCACACAGGAGAGAAGCCTCACCAATGTTCATTGTGTGATTACGCAAGTGTGCATAAAAAGCATTTATTGTATCATGTTCAATCAAAACACACAGGAGAAAAGCCTCATCAGTGTTTATCATGTGACTATGCAAGTGTGAGAAAATCACATTTATTGAGTCACATTAGATCGAAACACAGAGAAAAGAAGCTTCATCATTGTCCATCGTGTGATTATGCAAGTGTGCACAAAGCGGAATTAACGAGTCATGTTAGATCAAAACACACAAAACCTCACCAGTGTGCATTGTGTGACTATGCAAGTGCGTACAAATCAAATTTTATGAATCACATTAGATCTAACCACACAGGTGAAAAACCTCACCAATGTTCATTTTGTGATCATGCAAGTGTACGCAAAGAACATTTATTGAGTCACGTTAGATCAAAACACACAGGAGAGAGGCCCTATCATTGTTCATCATGTGATTATGCAAGTGTGGAGAAACGACAATTGTTAAAGCACATTAAGTCAAAACACACTGGTGAAAAACCTCATCAATGTTCATTCTGTGATTATGCAAGTGTACGTAAAACACATTTGTTGAGTCACATTAGATCAAAACATACAGGAGAGAAGTATCATTGTTCATCATGTGGTTATGCAAGTGTACATAAATATATTTTGTTAAAACATATTAGATTGAAGCATACAGGCACAAACCCTAATCAGTGTTGATCTGATTATGAGCCACTGTGGAAAATGGGGGACGGTGCACTTAACCGCAACCAGAATGTAGCAAAACGGCGCACACCACAAGAAAAAGTATGTAACGTAGATTAATCGTGAAAAAAATGTACGGAAAAAACATAAATAACAGAATAATTGAGAAATGAAGTTCAAAAAGATGCACAATTTTTACGTTTTGAACTGTCAATTTTCAGCAGCGTTGCCACATTGAATATCTAATCCCAAGAGTGTTTTGCCGCTTTAACGAAATAAAAATATCTAAAATGCTTTTTACACACAATCCTGCAGACCTGACCTTCTGGACCTAACAACACTGCCTATCTGCAATTTAATCCCAAGAGTGTTCCGACTGAGCAAGGTAATATTGCATTAACATTGCAGAATCTTTTCCAAAGCAAGTGTAAGTTTGATAGATAACTTGCAGAAAGCCTCCTGCAAGTTTGTTGCAAATGGCAAATCTTCTCCCCCAGTGACTTTACAAATGCAAGTATTTCTTTTGTAACCTTACTGCAAGTTTACTGTAGTGAGCTGTTACAAATTTTCTTTATACTTACACATGTTACCTTACAGCAAGCTTTAATTTTAAAAGGGCCTAGCAAAGTTGTAAAATTTAAACTTACATTTGCAACTTATCTGCAATTGTATATATTATATATACAGTGCAAGTTTGTAACTTGGGATAATTCCAATTAATCTACTTCAGCTTTTTTTCAAAAATGCTCGGAGTCAGATAATATTCTCAGTTACAATCTTTTCAAAAATGTATAATACATTTGTGTCAAATGTCATTGATAATTTTTGTAATGACAACCTTAGCTTTTTGTTGACTATTTTTAAAGTACACATCAAGCGATACAAAACCACCAAATTTCATATTTTTATTATAAATCTTAAGTTGAAAGCACGAAAAAAAATTTGTGTAGTTATCAATGAATAAAAATCTGCTGGTTTTCTACAACTTCACATGTAAGAATTTTTAAAATAGTCAAAAAAACGTAGGGTTGATTTAAAGAAATTATCGATGAAGTCATTTATCAAATATGGTGCATACTGTATAGCTTTTTTAAAAGACTGCAACTTGAAATACTAACCAATGTGTCCAAGCATTTTTGAAAAAAAGAAACTGTATTTAATTAACTGAATTTATTTCAAGTTACAAACTAATACTGAATATATGTATAGGTGTATTTATACGTAATATATATTTCTTGTAAAACTGTAAAAAAACGACTTAAGACAATGTTAATTAGAATAAAATCTTTATTACATAAAAAAAATTAAAGACTTACAACATATTTCATTTCTGCGGATAGATAGATATATACACTTTATTGACCTTCAAATGTACATGGTAAGTCACTGTCTTTATAAGTACCGACTATAGTCACTAGATAGAAATAGTTAAGACATATAGCGAGTGCCCATGTTTAGCCTAAAATGCAGTTCTAGTCAAAACTTAGCGACAAAATAGATAACTTGAACTCGTTATATCGTTATTAATTGACCGATTTCAAACATTCTTTTTTCTAAATGAATACCAATTAGTTGTTTTTGATATTGTTTTACTAAATAATTCTTAGTTGTCTAGGAAAATGTGTGAAACACCAATAACAAAAGCAAAGTAACATTACTTTTTTTGAGAGGGGAGAATTTTTTTAGCTTCTAAAATATGTGGTAACATATGTGACAAAATAAAGTCAACATATCAAATACTATTGTGAAAAAAGAAATATCTGTCCCAAGTAATCAAACATCTGCTTTGTTTTCTCCTTTTTGTGGAACTGTATTTTTAATTCATGCTTGCACCTGGCATTGATGTTGCGAGCTTCATCATTCACTGATGGGTACTGTACTGTTCCTTATGATGTCGATTGCTCTGGATAAGCCTCATTCTTCCATAGGTCAGTCATATTTAACGTTTTAAAATGAATTGGTCTGACCAGGTAAGACATTTCCAGGCTGCTTCTAAGGACATAACAAAATTCGTATTTAGCAATTAGGTTTTCTTTTTCATTGAGTATATTTCATACAAAAAAAAACAATATTATAAATGCAGCCATTTTAGAATAATTAGGGATTTTTACCTGACATGTTTGTCGATATACTCCATGTTTCATTATCTACACTCCAGACAACGAATTACTTAATTACCCAAAATTCAAACAGTTCAAGCTACAATAAGGTTGTTCAATCTTTAAAACTTCCAGAAAAACAAATAGACATAGATCAAATAACAGCTTATGATATCATAAATATAATATAAACAACAATCCGCCATTAATCATTAATACCGGGCGCATTGTCAGAGTCAGTTCGCTGTTGGCGTTACTGTTGCTATTGGACGACAATGACATATGATCGAACATAAATGAACACGAAAGCGGAGGGAATTCTAATAAATGTTTGCAAATTAAAACAAACTTTCAGAAACATTACAATTGTAACTTGACTTGAGCTTACAAATGGAGAAAAACAACAAGCCGGCAAAGGAGATATTACATTTGAAAGTTATGTTAAAGATTCATTTGTAAGTTTGCATTGGTTTTTTGGCTGCAAACATTTAGGAATGTTGCAAACTTAACTTGCTTAATGGTAAATGATCTAACGTTGGGGTAAGCATTTGTAAGTTACCATGCTTAGTGGGTTTTGCCACTTTAACGAAATAAAAAGATTTAAAATGCTTTTTACACACACTCCTACCGATCTGACCTTCTGGACCTGACAACACCACCAATCTGCATGAAATATGTCAACAAAACAACAGTCATAACCTCAGGTGCAAAAATATAAGTTTTTGTTGCAAATCGAAATGTTTTAATTGCATTTATCATTGAAAGGCTATTAAAAACAAAATATACCACATTGTTTTACTTTATTAAGGTATGTACAACTGTTTTTAGGCCATATTTTATTATAATCACTTTAATATGTAGTTGCGGTTGTAACGATTACGTTTCGTTACTGCTTTAAATATTCAAAATAAACCTGTAAGAGACTTAATTAAGAGCCGACAATCCCAATATCTGTAAGGCAATTCATGTTTTGATTTCAAAATTATTTTCATGAAAAGACGCTAAATCTTCAAGTACCGTAAACCCCTTTACTGCATTTCTAATTTGTACGTTGAAATTCAATAAATGTTTGCCATGGAAAACTACCTCGCATTATTACTGAACAAATATTTCCAGGAACGAAATAAGCCTAGAAAATATACGTTAGGAATATTCAAGAACAAAACATCACGTTGCTACTGGGTCTGTAATTTTCCGATCGGTGATGTCACCCAAGAAAGACCGTTGGAAACGTTGCACAGAATTCCCGGAAAAAACCTTCAACTGTAGACGCGGGAGGTGGGACGTCAGGAAAGCGGGGCGAGTGCTGAACGACACAGCACGTTACCTCGCGCAGTCTGCCTGGCGCTCGTCGAATAAACACCCTTTAGTTTCGGTGGCTATTAAATTATCTTAAAAACGGGGTATAATATTCGTTGTTATCTGTACTACCTAATGATATTGTCGGTGATTATTTAAAGTAATTTAAACGATTTTCGAGTTTAAATAAACATAGTATTCAGCCTAAAAACGGGTGTTAAGTTGTGGTTCTTTGTTCCGACCTGTTGATTTCTTGCCTTAAATCAGAAAGAGTTCCTGGTTATTGCCGAACTTTAAGTCAATTGGCAGTGAATTTCACTTGGGCCAATTCACGTTTTAATTGCGATTTGCAAAGTTTCCATCAAGCAAATTCAGAACATCGACATAGGTGTCAAATGGTCTTATAGTATTGGAGCAATAAATCCACCGGCCCAATAATCACCAATGAAAAGTAGTACTCGTTTTCCTCAGCTTCTTTCTTATTTGAGTCTCGTGATTCCTCATCACAGGATAAGCTGCACGCAGAGGAGCCATGGGTATACTGGTGTTAGGTTGTTCAATTCACTTCCAGCAGTGGTCAGGGAATTGCCTAGAAGACAGTTTGCATCTGTGATAAAAAGAAAATTAATAGAGAGACCTATATATTCAATTGAAGAATTTAATTTTTAATTAACTATTGTGTCCATTTGTCAGCTCATATTATATTTTGTTTTATTTTATGTATATTGTCACCCACTCTTTGTCATGTGTAAGTCCATTACACAATTATTTTATTATTTTATGTGCGACGAACCATGTAAATGTTGATGGTTAAATAAATGTTATGTTATGTTATACAACCTTTTCGAGTATTTTATTGACAGCAGGAAGCTTATTTACAGCCCTAAATTCCTCACACTTACATGTACTTGCCACCTTCTCGACCTGAATTACTTCAGATGTTTTAAGCTGTGCGTTTGTACAACACCATGCCATTTATTAATGACGAATTGAATATGTGCAGCAGAGAATCTGCAAGCGCCTCATAACTCTGTTTTATTAATTCAATATTTGGTGAATTTGCAGATTAACTCCCAAACGATTTTAAAAACATCGACTGCTGATAAAGTTTGCTATCGTATACATGCACCTTAACACTAATATTACCTTTTGTTCTCTCTTATTTCCCGAGTTATTGGCATTTAAAGTTGCTTACACATTACACAGTTTTTTAACAATTTCCCAGTATGGTCCTGTCCCGTGATATCCCTTTCTCTCCTAAACATTATATTTGACATAAAGTTCACATGGAGTTGGGGAATCCCTAGAATATTCTAGTCCCATGGGCCATCGTCATTATAACTGACAGTTTATTTATTTATTTATTCAACGGATCAACCATTTACAATAATAATAAGAACATCTAAAACTACATTAGTCTTAAATAACCTATCTCAATATGAGAACATAACAAAAAATCAAAACATAACCAGTACACCGTATGTATGACAATTCAATCAATAACACCTCTCAAAATGCCTCTAATTGAACGGTCAGAATCATCAAACATATCCAAGAGCTCCGAATACTCATTTGCAGTTCTCGCCACTCTCGACATCAGACTGAAAAAGCCATAATTGGTTCGATGGAAGGGAACCACAAAAACCTCCCTTGCTCTCGTGCGGTCCGGAATCTTTAGAGAGACTAACTCAAGCAAAGGACTATCAATTTTATTCACTAATAATTTAGGCAAAAAACAAACATCACTGACAATCCTTCTACCTTTGAGTGACTGCAAGTGCAGCTAATTCCGCAAATAAGAAAAGTTAAGATCATTTTTCTGCAAGCCCATTCTGTAAGCACAAATTCTTAAGAATCTATTTTGTACGCCCTCAATCTGATTGATATAAATATTGTAATTCAGACTCCAGACTACAGAAGAGCATTCCAACAAAGAGCGAACCAGACCACAATACAGCCTTCTCAAGTTATTGCATGAAAAATCCAGAGTTGATCTATGAATAAATCCTAACATTTTATATGCTTTAGATACTATGTATTCTATGTGATCCTTAAAAGATAATTCCCTATTCAATACAATGCCCAAGTCTTTAATCATTTCCTTCCTCTGTAAAGCACTAGAGCCCATGAAGTACACAAAGTCAGTGGCAAAACTGAGTTCTAGTGAATGTAATGCATTCAGAGTCAGAAGATTGTCACCACACCACCGAGCAAAACGATTTAAGTCTTCCTGTAAAAGTAAAGCATCCTGTCTGGAACGAACAATCTTGAAAATGTTGATATCATCAGCAAACATCAAAATCTGACTATGCCTAAGTGAATGTATGACATCATTGATAAAAAGATTAAAGAGGACTGGTCCACAATGTGAACCCTGAGGAACTCCTGAAGAAACAGTAATACTATCAAAAATAAAGTGTCTGATCTTTACACTCTGGGACCTACCCGTAAAGCACCCACGTCGCTTTCAGTACGGCGATAGTACCGGTATGCGTTTAGATGGTTTCTTATATATTCGTGTGTTGCGAACGTTATTTCTGAAACTGTGCGTTGTTTATCTTGTTCTGTTAATGACCATTGGTGTTGTAGTGGCTTATAAGGTGCATGTGTGGCCTTTTCCTTTTTTTTTTCTCCCTCAGAGCTCGTTCGCGTCTTTGCCGTCCCGATAGCACCAGGACTTTTTCTTAGTCGGTGACATGTTATTTGTTTTCTATTGTTTTTGCGATGAGGAAATTGCCATGTCAGAAAAAATTCTTCTTCATACCCCCTAAGGATGTTACGGGACCTGGCACAAATAGGGTTGCTGTGCGGGTTAGGCAGGGTTTAGGGGGGAGATGGCTTCAGGATGTGAACACAACAGCTTTCAAGCCATTTTCTGCTCATATTTTCTTTTCACTACCTACCCCGCCCAGCACCCCTATTCACTCCTGGTCCCGTAACTTCTTTGGATGAAGAAATTTTTCACATGTGCATCCAGGCGGGCATCCTAGGCATGTTTCTGAAAAACATTTTTTGAAAAGCGTTCGGGAGTTAATCTTAAAATTTACCCTCTAAAATTTTCAATTGTTATGTTCCATTTATTTGGCTCAAAGGTTAACCCAACATCAGGTATGCTGTATGTCAAGTCGATAAGCAAAATTGGACCAGTTTTTTCAGGAACATTTTAGGTTCATTTTCAGAAAATTGTGCTTTTTCAAACAATAAAGTTATTTTGATGAAATATGGTACATTGTTTCTATATAGGTTATACTGGTAACCAAATTTGTTGCCTGCTTTCATTAAAAAATACATCTTTGCTATTAAAAGTATTTCTATGAAAATTCACCACAATAACACACTTTGGTTCAGACTTTTTTTTATTAAACATAGAGGATAACAAGGGGCTGTTCTGCATTAATTGGTACATTTTTTTAATTAGAGTAGTGTTTATTACACTTAGATTTTATAAAGAATACTGGATGGAGTCTGTCATGGTTTGGGTAAACTCACCAGGCACCAGTAGCTGCATTGTTATGTGTTTCAATAGTTGGTTGCTCTTTATGTACACTTGCATAATCACATGATGAACATTGATATGGCTTCTCCTATCTATGTTTTGATCTAATATGATTTATCAAATGAGTTTTGTTAACACTTCCACAATCACACGATGAACATTGGGGAGGCTTCTCTTCTGTGTGTTTTGCAATAATGTGATTCAATAAGCTTGTTTTATGTGAAGTTCTAAACTCACATAATAAACACTAATAAGGCTTCTCTCCTATGTTTTGATTTAAGGTGATTTACCAAATGTTTTGCATGGACTCGCATAATCACATGATTAGCACTGATAAAGCTTTTCTCTTGTGTTTTTTGAGGGAATGTGATTTGATAAACTGGTAATCTTCAAGATTGATACGACAAGACTCTGCGCCTATTTGGGCGTGTCCTTAAGTTCCGTTCGGCTGTTCAAATGTCACACAGCGTTGCCACGTCCTATTACAGAATCGAGAATTATATTGAATCACATAAAATAATTTTTATTCATTAAGTAAAATACTATTGTACTTTGAAGCATAACACTTAATGAGTTAATAATATAGTAGGATTTGTGTACTTTGAAACATGACCCTTATTTTATGATGTTTCTATTGATGTCTTTGTATTTTAATGTTTTCCTACATTTGTACATTTTACCTAATCCCTTCCATTCTATAAGGAGCATGCGGATATTTAACGTATCAAACATCGCATTGTACACGGGACCGATGTCATTACGCCCGCCACCATATAACATTTAACTTGCTAACCCTTCATGAATATATAATATAATAGGTTTTGTGTACTTTGAAACATAACCCTTATTCTACGATGTTTCCACGACTATGGCCAATTAGCGACGCCAACAATTCCACCTTACCATTTCGTACATTTTACCTAATCCCTTCCATTCTATAAGGAGCTTACGGATATTTAACGTGTCAAACATCGCATAGTACACGGGATCGGCGTCATTACGCCCGCCACCATATAATATTAAGCTTGCTAACCCTTCATGAATATATAATATGTTTTCTGTACTTTGAAATATAATCCCTTATTCTACGATGTTTCTATTAATTGTATTTTTATTTTCACGTCGACCTGTTTCCACGACTATGGCCAATCAGCGCCGCCAACAGTTCCGGCGTACCATTTCCTACATTTGATCTAATCCTATAAGGAGCATACGGATATTTGACGTGTCAAAGATCGCATACTACACGGGACCGGCGTCATTACGCCCGCTACCAAACAACATTAAACTTGCTCAAAGACAATGCCACATATTCGCTTTACTGGGATTTGAAGTTGCAACCCTTGGCTTCACAGGTACACTATTACCGGTGCGCCACCATAGCTGCTGCTCTTATTAGTAGAGCAAGGTCACTTGGTGTGGAATTTAGAACTAACGTACTGTAGCATCGTATCTCCAGAGCTATGATTAGAATGCAGTATAGTTCAGGTTAGCGAATTAATATCCTGAAAGAAACAGCGTCATGTAAAATAGTGCCAGCTATATAAACCTCTCGCGTTCTGCAGTTCGGAGGGAACGTAAAGCTATCGCTCCCGTTTACTATGTGATATTAGGCACATTAAATATCACTACGTTTCTTACATAAGAAACGGGGTTCTGCAAAATTGGCAAAATGGTGAGGTTGTGAAGGAACTACTCCCTGTCGTCGCTGATTTTCCATAGTTGCGAAAATAGACTGACTTACAGAAACGAAATGCAATACAATACTAGATATACCACTTTTTTAAATTGTTACTTCAGAAATTACTTTTGTGAATTGTGATAAACATTATGCGACAGTAATGTATTATTGGATAGTATTTTGTGTCTTTGACGTCGGTCTATTTCCGCAACTATGGCCAATCACCTAGGAGCACTTTAACCTCACTATGGTGGAAATTTTGGTGAATCTCTTGCTTTCTGGAAGGAGGGTTGGGACCTTGCACGTGCCCAATATCGCATGGTACACAGGCCCAACCGCTACACAGCCCCTCCGAAGGGGGCAGTATTAAACATTTCCTGGGATTTGACCGGCATCCTTACGCCCAGAAGCACACATTCTTGCCCCTGGACCTGGGCTCTTCAAGTGTACTTATCAATGCTCATCACAGGTTCCAATCTTCACTTAGTTCACCCCTCGACCATCCAAGGTGCAAGACAGTTATGGAAAACAATGTACGGCTCTTAACAAGTGCCTCATAGCATAATATTTACACTTGACATGACAAAGAAAAGTAACATTAATAAATACTACACTGAAATACGTTCGGGAAAATTTCACTGGGGTTGATGTTTGGCCATAGTCGGGAAAATAGACCGGCGTTAAGGAAACAAACACACACACAGAAATTATGTAAGGATGTGGTACATTAATAATACTAAAAGGCAGATAAATGTTAATAATTGTCTTGTCATTAAAAGTAAATCCACTTGTGCGTTCTTTTGTTGGTTTTATGGTGACCTATTTCCGCGTGACACAGGTATCATTTGAAATTCTAACTACTCTTGGACTGCATTGTGTTTTCTTTCTTAATCTTATCGGCGCCCACTGCATGAATGGCGATTCTTCGTGGAAATGCCCTAGCCATAAAATTACAATTGTCATGTAGGTCAGATCGATGATACCTACGTTTTTGAAGACAATGCTAGAGAATTCCATCTGCAAAACATCTTGAGGGTTATTTCACTATTTATTTAATAAATAAAAATTCCAATTAACTGATATATTTAATTATTTTCCCAGACTATTGATTCCAGAATACAACGTGGCAACGCTGTGTGAAATTCAAACAGCCGAGCGACTTTTCGGCACATGCGGCAAATATCCGCGCATTCTAGTCGTATCAATCTTGAAGATTACCGATAAACTTATTTTATCTGAAATCTAAACTCACATGGTGAACAACACTAAGGTTTCTCTCCTGTGTGTTTTGATCTAATGTGATTTACCAATTGTTTTTTAAACACACTGGCGTAATCACACGATGGGCATTGATGAGGCTTCTCTTCTGTATGTTTTGTAGTAATGTGATAGGATAATTTTACTTTAAGTGAAGTCCTAAAATCACAGGATGAACAATGATAAGGTTTTTCCCCTGTGTGTTTTAACCTAACATGATTCAATAAACTTCTGTTTTGCAAACTCGCATAATCACACAATGAACAACGATAAGGCTTCTCTCCAGTGTGTTTGGCTTTAACATGATTTAGTAAGTATTGTTTTTGTACAGTCTTAAAATCACATGATCGACACTGATAAGGCTTCTCTCCTGTGTGTTTTGATCTAATGTGATTTACTAAATGTGTTTTGTTAACAGTTCCATAATCACATGATGGACATTGGTGAGGCTTCTCTTCTGTGTGTTTGGCTTTGATGTGTTTAAGTAAATATACTTTTTCTGCAGTCTTATAATCACATGATGAACACTTATAAGGCTTCAAGGTACCTGGGTGTTTAGAGTTAATATGATTCAACAAGTGTTGTTTCTGCGCACTTTTATAATCACATAAAATACATTTATAGCACTCATTTATATGATCCAATGAATTTGGTGTACAGACATTTACATAATTATAAAAGGAACACTGAAAAGATTTCTCTTTGTGTTGTTTACTAACGTGATCAAACAAGCTTTGTTTGCATATACTTGCATAATCACATGAGGAACATTTATAAGATGGGGGTGTTTCTTTATCTACTGTATTTACAGGCCACAGATTCTGATAATTAGAACTTTCACATTCATTATGGTCCTCTTTTTTTAAATCCTTACATGATACAATAAGCTCCTCAAAGGGATCCTCTTCTAATTCATCTGGTTTTATATCCAATTCCGGATCGTGGTCAAATTCAATGGAAAATGTGGGTTTGTGATCAGCAGGTATATTATCATCATTCTCTATTTTAATTTTAAGATTACAGTAATTGTGACTGAGGTCCTGCTTTAGATCTTCCATGGGCATGTTTAAATTTAGATACTACCTTAATTAACCTTTTCACTAGTTTGGTTTTTTATAATTACAATTGAAGTTAGTAATAATACATAATTCAATTCTCAGTTGACTCAATTCTGAGTTGTGATTCTGTCACTGTCAGTGTCAGCTGTCAAGGCTAAGAGAGTCCAGCCCAACCAAGATTTATATAACTTTATAGATCTTGCAGCCCAACGACGTATAGAGATACGTTATTGGTCCAGCCACAATGACACATTCTATAGGTAATTGTCATTGGTCCCTTTGACTATCTACCTACGGATAGACCAGGCATCACCCAATGCGATGCGTTGTAATGTTTGAAACCAACATTGAATAAAATGTTTGTTTACACGGTCCTCCACACCATAGGCGTCTCGAGAATTAGGATTGAAATTTTCATAAATACGATTAAAATAATAAAATAAAATTTAAAAGATGTTTAACTACCTATACATTATTTAAGTATACTATTAACTAAAAGTCTGGACGCAGCAAGTGCGTTATGGTAGTGAATTCTTATAGAAATGATTTCTCGAATAAAATGTTCGAACGTCTCAATGTTGTAATGTTGTGATCTCGTCACAAGCGAATTTTTTTTCTATGCAAATTCCGTAGAAAGTGTTTGCAACAAAAATTTGAGAAGAAAAAAAAAAGAAAAAACCTTGCAGCGCTACCAGTTTTTCTAGAAATGACCACCTGATTTGTCTGCTACCATGTTTTATAGATCTACAACTTGTCGGATAATTTTTTATTAATTAAATTATGTGGAAATCATCTAGGCAAATATATACATTTTCATTGGTTACAGGATGCGGCAAATAAGCCTTTAAACCTTGTTGAATAAATGTATCTAAATTTGCTCCCAAACATTTAATCATGCTTCTATTTGCAGCTGCTCCATCAAAACTTACCGAAGTAACGACTATTCTTGCTTGATGGATAAAACTTAAAGCCCGATTAAATGATAGGCTTGCTTTTTCTTTACGAGAAATGACAGCTAGGAAGAAATAACCCACTGGAACTTTTCAGTGGCCATTTAAAGCAACTAATAAGAAAAGCAAAACTTCTTTAGCCACTGGAAGCTCGTTTGAATTATTCATATTCACGCCAATATCTACGTTACCACAAAATTTTTTTCTGTGCACTCAACTTGACGTCTTATGAACCACTCGTCGATGACTAGGTATTTAACAAAGTATTTTGCGACCTTTTTTAGCTGCTTCTCGTCTTTTTGAATCCAAAACCGCTAATGCTTCTTTGCAGAATCCAGGAACAATTTAGAAATTGTTCGAGGATGTGGCAAAGATTTCATAAAATTTTCTCGAACTTAATTATAAGCTTTGTTTGAATAAAAATTTAGGGTAATAGAAAACGACCTTACGTCTGGTGAATAGTTCCGGTGTGGACATTTTAAAAGCTGTTTAATCATATCTATTTGTGTGGGTAAAGAGGCCTAAAATATTACAAGCAATGATATAAATTCAATAACACTCAAAAGTGAGACGTTCAGGGATGTTTCTGTATTTTGCGTAAAAGCAATACTACTTTTAAAATGCTCCATCAGCGATTTTTGATGACAAACTCTTAAGACGTCTTTTCTGTTGGCGCAATATATTTATTTTCCTCTTTTGTTTTTTCTTATTACTCGTTTAGCAATAGACCATTTTTTAAAATGTTTTTGGAGTTCCTGATAAACTGGAAATATCTAGAAAATAACGAAGTTTTTTCCTAAAAAATGGACGATATTTGATAAGTTTTCAGTATAATTTTTAAATAATGGTTTCTAGTATTTTCCCCTCAATTCTAAGTTCAGGCATATTAACTTACTTTTGACCTGGAGTAATGTTAGCTTTTGGTGTTAATTCAGGAGGAATGCCAACTGCCGCACCTGTTGAACATGATAGTTCCAAGGCAGTGCGAGTTGATGATAACTATGATTTATCTATATTTTCTTCAAAACTATGACTGCAATTTTTATCGGGTAATTTATTAATTTTAACAATAATAAAGGTTTACAAAATATGAAGCTAAGAAGAATTCTTCACCTTCGTTCTGCAAGAGCAAGAGCTTATTCATGCCAGAAGTAGAAAGCACTGGAGAACTTAAAACTGATGGAGACGCTGCGTTTTTAATACCCTTCTTCCACTTGGGTAAATAATAAAAGTCTTTATGAAAATGCTGTGAACATAAATAAGAATATTTCGACAGCGTATCCGATTTTCTATTTAAGGCAGCGCACCATGTTTATCTTCTTTCTTTAGTAGATGGAAACCTAAAAATAGTGCCAAACTGACGTGCCGCCACTGAAAATTGCAAACAGCAATGTCCTTACGCATGCAGAGACATCGTTGCCACATCCCCAGGTAATCTTCTACAAGCAATATACTTTTTCCATCATTTTGCATAAACAAAACTCAAAACCTTTATTGCAAATCAAGGTAACACAAAAATAAATTCTCAGTATACTTGAATACTATTCACAGCCAAATACAAGCCACAACTGTCGATTAATATAAATCTAGATACTTCACATGCAGCAAGATAAACATTTTAAATTGAGTTTTCTGGTTATATTTACATAAAGGAGGGAGAAACCAAGTAATATAACGTTAGTCAATATTTACATTTATAAATAAGCCCTAATGTAAGTGTAATGTCTTAAGTAACAGAAAAGTAATAAATTTATCATTCTCAACTTGGCATCATATTCGGCGATTTAAGGATGATTTATCACATAGCGGCAATGCTTGAGCCACCACCCAATCAGAGCAGAGGACCGATGTAAACATAGAGTCCCTTGAATGTTGGCTTCAAACAATTCGGCTGTGTGCCCAGTCTATTCTCTGATATATAGTCAAAGATTGGTCCAGCCCAGCCATCAGATAGACGGGTTGTTATAGAGAAATAAAAATTTGTCTATGGGAATTGAGCCTGCCAGACATATGTGCTCTTAGACTATGAAAAGTATAGGACAGGCCATATCATGA
The DNA here is from genome assembly GCA_964006375.1 of Tillus elongatus. NCBI lineage: Eukaryota > Metazoa > Arthropoda > Insecta > Coleoptera > Cleridae > Tillus > Tillus elongatus. Next base: position 10,480,768 of record OZ023268.1, read on the forward strand.
TACCTTACCTATACTTTTGATAGTCTAAGAGCACTTATGTCTGGCAGGCTCTATATCTCGTTATTTATATCATGATATGGCCTGTCCTATACTTTTGATAGTCTAAGAGCACATATGTCTGGCAGGCTCAATTCCCATAGACAAATTTTTATTTCTCTATAACAATCCGTCTATCTGATGGCTGGGCTGGACCAATCTTTGACTATATATCAGAGACTTGTCAGTACTTCACGCGAGGTGGCGCTAGTGTAGTTATTACAAATATCACCAATGCTAAAGCATAGGGGTATCCCGTATTGTCATAATATAGTATTTGGTTACACACAATCAAGATCTATAAAGTATAAATCACACAATCGCTTATTTCTGGAATCTCGTAGCTCGTAGCCCTGACAGCTGACAGATTCACAACATCACAAATCACAACTTAATTGAGTATACAGCAACGACGTATACAAAATCATTATATCATGGTACATTGCATGGTATACAGTGTCGAGTGTTGTTGAAGTGTTGTGGTTGGGTTAACTGAGTATTGAATTAATAAACCTATTATATATTATTATTAACTGCACTTGTAATTATAAAAAAGCAAACTAGTGAAAAAGTTAATAATTAAGGTAGTATCTAAATTTAAACATGCCCATGGAAGATCCAAAGCAGGACCAGGACCTCAGTCACAATTACTGTAATGTTAAAATTAAAATAGAAAATGATAATATACTTGCTGACCACAAACCCACATTTTCCTATGAATTTGACCACGATTCGGGATTTGATATAAAACCAGATGAATCCTTAAAATTGGAAATAGAAGAGGATCCCATTGACAAGCTTATTGTATCAGCTGATGATTTTAAAAAAGAGGACCATAATGAATCTAAAAGTTCTACTAATTATCAAGATCTGTGGCCTGTAAATACGATAGGTAAAGAAACACCCCCATGTGAAACACCTTATAAATGTTCCTCATGTGATTATGCAAGTATATGCAAACAAAGCTTGTTTGATCACATCAGTCAACAACACAAAGAGAAATCATTTCAGTGTTCCTTTTATAATTATGTAAATTATAGTTATGTGGATTATATAAATGAGTGCTATAAGTGTACTTTATGTGATTATACAAGCATGGAGAAACAACACTTGTTAAATCATATTAACTGTAAACACCCAGGTACCTTGAAGCCTTATAAGTGTTCATCATGTGATTATGAGAATGTAGTAAAATCAAATTTACTGAAACACATCAAATACAAGCACCCAGAAGAGATGCCTCATCAATGTTTATCATGTGATTATGCAAGTGTACAGAAACAGTCATTGTTAAATCATATTAAAGCAAAACACACTGGAGAAAAGTCTTATCAATGTCCATCATGTGATTATGCAAGTGTTTACAGAAATCACATGTTAAATCATATTAAATCAAAACACACAGGAGAGAAGCCTTATCAGTGTTCATCGTGTGATTTTAAGACTGTAAAAAAACGATACTTACTAATTCATGTTAGAGCCAAACACACAGGCAAAAAGTCTTATAATTGTTCATCGTGTGATTATGGAAGTGTGCAAAAAAGAAGTTTATTGAATCACATTAGATTAAAACACACAGTGGAGGAGAAGCCTTATCGGTAAACAGGGTTGGCATGTTTAAAAATATTTATTTTAAACACGTGTTTTTAAACATGTTTAAAACAATGCCTAGTGTTTAAAAGATATTTTGGTAAACGTTGAATATAGGGTACAGATAAACTGCGCATGTCCCAAATTACGTCACATCACGGAAAATGTTACACAGTGTTGCCGGATATAAAAATTTAACTTTTAATTACAATAAAAAAACCTAATGGTATTGTTTCGATTTAAACTCAATGAAAATTAATTATTGAAATAAAAAGTAGATGAAATTATCGCTAAGTACGAATAATAATAATAATTACTGTTAGACCGGATATTGTTGATGTAATGATACTAAAAAATGTCCAAAGATGTTGTTTTTGGATTTGTTCCTCCAAATGAACTCGCAAAGGTAAGAGGGGAATAGGGTTTCGGATGTTCCGAATTGTCTCTTTAATTTTCTCTTGGCCCTCATCCATAAATTTTCTATATTTTGGGTGTGCACATCTCTGTTTTTGGGGTCCACAAAGTTGTCTTCATGAATGATTACTTTGTGCTCGTAGAGCCCTCCTATCTGATTTATTGTTCTGTACGCCGGCAATCCGTCGGATACAACGATTGTACCGGGAAGTATAAACCTAAAGATAAATAAGGCTGTTAGAGGAAAATATGAGAAACATGCAAGATGACCAAGTTAAAAAGATTTTCTGAAAATAACCTAAAAAAAATTCTATCAGCTAGTGCTTCATCATGCAAAATATTCATGTCAAACCTTCTAATGTAACAATCTACCTTTCAATAATAGGAAGTAATGCCTCCGCGTTTCTCCCATCTACTTCTACTACAAAACATTGGCCACTTTCTCGCTCGATACCTCCAAAAACCCAATGACCATTACGTATCATCCCACTATGAAATTTTCTACGAAAAAAATAAGACATCAATTTCTACAGTCTTGGACGTTCCCATCATTGAATCCTCTATTACTTGTGGATGGTCCATAAGGTCTATTTCACAGATTTCCCTACAAAAACTACACCAGTCAACTACCGTTCGTGAAGAATTCTCTGAGGAAACATAAAGACCTGCTTCTTCAATTATATTTACTTGCGGGAAGTCTTTTTTTTTTTTTTGTTCCCTCAGGGCTCGTCCGCGGCCCTGCCGCCCCGATAGCACCGCAACCCTTGGTTGATTGTGCATACCCTCAGTCTTACTCCACCCATTCCAAGATCACTGTGCCTTGAACTAGTCTGCACAGCGATTGGTAGGGTGAAGTTTTATATTGCTCTGTCTCCGGTCTAGAGTGACCGTAGATCAGTTGTCTTTTCCGGTCCAGAGCTATACACTCACACAAGATGTGCTGGGCTGATTCCTCCCCCTCGCCGCAGAGTCTGCATGCGAGGTCCCCTTCGAACCGCCCCATTTTATGCAGGTGTTTCTTGACGGCCATGTGTCCCGTCAAGAGACCTGTTGTGTTTCTGAGCTGTCCTCTGCTAAGGTTTAGCAGCTCCACAGCTCTCTTTGAACTGGGTCCGTCAATTATTAACTTCCCATGTCTGAGCCCTGGACAGTCCGCCCAGTACACCTTGTGTTGGTTTCTGACCCAGGACATAATGGCTCCCCTGGCAGTGCTCTTTGACACACACAGAGCTGGTTCTGGTCTCATAAATGGTCCTGCTGACCCTCTCTTCGCGAGACTGTCAGCTTCTTCATTGCCTTTAACCCCCGAGTGACCCGGCACCCAGATGAGGGTCACCTCATTCTGCCCAGCCAGGTCGCTCGTCTCGTCTCGGCACTCACTCACCAGCCAGGAATTTACCCGTGGGCTACTTAGTGCCTTAAGGGCTGCCTGGCTGTCTGTGGCTATGAGGATCCGCTTGTTGGTGTAGCCCCTCCTCTTGTTCTCCCGCACACAGTGCAGGATGGCGTACATCTCGGCCTGAAACACCGTTGCATGGGCTCCGAGGGAAATACTATGACTTACTCTCGGTCCTTCCGAGTAAACACCTGCCCCCGTCCCACGCTCCCCGCCAGATCCGCCCATGAACCAGACGAGCGCGTCCCGCCATGCCTCGCGATCAGGGATTTCCACTGTAAAGTTGTTTTCCCTGCACATTCGCGGGCTCGCGAAGTCTGACCTCATTTCAAGCACGGGCTCCTTCACGATCTCCTGAATTTTGCAGTGGCCCCTGAAGCCTGGGTTGATCTTCAGTCTACGCGGGAAGTCTTTGCACCAACAATATACAATAGTAACCAACTGCTCCAGTGACAGTTTGCTTTGCGAAAAGAAAGAGCCATCTCTAACACTAGAAACCGAACTGCACCTGCTACACCGCCAACGATATATGTCTTCCGAATCTCTTGGCGTGAGAGACATAAAAATGTTACATGCCACACATAACAGACAGTTCCTTATCAATTTTCTCCTTGCTAGCCATATTAAGATGTTCAAAGGGCTAGAAAAGTTCTTAATTATTCTTCTTAAATTTTGCGATTCACTCAGAATGTCTTCAGCGACCATTATCTGAGTCACATCAACAATTTGTTTTGGGGCAGCCATGTGAACGGAAAAGGGAGTTTAGATAACTGAGACTTATTGATGATAAAAATAACACTAATAAGCAACAAATACAATGTTAACAAAATACCAACAATATAAACTTTCACTAAGTACGAACAAATTAGCTACATTAAGCAAACACTTACAACATATAGTTACTGTCTTGGATCACAAACTACTAACACATTAACTACAATAACCTAAGATTTGCGGCTGGCGATACTTTTGTGCTCGCAAACCCAACGTAGGTGGAAGCCCGAGATTAAATGTTAAATTGGTATCACTATGCGCAAGTTAATCTAACAATATAGATCAAGCATACACTAGAAAGACACATGCAATAAATTAAAACAATTTAAAAACGTTTAATAAGCGACAGAAACGTATGCGAAGATCAAGATACAGAAATACTTTAAACTAAATAAATGTGGCAACCATGCAGGCAATTTTTGTGTTGACATTCCAATTTCGCAAATGTCAAAATTATCTGTAATATTCAACGTTTACCGATATTTTTTTAAACAGTTTTAAACATGCATATTTTAAAACAGTTTGTTTTAAATAACTGTTTTTTGATGACTGAAGGGAGGTTTCAATTTCGCATAAGTTTTTGAGTTTTATATGAATAATAATTTTTTAATAAATAACTCTCTTCAATAAATTGCTTTAATTTTATTTAAAAAATATGGTAAATATAGCAGTAAATTAACACAAGAAGCAAGGAGCAAGGCATTTTATTTGAGTTTGAGCATTATTGATAGTAATTTAAATTAAATAAATTTAAAGAGTTAATACGATAATTGTGTATTAACAAACAAAACCAATATCTTTGTGTTTGTGTAACATGTAACATGTTAGCGTATTTTTATTTTAAAAAAATTCGCTAATAGAGAGGTATCGATGATGAGACTTTGCAAAATTTTTATTCAAATGAGCGTGAACTTGGACCCCTAGAACCCGAAACCAAGGTCAGTCTAGATTTATATATATTGTAGTATTTATAATAATAATAATAATAATGTTTATTGTTCAAGATAACAATTTCTGATAAAATACAAGGTGTCTTAACATATAAAGCTTAAATAAGATAAAATGAACATATGAATAATTAATTAATTAATGTATTAAGTTAATGAGTGTACTGTAAATCCGTAGGATTTGTGTGTACACCTTCTTCATTTCTGTTTTACTTTTTAGATGTAAATTAACATAATATAATACTGACATACTAACTAAATATATTAACATTCCTAAAGTTCTTAAATTAGCCTAAATAAACCTTAATATCTACAACACCAAAACTTAAAAGTATATGTACTGCATGACGTGACTGACCGCGGTTACAATTCAAGAACGATATTGATTGTTTACAATTTATTAATTTAAATTCAATGTATTTTGAATAATAGCGTGAAAGGTTTGACAGTTGGTTGTCAACGTCCAAATAGAGGCGCAGAATATCACTTCCGATAGGGAGAAGGAAGGAAGGGGATTCTGTTTCTGACTATAGGGTTGGACGGTTGATTTTAGATTGTATTTGATTTATAATTTCGTAGTGATCGAGACAAAGTTTTTGGGTTGGAGTTGATTTATCGGCCTTATTCTCGACACCCTCCTACAATATATAGATTATTTGTTATTTTGACACTCTGTAATCGAATACATGCATGATTTCCCACTTCCCACCTTTTAATTATGTACCTAACCTGAAGTCCCAAGGGACATTTCCGGTTCTGGTGTATGAGTCGGTTTCCCTTATAAGCAAAAATGATGATGGCTCCTCCTTGTACAAAAGATTCCAGAGGTAAAATACCCCTCCATTCGGATCTCCGGGAGAGGGGTGTACAGGGGGCGCCAGCATCAAGATTTAACATATCATTGAATATATGTGGCCTAAATTCTAACCAGAACTCCGTCCACCATTTCCTCCAGGCTAATAGGCCCCAACTCCTCTTCCTCACCGAAACCCAAATCAGTGCCAAAACAGCCACTAATCACCTTAGTTTCGCGGGGTATGAGCTCCTTACTTCCTTTATATTGCATGGAGGTGTGCGCGCATACGTCCGTAGCAATCTACCCTGCACCAGACTGCCCAATTTAGAAGCTGGAAGAAAAGACATACTATGGATAAAACTCTCTCTCAGGGCTGCAACTAAATTCATCTGTTGCATTTACCGGTCACCTTCGGAGAACAACTTTGTCCAGCTCTTTGACTACCTTTCTGAAAAAACCGACCATCTGATTTCTGAATATCCTTCCTGCGAGGTCACTATTCTTAGTGACTTCAATGTCCATAATAATGAATGGCTAGGAGCTTCAAAAACCTATCCACAAGGAAGAGCAGTGGAGGCCTTTGCAGTCAGCAATTCTTTAAGCAATATGGTTCAGAAACCTACTTACTTTCCTCGCATCCCAACGCACAGCTCAAATCCCTTGGATCTCCTTCTTACTACACAACCTGAATGCTATAAGATATCAGTCACTTTGGTCCCTCAAATCACGGCATGGTCACTTCTTCCTGCGCAATGCAACCCGAGGTCACACAGTCATCACACCCACATATCGTTTGGCACTACAACTCTGCGAACTGGGACGAAATGCGAAATTACTTTTTCTCATTTCCATGGGCGTTTGCCTGCTTCTCTCATCCTGACCCATCTGATATCTCACAAAACATCACCGAAATTATCCAAGCTGGCATGGAATTATTTATTCTATGTACACAGAAAACCTCTGCAGCCACTCAAAAGCCCTGGTTTTCTAAATCCTGTGACAAGGCCAGACTTGAAAAGGTCAAAGCTCACAAAACGCTCTACACAATCCCTGTCAAGAAAACCGTCAAGCATTTAACGACGTTTCTGAGGCAAAAAACTCGTTTAATAACCACATCAAAAACAAAGTCCTCTTAAGCTCCAGCGGCAGCAAACCCTTCTGGACTCTTGCTAAATCTATTGGGAATAATTTCTGCAAGAGCACGTTCCCACCTCTTGTTTCAGGGGATGAAATTGTTTCTACCGCCTTGGGCAAGGCTGAACTTTTTGCCTCGTTGTTCGCCGGAAACTCTACTCTCAACCCACCTCCAAATGTTCAACCACCAACAGTCCCCAATGTCGCGCATAAAATGACGGATATCATTTTCAAAACTAAAAAGGTACGAAAGATGCTCTCTTCTCTTAATACCAGGAAAGCCTCTGGCCTTGACGAGATCCCAGCAATTGTTCTCAAAAAATGCGTACCAAAACTTACTTCTGTCCTGACTCGCCTGTTTCAGATGTCTTAGAATAGAGGCATATTCCTTAGTAACTGGAAAACTGCTAGAGTACAACCCGTCCCTAAGAAAGGATCTAAAGCGCTTCCTAGCAACTACAGGCCTATTTCTCTCCTTTCAGTCATCTCTAAAGTGATGGAAAAGTATATAAACACCGAATTACTAAAATTTCTTGAAAAACAGTCTAATCCACGACAGGCAGTATGGATTTCTGTCAGCGCAGATCAACTGCCGACCTCCTTTCCTTTGTCACCCATTCTTGGAACAAGTCTATGGAACTACATGGTGAATCCCAGATTATCGCTCTAGACATATCCAAAGCATTCGACCAGGTCTGGCATGCAGCGCTGCTTAATAAACTTCCGGCCTATGGCCTACGACCAAAACTCTGTACCTGGACAGCAAACTTCCTCTCCAGCCGGAGCATTTCTGTTGTCGTGAATGGCCATTCCTCTAAACTATATCCAATTAATGCAGGAGTTCCTCAAGGTTCAGCTTTAGCCCCTACTTAGTTTCTTCTCCACATCAATGACCTCCTCTCTAGCACATCAAACCCAGTTCACAGTTACGCGGATGACAGCACCCTCCACTCAAATATACAATATTCTAAGCCTGTCGCTTTGGCCCAATTAGATGAGGATCGCAGACTATTGGAGGGTTCTGTCTCTGTGGATCTTCAAAAAATATTAGACTGGGGAAGTAAAAATCTTGTACAATTCAACCCCACCAAATCTCAGTCTTGCTTTCTTTCTCATAAGAGATACACCAGCCCTAGACCCATCACAATGAACAACCAAGTTAGTCAAAGTAATGAGTCCTTTTCACTTGTTGGCATTTCTGTGCATGAAAAGCTCAATTGGCACCAACATGTCCCATGAATTGCAGAAGCGGCTGCTAAGAAATTAGGTTTCCTCTTCCGGGCTCGCAAATACTTGTCACCAGTTAATCTCTATACCTTATATACTTCGCAAATAAGGCCAAATCTCGAATACTGCTCCCACATCTGGGATGCTGCTGCCGGTTCTACACTCGCTATCCTGGACTCCGTTCAGAAAAGAGCTATACGTCTGATCGGTGACCCTACCCTCGCCCAAAGGCTGCCATCCCTTGCCCACCGACGTGCCGTTGGTGAGTTCTCTCTCTTTTATAGATATCTGCACGGGCACTGCTCAGAGGAGCTTTCTTCCATAGTTCCTCCACCTGCTGCCCCCAACAGATCTACCAGTGGAACAGAGCGAATTCACTCTTTTACTGTCCAGGTCACCAGACATAGAACATCTTGTTATGCCCGCTTTTTTGTCTCGAGGAATTCCAAGTTGTGGAATTCCTTGCCGGCACATGTTTTTCCTTCTTCCCCGAACCTCGAAACCTTCAAGTCCAGAATTAACAAGTTGCCTCTTTCCTTCTTGTAGACACCCACGGTACGATAGTTTTTAGGCTGTAAGCCCTCGTGGTGTGTTGTTGAAATAAAAAATAATAAAAAAAAAGGCTGCAATCCCTATTGAGAATTTTTCATTGGTCTATAACAATCCCTCTTTCCTGTATATCTGCCGGATCTGGACCAACACCATCTACCTCAGAGCTCGGTCAAATTAAGTAGTAAGAAGAACAAAACATATGATTACAAACTGTTATGACGTCATAACGCGAATGACTGATCAAGATTGTTGAATAATAAAATGACTAAAACGACGTAAATTCTGCTAGTGGTGTTGTCTGAAATCTCGTAGCTCGTAGCCCTGACAGCTGACAGATTAACAACTGCGTCAAGAGTCAACTCTGTACTCGGTATTGAATTTAGACGTCTAAAACTATCGATAGTTGGCACTATCGATTATATTCGATATTTGGTCACTTTACTATCGATAATTATCGATAGATTTCGATATTCCGTAGTCAGAAAAAAAATTAAAAAAACCATTAAATAAATAAAAAATTGGACTTTATTTATTTTTATGCAAAAAAACAATCATGTTGACTTTTTCAGATTTAAGTCTCGATCGCCGATCGGAGATTATTAGGCCCGTGGAACTAAACATTCTCTCACTGTCCACTGAGGTAGCGGGGACACAAAAGTATTTTTTTGATAATATATTTAATGGGTACAACTCATTCCCAGTTATCTATAACATAAAAAATGAATTAATAAATTATCAATGACTTTATGTTTCGTTATTACTTTCCAAAAAGCAAGAGGATCGGTGCTATCGGGAGTGTTTTGTCTCTCTAAGTATTGTCGTTTAGTAACAATTAAATCTGCTGTCACTGACTTTACTTTCTCACTTAGTCTTTGCTGCAAAAATCCAAAAAGGCCTGGGCTCGAATTGCTAGTACTGCTACTGCTACATGGAGTTAAATTTCTTTGGTCCAAGTTTAAAGGTTCAGATGTTGGGTTCCCATAATTTGCATCTTTCTGGTTTTTTTGCGAAATACTGTACATATCAGTATCAAGAAGGGCAGCCGTTGCATTGGCATTTTCTGTACTTCGAAATCCTTCTTTCTTGAACCGAGGGTCCAAAAGTGTGGTAAATCTAGGAATTGACCTCAATTCATAAGGGGCCAATCTTTTCTGCACTGACGCTGCCAGATTTGTACAAAAATTTTTCCCATCTTCTGTTGCCAATACAGTTAGAGAATGGTTCAGGAAATTTTGAATTCCGAAGGTTATTGGTATTATCAGTGATGTGGTCACATAGGTATTTCCTGCAATAATAAAAAATATGTAAATGACTAAGTACACGTGTTCAAATTTTCAAGAATGACATATTTTGTTTATTTAAAACAATACATACCTGAGATTTTTTTAGTCGCCTCTTGAAAACAACTTAGGACTTTCTCAATATCTGCCAAAATTGTCAGGTCATCAACTGTGAGAGGTTGAGGAGCTTTCCGCAGTTTTAATAGAGCACGACCAAGAGCATCGTTAGTTTGTAATACCCTCTGAATCATAAAGAATGTACTATTCCAACGGGTCTGGACCTCTTGAATAAGCTTGAGGGGTTCTTTGACATTCTGTTCCTTTTTAAACATGTCCATTGCTAAAGGGCTACTTTTAAAAAACGTCACAATATCCTTTACTTTCTTCAGAATGTCCTGAACCAGCTTGAGGTTGTCCTGCACTACCAAATTAAGAGTGTGCGCATAGCAGGGTAAATGTTTGATCTTCAGTAGAGTACACATTTTGATCATGTTGGCTGCGTTGTCTGTTACTATACAGGTAACTTTACTACTTATCTGCCATTCCTCAAAAATATCTGTCATAGTAGCTGCAAGATTTTCTGACGTATGATTTATACCATTTGGTAGAGGTTTTGTTGATAATACACGTGATTTTAAATTAAAATGTTCATCCACATAGTGACAGGTGACTGTAAGATATGATTCTGTCGCAACAGATGTCCATGAATCTGTGGTTATTGCAACAAAGTCAATTTCACATAGTTCATTTTTTAATTTTGTGTATTTTTCTAAATACGCTTCTTTGAGAATATTACCCAGTATATAAGGACTTGGCAGTTTATATCTGGGATCTAATAAAGCAATTAACTTTTTGAAACCTGCATCATTAACAATTGTAAAAGGTTGAAAATCTAAAGTTATCATGTCCAGTACTGCCTTGTCCAAATGTTTCTTCCTTTGGGATGTATCATCGTAATATACACCTCGCTTAATAAAATGATCCATGGATGCGATACTCGAACGTGCAGAGGAAGAAGTACTATTAGAATTAGAACTAGCACCAGCGCTGGCATTAACACTATCAACAGAAGTGAGATTTTCACTAGTATTTTCACTCAAGATTGAATGAAATCTTTTTAAATGATCACTTAAATTACTTGTGTTTCCACTAGTCTTATACTCTTTCCCGCATGTAATGCATTTTGCAAGTTTTCGATCACTTGATCTTTTGAAATACTTCCAAACAATAGAGTACTACCTTCGTTTATTCTTGGGTTTAGTGGTCAAATCTTCACTATCTGCACTTGCACCAGCGGTAACGGTTTCAACTTGAATTACGCTAGAATCATCAGATCCTGAACTTGTTTCTAAAAAATATGTTTGTAAATAAATACAGAGAAAAGCTAGTTTAGGTAAGCTACTTTTTACAAACTTTAGAAACTATACCCATATACTAGGTTTATATTTATACAAACATACCTTTATTATTTTTTGTCCCAGATCGAACAATGAATTTCTCCATTTCCAATAATTTTCCTTAAATATTTTTTAAACAGAGTGATCTGCTCACTTTATATAGTATATAATATATAGGTATAAACTGTAAATATAAATGTTAAATGTAGATTGTTTGTGTTTCCGTTACGAAACAAAAGACAAATGACAAATGACAATTCATATTAATGTCACGTGACAGTTGACAGAACAAACGAAAGTCAAAAAGTCCCACAGTCCCACAGAACATATACGTCCCCAGATTTCGGCGCGAAATTCAAGCAGTTCTTGGACTATTTGCATGTCGCTAAGATAAGCGCGCGTATGAGTTTGGGTGTGGCTCCACCTGCAGTTACTCTATGATATTTGCTATTAATACTCACAAGATTAAGTTGTTTTTGGTGGAAACTTCAATCCCAGGCGAAAAATAAAACTATCGGAAACTATCGCGATAGCTATAAAAAGTATCGATATTATTCGATAGTCAGAACTATCGATTGTTATCGATAGGGCTATCGATGGTTTTAAACCTCTGATTGAATTCAACAAAAATATTATATATTAGTATTACTAACTTCAATTGTAATTATAAAAAAGCAAACTAGTGAAAAAGTTAATTAAGGTAGTACCTATATGTAAACATATCCATGGAAGATTTAAAGCAAGACCAGGACCTCAGTCAAAATTACTGTAATGTTAAAATTAAAATAGAAAATGATGATAATATACTTGCTGACCACAAACCCATATTTTCCTATGAATTTGACCACGATTCGGGATTGGATATAAAACCAGATGAATCCTTAAAATTGGAAATAGAAGAGGATCCCTTTGACAAGCTTATTGTATCAGCTGATGATTTTAAAAAAGAGGACCATAATGAATCTAAAAGTTCTACTAATTATCAAGATCTGTGGCCTGTAAATACGATAGGTAAAGAAACACCCCCATGTGAAACACCTTATAAATGTTCCTCATGTGATTATGCAAGTATATGCAAACAAAGCTTGTTTGATCACATCAGTCAACAACATAAAGAGAAATCTGTTCAGTGTTCCTTTTATAATTATGTAAGTTATAGTTCTGTGGAGTGGTATAAGTGTATTTTATGTGATTATACAAGTATGGAGAAACAACACTTGTTGAATCATATTAACTGTAAACACCCAGAATCAAAGTATTATAAGTGTTCATCATGTGATTATAAGACTCTAGTAAGAGCAAATTTACTGAAACACATCAAATCCAAACACACAGAAGTGACGCCTCATCAATGTTTAACATGTAATTATGCAACTGTGCATAAAAGCTGTTTGCTGAGACATATTAAATCACAACACACAGGAGAAAAGCCTTATCAATGCTCATCATGTGATTATGCAAGTGCCTATAAACATCATTTGTTAAATCATAATAAATCAAAACACACAGGAGAGAAGCCTTATCAATGTTCATCGTGTGATTTTAAGACTGTAAAAAAACACAACTTACTAAATCATGTTAAAGCCAAACACACAGGAGAGAGGCCTTATCATTGTTCATTGTGTGATTATGGAAGTGTGCAAAAAAGAAGCTTATTGAATCACATTAGATTAAAACACACAGTGGAGGAGAAGCCTTATCGCTGTTCATCCTGTAAGTTTAGCACTTCATTTAAAGTAAAATTATCCTATCATATTACTGCAAAACACAAAGAAGAGAAGCGTTATTAATGTACATCATGGAATTATGCCAGTGTGTTTAAAAAACAATTGGTAAATCACATTAGATCAAAACACACAGAGAAGGACTTCAGTTAAAATAAGTTTATCAAACCACATACAAGAGAAAAGACTTATCAGTGCTCATTATGTGATTATGCAAATGAACGCAAGACATATTTGGTACATCACCTTAGATCAAAACACACAGGGTTGAAGCCTTATCAGTGTTGATCATGTGAGTTTAGAACTTCACATAAAATAAGTTTATTGAATCACATTATTGCAAAACACGCAGGAGAGAATCCTCAATATTGTTCATCGTGTGATTATGGAAGTGTTAGCAAAACACATTTGGTGAATCACATTAGATCAAAACACACAGGAGAGGCCTTATCAGTGTTCATCATGTGATTATACAATATAAATAGCAAATTTTGAAACATATTACATCAAAACACTCAGCTTAATCAAGAACCACTGTGGCTTTGTTGACAGACTAACTTCTGGTTGGATTGTCAACTTTGACACAGCATTTTGGATGTCGTCAGTGTAAGGCAGGTCGTATAATAATGAAACATCAAACACACAACCTGAGGTAAATATGGTATATTGCTCAACAGAGTAGATAAGTTTAGTAAGTCCCTGCTTAAGAGCCGGATTCAAAGTGGTAGTTGTAGAAATCTCCGTGTGGGGGGCTACTGTATCAATACTTGAATATTTTTAAATTATTAGCATTGCTCAGAACTATGAGAAATAACGTGTTTATTCAATAGGTATTAACTCCAATCGCCTAGTAACAAAGGTTTATGAATGAAATAGCAATTTACATTGTGTGTCTCCTAGGTTGCTAGGTGACGTATAAATTAATTAGCAACGTGAGCCGTAGCTTAGTAACCTACATTGCTTTGTTAATTTACAAAGATCCATATTATAATATTATCACTGCATAAACTCATTTTAATTCTACACCGCGAACAAGAAATTGGACATCCCTTCCTTCAAATCTGACAATAAGCGGAACCAATCAAATACGACGAAACATGTGGCGCGAGTTTCAACCTTCTCATAATAAAGTTCGAAGAGAGAAAGCAGAGATTTACTGTTTATAACTCTAAGCGATTCCATAATGTTTAGTATCCTGTAAGTAATAAGTAGGTATTCTAATGCTTGTAAATCTTAGTTGTTATTATTAAGACGTCAAATTAATAAATTAGAAAAAAACTAAAACAACGTTATAAACATTACATTTCCCTATTCTAGTTCATAATCAGATGGATTAAATGTAAGCAATACCCTTTTACCCTTATGTAGTATGTAGACATCAGTTTTAAACGAGGTTGTACTCTAGTGTTTGATAGAATATGCGTTTCATTTTATATTTGACGAAGACATAATTAATATATATTGTAACAGGCATCTTTTTTATTTTAGTGAATTTTCTTAGAAAAAATTCACTAATGAGGAGATCTCGACTTTTGAATTTTGAAAAAATTTCTTCAAATGAGCGCGATCTAGGACCCTTAGAACCCATATCCGGGGTCAGTTTCAATTTTTATATGTTTATATATATATATATATATATATATATATATATATATATATATATATATATATATATATATATATATATATATATATATATATATATATATATATATATATATATAGTTATCGGTGTGATACATATATATATATATATATATATGTATCACACCGATAACTCAAAAAATAATAGGCCGATTTTGATAAAATTTGGCATGTACTTTTCTTTTGTAAATAGCTTGGATAAGTTCGTTAGTCAGGAAAATCGGACGAGGTTTTCCGGGAAAATTTAGAGTTTTCATTCGAAAAAAATTCTTATCTCAAAAAGTAATTAGCCGATTTTAATAAAATTTGGCATGTACCTTTCTTTTGTAAATAGCTTTGACAAGTTTGTTAGTCAGGAAAATCGGACAAGGTTTTCCGGGAAAATTTTGAGTTTTCATTCGAAAAAATTTTTTATCTCAAAGAATAATACGCCGATTTTGATAAAATTTGGCATGTACCTTTTTTTTTTTTTGTTCCCTCAGGGCTCGTCCGCGGCCTTGCCGCCCCGATAGCACCGCATGGCATGTACCTTACTTTTGTAACTGGCTTTGACAAGTTCGTTAATCAAAAAAATCGGACGAGGTTTTCCGGGAAAATTTTGAGTTTTCATTTGAAAAAAAATTTTATCTTAAAAAATAAAAAATCTATGATAACCAAATTCGGTAGGTAGGTTTACGATATAAAAAGTAAACTATACACCAAAATTTAGATTTCTATGTTACAAGAAAAAAGTTATAAAATATTTTGTGCCAGATCATTTCTATGAAAATTCACTACCATAACGCACTTGCTGCGTCCAGGCTTTTATTTCTTTTTATTGCATCTAGAATTTTAAAAGTTTTTCAATATTTGTTCGAAAACGTGTTAACGTTTTGACGCGTATGCAGTCAATAATTTAGAGTCAGATGATTATAAAACCAACCTGATTGGCATAACTACT
Source organism: Tillus elongatus (assembly GCA_964006375.1). Lineage (NCBI taxonomy): Eukaryota > Metazoa > Arthropoda > Insecta > Coleoptera > Cleridae > Tillus > Tillus elongatus. The sequence continues at coordinate 10,496,619 of OZ023268.1, forward strand.
CTAACATTATTTTTAACTATTTGTTTTTAATTTTTGACACGAAAATACCTACGTTATTAGTTTTTTGCAAATATTTATAGACATTCTGTATATACACTCTTGTTTCATTTATTTTTTAAACGCATTTATTTTTAAATTGGCGGTTATCTAAAATCAAAGAAATTTTTCTTGGCTTATTATAGTTAGGATATAACTTGTTTAAAAATCTATTTGATGAGGCTATAAATTACTTGATTTCTGCATTTCACTCATTCCGATCTTCATAAGCAATATAGCCCATTTGTCGAATTTGTTCTGCTTTTCGGTTTTCTTCTACGGTTTTTTGTCAGTCCAGGGTCAGTATAGGTTAGGTAAGGATCCGAGTCAGGTCAGGATCTGGGTCAGGTCGGGTTAGGTCAGGTTAGATCGGTCAGGTCAGGTCGTAGAGTGTTTAGTGCATAAACAACATGAAAAATGGTGTCCCTTCAACCCCCAAAAAGCTGCGGGGGACTAGGAGCAATTACGTGGTGCAGGGGAAAAACATGTTTGGAAGGAAGTGTTGATACAAAAAGTGAAAAAGGCTGCTTATAGAGGTCGAACTAAGTTGTTTTTTACTGATTTTTCCTTTATATTTCCTTCTCCGCCGAGCATCCCTATTCACTCTGGGTCCCGTAACTTTTGGAGGGGTTGATTCCACAACATATATCTTGTTGCTTATGCACACATTGAGTCTTTTAAGCATGTTCCTTGAAAGATTTTTCAGAAATCACGTATGCCGATCATCTGCATAATTACCGTTAAATATCTTTTACTTGCACAAAAGAAAGAAATTAGTTTTTGTGGATTATATTCATTACTGCATCCATACGCACCAGCAAGATTAACCATTTTTAAATCTAGAAAAAAAGCAAAGGTCCAACTGCTTAAGTCGCGGAAGCAAAAAAAGTCTGGACGCAGCAAGTGCGTTATGGTAATCAATTTTCATTTAATGCTTCAAATTTGAATAACTCAATTTTCTATAAACCTAGAAGGTTGAATTTTGGCACGTGATAAGGCCTTTACCAAGACAACATATTCACATAAATTTCATTAAAATAGCTTTAATTTTCAGAGATAAACATTTTTTTCGAAAGAAAACTTAAAATTTTCCCGGAAAAGCTGGTCCGATTTTCCTGGCTAACGAAATCATCTAAGCTATTGATAAAAAAATAGATTCTTGCCGAGTTTCATCAAAATCGATTTTTGAGTTATCATGTGGACACACACACACACACAAATTATATATATATACATATATATATATATATATATATATATATATATATATATATATATATATATATATATATATATATATATATATATATATATATAAATTGAAACTGACCCTGGATATCTGTCCTATTTCGCGGTCATTTGAAAAAGTGTTTGTGAAGTCTCACCATAGATACCTCTCCATTTGAATTTAGTTAATTTTTCCTAATAAAAATTCACTAAAAGGATAAACGGATCGGGCCGGAATCGAACCAGCATCGTCCGCTTGACAGGCAAAGTACTCTTCCAATGAGCTACCGACACTTCGTAATAAACGGATTATTTACATTGTATTTACACATACGGCACCTTACTGTCAGGAAATTGGTATCGGAAATTAAATGTAAGTGGCTAGCTAAATAGCAAATTGCAGAATTGATTGATTTATTTCGCCGATCGCTGAAACATATTCGTAGACTCTTTCAGTCTTAGATAACATTCAAATGATATTAATGGCATGTAGTCTCTGTTCATTATTTTTTATATTAAAACAAAATAATAATTTTAATGGCATAGTTGCGATAATGTACATAAGTGCTTCTTATTTTTAAGTTTACATATACAAAAAACAAACTGGTTTGAAATCATTTCCATAGAAACGTGTGAGCCGATTTTGTTTACAATATTTATTTAATTTGCGTAACCTTAAAGATGATTTGACACATTTATGAATGAAAATGAAATGCGTTCGTGGAATCACATTTTTAGTGCGCCATCTGCGCTGGTCTACGGATGGTGCCGAAACGCGCTAGTTTGACAAGACATATTGACTAAATAATTAAGGTATGTCATATTTTACATTTCACTTTGCATTACGTTTTTATTTGGAATCCAAAAGACCTGAAATTTAAGAAACTTATTCTTGGATACCTAATCTAGGCAAAGAGTGATTTTGAACAAATTCTGTGACAAAAAATTGTCAAATAATGGTTTGGCAAAAACGTATTTTCGTTATAAATGGGATATTTGCTTACAAAAATCTTTATTGCCTTCCTCAAACCTCAATCTAGCTATTATGTACTATATTTTCAGTATAAGGCTTTAATTGGGACAGTTCAACAAGCTACAAATATAGTGTATTTTAAACATTTTATTGAACCGCCCTCTTAATTCCTAAAGTAATGAAATATAATGACACACAGATAGATGATGTAGATAAAATTGTTGACTCATTCTCAGATTTTTTTGGGTCAGTTTATAACAATTGTGTTTCTGTAGATTTTAGTGAAGAGTTCTCTCATAATGCGATCATGGGTGTAATGAGGATAGAAATAATGGAAGTGTTTGATGCCATTGCGCAGCTTGATAATAACTTAGGTGCTGGTCCAGATTTGATTCCTGTAAGCTTTTTAAAGCAATGTAAATGTATCTTATCGGATATTCTTGCTAAGATCTTTAATTTGTCACTACAGTTGGGTGTTTTCCCAAATGCTTGGAAGATATCGTTCTTGGATCCACTCCATAAAGAGGGTGACATATCTGATATAAAAAACTACAGATCTATAATAAAGAATAGTTTAATTCCTAAGATATTTGAAAATATTGTAATGAATAAACTAAGACCGTTTGTTGAAAGACAGTTAACTTTAAAGCAACACGGTTTCGTTAAAGGTAGATCCACTGTTACAAACTTACTAATATATGAACATTACCTGTCTCGGGTCCTTGAGGAGAGAGGTCAACTCGATGTGATATATACCGATTTTTCAAAGGCTTTTGATAAGATAGATCACCGAATCTTATTGATAAAGCTGCAAAAATTTGGAGTTTTTGGGAATTTGTTGGCTTGGTTTGGGGACTTCTTGTCTAATAGAAAACAAATAGTTAAAATAAAAAATTATCTATCTAAAGGGATCGATGTGACTTCGGGTGTGCCACAGGGCGGGCATCTCTCACCATTGCTCTTTAACATATTTGTTGATGATGTGACTCGCTGCTTTGAATATGTTTGTTGAGATTAAAACTCCTGAAGATAATTTGGAATTACAGGCAGATATAGATAATTTGATCCAGTGGTGTAGGAATAATAATATGTTGTTAAATAAGAGTAAATGCTGCTATATACAATTTTATAGATCGAAAAATATTTCAAATTTTGATTATAAAATGGAATATACTGTCTTAAAAAAGGTTGATCAAATAAGAGATCTGGGAGTGTACTTTAGTAGTGATTTGACATTTGATAAGCATATTGAATTAATTACAAATAAATCCTTGAAAATGCTGGGATTTTTGAAAAGAACATTGGCAGACTTCTCCAATGTAAACTGTTTAAAATCTGTGTACTGTGCATATGTCAGATCTGTGCTTGAATACAGCAGCATTGTTTGGTCACCATTCTATCAGATACATAAAGATCTACTTGAAAGAGCCCAAAAAAGATTTCTTAGGTTTGTGGCATATAAGATGGGTATCGTAACTGACCAAATTGACTACTTACAACTTTATACTCAATTAAATTTGATTACTCTCGAACAACGAAGGGTTAATTTTGACCTTTGCTTTTTATATAAATTGCTGAATGGTGTTGTAGATTCTCCTGACTTACTAGCTATGATTAAGCTTAGTGTTCCATCCAGAACCTTAAGACACCATGGTCTATTTAATGAGAGTTTCTATCGTGTTAATTATACTTTTCATTCTGCAGTTCCAAGAATCTGTAGAAATGCTAACAAATATTGTGAAAAAACTGATATTTTTTTTGTAAGCCTTGCTGAATTTAAAAGTGTGTTAGAAAATATTTTTTAGGTTTATATTATTAGCTTGTTTATAGTTAATTTGATTTTTGGTTGTAAATTAATCTGTAAATTGGCTCAGACCCTTAATAAAATTATTATTATTATTATTATTATTATTAATGTCCTAGTTATGGACCTAACAATTGTGATGTTCAGTGAAACAACGTAAAACGATTCATTGGGAATGAATATTATGTACATATTTGTGACTACAAAAGGATTATGAAAAAACAGTATTCATTTATGTATGTATTATGTTCATGCATACAGTCTTATGTACTCCTTTTTTGCCTACTATTTAGACTTTTTTTTAGAATAACAACCTTATACCAACTAAGTTTCAACGTTAAAGGATGCATTTGCCTACAACAAACTGCGACGCTATAATGAAACAACGTTAAATGAGATGACGTTTTTTTTCTCTCTCGGGGCTCGTCCGTGGCTTTGCCGCCCCGATAGCACTGCAACCTTTGGCGCCCCGATAGCACTGCAACCTTTGGCGCGATGAGATGACGTTATACGGGAACTTACTGTACGGCAAATACATTTGCAGTTTACATTATTTCCAGTATTTAAAATGTCTTTAAGCAAGGAGGATGTTGTAGCTTGACAATTTTTGCAAAATCGAACTAGAACATTGGGAGATGTACAAAAGTGTCGCCTTTTCGGCCCTGTTTGTACATCTCACAATGTTCTACAAGGCTGGCTGCCATAGCAGTATTACTTTATAGGTGTGTTTTCGTTGTAATTAGTACAGCACACTGATGAGCTTTAATTAGAGTGAAACCAGTCTGTGTTTCTAATTATGGTGACAATATATCTAGCCTAAAAGGTTGCATTGATATTGAAAGTATCCATTATTTGTGGATAAACAGCCTTAGTCCTGTAACTGTTGCACAAAAGCAGTGATCGCTCAATTGTTCTAATGATTCTACTGCAGCTATGGCTTTTATGTTCACTCAAGCACAATAATCATTGGGGGGGTTCACCAGGCACCAACAGTTGAATTGTTATTTCAAAAAATGTTGACATGTTTGGTGAATTCGGCCGTTGCTCTTATATGGACTTGTTAAAGACAAAGAGGTATCTTTTTCAAAATACCTAACATTGTTTTTCTTATTTGAAACTAAATATCTGATTTATATGCCTAGATGTGCTAAAATATATATTTTGAATATATTCACACTCAAACTCTCATTTTTTCAGCTTATCAACCTGGAACTGCTTGAGGAATAAAATGATTGTTGTTGTTTTTGTTTCTTTAACGTCGCCATATTTCCGCGACTATGGCCAATCACCGACGCCAGAGAGTAGTTTCACCTCACTATCCTGGAAATTTTGCTGAATCCCTGCATTTCTCTAAGAGGGGTAGGGATATTTAACGTGCCCAACATCACATGTACACGGCAATGGCGGCTCTACGCTCTACGACATTCAACTTGCTCAAATACAAGGTTGATGTTAAAAGTGAAAGGAGAACCCTGGGATCTAACCCAGTACCCTTCAGTTCAGAGGCACACGTTCTTAACACTGAACTACCGAGGCTCTGACGAATAAAATACTGAGTACAAAGTAAAAAAAGGGTTTTTGCAACTTTTACTTTAAAATATGTTACACAATTTTAAATAATCTAGGTTTTTATATTACTTTATCATCTTATTGGTCGAATACATTATATTTGCAAACATGTTTTTTTTTTAAACTCAACATCCATTACCTTACTTCCCGTATTTTAACTTCCTTATTTCTTTTTACAATTTTAGAAAGCAAATTTTTTTAGAAATAATATGTTTTTTCTTGTTATTATTACTTACTAATAGACGTAAAATGAGTTCAAATTATCATTTGTTCTTGATTGTAATAGTTAAACTAATATGTAAGTATCTTAGAAACAAATTTAAAGTTGTTATTTCTTTTACTATTATAACCAGCAAAGTATATATGATTTGAACTCATTTATTACTCATGGTAATAATAATAATTTAATTTTACCAATCTCTAGTACACCTGTGAGTTTTCAAATAGCCCGCCAGGCACAACAATACGGTTTGAATCATTGGACAAGTTCAAGATCCATAAAACTTATAGATTACCTCGTAACTTCGATCCTAAATCACATGATGTCATCTTTTGCTAAATTTATATTACACGTCTAACAAATTGGTTAAGTATCTATTAGAAAAGGTATATACCACTTATAGAAATTAATTAGAAAAGGTATATACCACTTTCGAATCATGCTCTAATAAAGTTTTAGTCATTTTTAACACACGCAACACAAGGCACATTGAAATTAAGTTGCTGAAGCAGATTAGGGCAATCAAACAGAATTATCCAGTTTGCATAAAAATATAACGACTGCCTACGCATCGACAGATTCTGCAGACTAAAGCGAAAAAGTAAACTTTTCTGAGGAAAACCAATAGAAGGATATTAACCATCCTCACGAAAGCTAAGAAATTTCCTTTGCACTGATTCTAGACTTGCCCGATGTATCTCATAAGTAGGAGCCCACACAACTGAGCCATATTCAAGTCAGGACCTAACCAGACAACGAAAGAACAGGGAGAGGGTGTCGGTCATTGAGAAAGTTTTGCTGTCTTATCAGAAACACAAGAGTTTTATAAGCAGAACTGACTGCTCATAGTGTGGTTTAAAAGATAGAGTACCATCAAAAACAATTCCAAGGTCCCTAACTATCCTGGGGCGATCAAGTGAAAGCCCCCTTATATTGTATGTGAAAGTAACTGACTGTTTATTTCGAGTAAAGGACATCACACAACAAACATTCATAGAAATACCACTCCGACAACACCACTCATCAAGGATCTGAATACAGTTCTGGAGCTGCAAACAGTCATCAACACTCGAAATATTTGCGAAAATCATAATATCATCTGCATACATCAAAAAAAGAACATGTTTAACTGGGTCGATAAATATATTAAAAAGTAGTGGACCGAGTATGGAGCCCTGCGGCATTCCTGAAGTTATGGGAGAGGTGTTAGATTTGAAGCCCCCAACCTCAACAAATTGCCTCCTTCCATCCAGGTAAGATCTGAATAGGCCAAGCAAGCCCTCGGAGAATCCGATAGCCCTCATCCTGTCAATTAGAACAGAATGATTTAAACAATCAAAGGCCTTGTATATATCAATATACACAACAGCGAGCGGTCGAGAGGGGACGCAATGAACTGTGTAACATCAATTAAATTCGTCACAGTCGATCTCCCTGGAATGAAACCATGCTGAGAAATAGAGTCTGTTTTTGATGTGAAACAATATTCGCTGAAAAAGGCAGGCCTTGAAAATCTTACAGAAGACACATAGTATGGCTATTGATCGATAGTTTGATGGATCACCACTATCCCCCGCTTTGAAGACAGGGAAAACTCGTGACAGCTTCCAAATCACAGGGAATGTTCGAGATCTAAGAATCAATTAAAAAAATTTCTTAAGTGGAGTCAAGAAAGCATATAAGCAGTCGTGCACCAAGAAGCCAGCAACTAGATCAGGTTCACAGGACATGTTAGCCTTAATTCTCTTAGCAGCTGTAATGATTTCATCATCTGTAAAGTCATCAACAAAAAACACTGTGATGTCACCCGAAGCCAGGCTGGCAGTTGTAGGTTATGAGGTGGGGGTGGAACCAGAACCTCTTGTGAAATAAGAAGCAAAACTGTCAACTGCCTGTTGCTGGTTAGATGAATCCCTGATAGAAAAGTTTTGGCGGCGCTGAGAAGAGCAGTTCCAGAATTTTTTAGGATTAGACCTAACCGCTCTTTCAACCCTCTGGAAGTAGGTTACTCGAGAAAGATAAATGTCTGTCTTAAGTTTTTGTCTCAGCTCCCTAAATGTATTTAGAAACTCCACATTTCCAGACTTCTTAAACTTACACCACAATAATGAATATTTATATTTGATACTAACCTTAATTTCTTTAGAAAACCATGAGGGATACCTATTACATGCACCTGGAGCAGTCAAGGGAACAAAGATCAAGCAAGTCGTAAATTCTGGAATAGAAAAAGTCAAGCATAGAATCAACATTCTGAAGCTCCTTCATACCATCCCAGCACAAGCCATCAACCTCTGGATACAATCCGACATAATCACATTTTCGAAAATGTGGTTTTCCCTTCCTCTAGCTTTTTAATTGAGTAAACCGGGCGTCTTTCAGGGTAGAAACGGGGATGTTCCATAAATTAACATTTAAATTTAGATAACGGAAAGTTATAACTTATCAAGGAAGAAGGAACTTCTTTCTTGTTGTTTTGAGACTATTGAATTCTTGAGCTTCTGCTGTTTCGTAGTCTCCATTTCCAGATGTTGCTACCAGGAGGCGATTTTACGTTTCCGTGTTCAATTCAAACGGACGCGGTCTTGAAATAAACACGGGAAAGTATTGCAATATTCAGAAGCACATCGGCAAAATTTTGCAAACTTAGCCTTAGGAGACGAGTTTTCTTCAAAATTCTTTGAAGATATTGCGTTTACTAACGCAAATGGAATAATCAGTGAACCAGAATGCACATCCAGTATAACCACCAGTTGCGATGTTCCTTTAGATTCATTCGAATGCCCAATAATTTCAACAGATAAATTAAATAGTCAAGTTAGTGGTAGGACAATTAATGAAAATTATACGAATACCATTGACTAAATAAAAACCTAATTCTCAAGAATCTGCAATGTTCTACAAAACGATTTTAATCCAGCCAATATCAACGTTCTTACCAAATTTGCTTCTAATTTGTCAAAAATACAAACTCCTTCAGATGTCATATCATTTATGTGTGAAAAGAATAAGCAAAAAAGCAATCGAAAAATCCACGTCCAACCTACAGCAATTGCTCATAGAAAAAATAGAGACTTACCTTGCAGTGGGCGGATCCAGTCAGGTAGACACCCGAAAGCTTATGAAGGCCGAATAAGAAAACGTCCCCGTTCTCATAATATTTCTCTTAATATTAACAATAATCAACCTGTTGCAAAAAAACAGTACTTACCTTCCTACACAATGAAAATTATTTTGATTTGTTTGTGATAATATTATTTAGTTAAATATAGGTATGTTAGCGACAAATAAATTATATAAAACTAGGTACCTATTCTTTGTTCTGTGCATAGGTAGAAAACACCCAAAGATTGATTAAAACATTTTAAAAGTGATATTAAAGTTTTCGTTTTTGACTTTCTGCAATTTGAACATGAATCGCCACATTTTACAGGGCAATTTGGAATGTTACATATGCACACTTTTTGAATTAGAGGTGGCTGTGAGGTTCATTGATTTCAATAGGTATTGTCAACAAGGCTCCATAATAAAAAAAAAGAGGTAAAGTAGGCTATACCTACTACTTACCAATTTTTTCTTAATTATTTTATATAAAATATACAAATAAAAATTAGTTTCGTTAAATTTTTTTTATATTGTTAGAATATTTAACACAATTATGTTCGATTGCTCTAAACGTAAGTTATGCAATCCTTTTTGTGATGAGTAATTTTATATAAAAAAAACTAACGGGCGCAGCAAGTGCGTTATGGTAGTGAATTTTTATTAAATGCTTCAAATTTCAATAACTCCATTTTCTATAAACTTAGAAAGTTTAATTTTGGTATATACTAAGGTCTTTCCTAAGGCAAAATATCCACCAAATTTCATTAAAATAACTTTGTAATTTTCGGAGAAAAAATTTCTTTTCGAGAGAAAATTCAAAATTTGAATAACTCAATTTTCTATAAACTTAGAAAGTTGAATTTTGGTACGTAGTAAGGTCTCTCCTAGGGCAATATATCCGTTACATTTCATTGGAACAGCTTTGTAATTTTCGGAGCAAAAATTTTTTTTTGAAAGAAAACTCAAAATTTTCCCGGAAAACCCTGTCAGACTTTCCTGGCTAACGAACTCATCCAAGCCATTAGTAAAAGAAAGGCACTTGCCGAGTTTCATCGACATCGGTTCATTATTTTTTGAGTTTTCAGACGGATACATACATACATACATACATACATATATATATATATATATATATATATATATATATATATATATATATATATATATATATATATATATATATATATATATATATATATAAACATGAAAATTCAAACTGACCCCGGATATGGGTTCTAAGCGTCCTAGTTCGCGCTCATTTGAAAAATTTTTTGCAAAGTCTCACCATCGATACCTCTCTATTAGTGAATTTTTTTTTATTAAAAATTTACTAATAATTAGGCCATATACGAATGTGTTGTCCTGTTTTATGTAACGTCTCCGTGTTCAGTACCAAGGCGCTCTTTGAAATGAAAACGGAAACGTGAACATGTACCGCCAGTCATTTCCAAACACATCCATGCGTGATTCATTGTCTGGCGCCTCGAAATCAACACGGGTTTGTCAATAAATTCTGCAATACTTTTTAGTGTTTATTTCAAGACTGCGTCGATTTCAAATGAACACGGAAACGTAAAATTGCGTCCCATCTACTGTCAAAAATATGTATGAGTGAAATCTCCTGAAATTACGCTATCGACTCAATGAGACCGATAACGAGTTTAAAGCGCCGCTGCCGAGTTAAAGGGGCCACAACTTCGCTACCTTTGGCAACATTCAACGCCTGTAAAGTTAAATTTCGAAGTATTTTTGAGCAACGAACTTCGAACTATTTTTAAGAATTACATATTTCGAACTTTGAACTACTTCAATATCGCTAGTGCGAACATATTTTCGAACCAAAGGTTCGGTTCGAGTTCGGTTTGAAATTTCAAAGCGTCGCACACCTCTAGTAATAATATTTGTAAGGATAGACTTGACTAACAAAATTGCAAAGACAAATACTAATGGATAATTTTTTAATAACATTTTATACCTTATAAGTAGGTATCTACATACTATGTAATTTTTAAAATTCAGATTTTATTTATTTATTTATACGTACACCATCCAACAGCTTAAAAGCCAAATTAAGGATGGGCCGTTACACAAAATATAATAACAAACAATAATCAAAGGAATTACACAATAGTTATAAATTACATCTCTTTGAAAAACATTTTTATCTCTGATATATTTTTTTTTTTGTTTTTTTTTTTTTTTTTGTTCCCTCAGGGCTCGTCCGCGGCCTTGCCGCCCCGATAGCACCGCAACCCTTGGTTGATTGTGCATACCCCTAGTCTTACTCCACCCATTCCAGAATCACTGTGCCTTGAACTAGTCTGCACAGCGATTGGTAGGGTGAAGTTTTATATTGCTCTGTCTCCGGTCTAGAGTGACCGTAGATCAGTTGTCTTTTCCGGTCCAGAGCTATACACTCGCACAAGATGTGCTGGGCTGATTCCTCCCCCTCGCCGCAGAGTCTGCATGCGAGGTCCCCTTCGAACCGCCCCATTTTATGTAGGTGTTTCTTGACGGCCATGTGTCCCGTCAAGAGACCTGTTGTGTTTCTGAGCTGTCCTCTGCTAAGGTTTAGCAGCTCCACAGCTCTCTTTGAACTGGGTCCGTCAATTATTGACTTCCCATGTCTGAGCCCTGGACAGTCCGCCCAGTACACCTTGTGTTGGTTTCTGACCCAGGACTTAATGGCTCCCCTGGCAGTGCTCTTTGACACGCCCAGAGCCGGTTCTGGTCCCATAAATGGTTCTGCTGACCCCCTCTTTGCGAGACTGTCAGCTTCTTCATTGCCTTTGACCCCCGAGTGACCCGGCACCCAGATGAGGGTCACCTCATTCTGCCCAGCCAGGTCGCTCGTCTCGTCTCGGCACTCACTCACCAGCCAGGAATTTACCCGTGGGCTACTTAGTGCCTTAAGGGCTGCCTGGCTGTCTGTGGCTATGAGGATCCGCTTGTTGGTGTAGCCCCTCCTCTTGTTCTCCCGCACACAGTGCAGGATGGCGTACATCTCGGCCTGAAACACCGTTGCATGGGCTCCGAGGGAAATACTGTGACTTACCCTCGGTCCTTCCGAGTAAACACCTGCCCCCGTCCCACGCTCCCCGCCAGATCCGTCCGTGAACCAGACGAGCGCGTCCCGTGGTATGCCCGGTGTCTCCTCCCGCCATGCCCCGCGATCAGGGATTTCCACTGTGAAGTTGTTTTCCCTGCACATTCGCGGGCTCGCGAAGTCTGACCTCATTTCAAGCATGGGTTCCTTCACGATCTCCTGAATTTTGCAGTGGCCCCTGAAGCCTGGGTTGATCTTCAGTCTACCATTGCAGGCTAGTCTGTATAGTCCTAGCCTGGCCTCTCCCATAATAACGAAGTGTAGGGGGGGTAGATCCAGCAACACCTCCATGGCGGCTGTTGGGGTTGAAGACATGGCCCCTGTGATGCCTAGGCAAGCCATCCTTTGGATCTTGCCTAGTTTTTGTTTGGCACTGGATTGTGTCACCTTAGGCCACCAGACCAGTGCCGCATATGTTAACGATGGTCTGACCACCCTTGTGTACAGCCAGTGGGCCATACTAGGTCTTAGTCCCCACGTTTTTCCATATAGCCGCCTAGTGACGGCTAAGGTCATGACTGCCTTACGCAGTATTTTTCCAATGTGACCATTCCAGGTTAGCTTAGAGTCCAATACGACCCCAAGATATTTTACCTCCCTGGCCATTGGAACGCTCCTACCGTATAGAGTGAGAGTTCTGTGGCTTTCACACTTCCTCCTCCTCGTAAACGGCACGACGGTTGCTTTCTCGGGGCTCACCCCGAGCCCTTGATCAACCGTCCACCCTTCCACCACTTTCAGTGCAGTCTGCATACGCTCCCACACTGCCTGTGTGACCTTTCCTCGGACTATGATGACAATGTCGTCCGCATAGCCCTGTACCTCATACCCCCCTCCCGAGAGCCTCCCCAGCAGGCCGTCCACGACTAGACACCAGAGCAAGGGAGACAGAACGCTCCCCTGCGGACACCCCGCCGCGACCCCCGCCAGCAGAGTCCCTCCCGCGAGTGAGGTGAACACCGCCCTGTCCCTGAGCATGGAACCGATCCACCTGCAGCAGGTCTCCTCTATTCCACGCTCCCGGGCAGCTGCCAGAACCGATCCGATCTCTGATATATTACATGAGAAGATATCAAGGCGGTATTGCAGTACAGAGTAATCATTGCACATCTGGTAGATTGGAGACGACCGCAGCAATCGCGTACGAGCAGTCGGGTGATAGAATGTGCCTGGAAAACGTGCTGCAACACGAGGCACATTGAAATTAAGTTGCTGAAGCAGACTAGGGCAGTCGAACACAGAATTAACCAGTTTGTATAAAAATATAACGAGACTGCACTCTGCAGACTAAAGCGAAGAAGTAAACTCTCCTGAGGGAAACCAATAGAAGGATAATGACCATCCTCACGAAAGCTAAGAAACTTTAGAAACTTCCTTTGCACAGATTCCAGATTTGCCACATGTATCTCATAAGTAGGAGCCCACACAACTGAGCCATATTCTAGTCGGGACCTAACCAGACAACGAAAGAGCAGGGAGAGGGTGTCAGTCAGTGAGAAATTCCTGCTGTTTCTTATCAGAAACCCAAGAGTTTTGTAAGCGGAACTGACAGTCTGCTCATAGTGTGGTTTAAAAGATAAAGTACCATCAAAAATAATTCCAAGGTCCCTAAACGTCCCGGGGCGATCAAGCGAAAGCCCCCTTATATTATATCTGAAAGTAATTGAGTGCTTATTTCGAGTAAAGGACATCACACAACACTTCGAAACATTCACAGAAAGACCACTCTGACAGCACCATTCATCAAGCATCTGAAGACAGTTCTGAAGCTGCAAACAGTCAACAACGCTCGAAATATTTGCAAAAATCTTAATATCATCTGCATACATTAAAAACGGGACATGTAAAACATACTACATACAGACTTGGAGACTACTTCTCTGGCTTCACTGTTGGTTTTTGTAGTGTATACTGATCTATCTAAGGCCTTCGATTGTCTAAATCATTCTGTTCTAATTGACAGGATGAGGGCTATCGGATTCTCTGAGGGCTTGTTCAAATCTTACCTGGATGGAAGGAGGCAATTTGTCGAGGTTGGGGGCTTCAAATCTAACACATATCACATTGCCAGAGAAGTAGTCTCCAAGTCTGTATGTAGTATGGACAAGTTTCACCAAGTAAGGGCAACAACAATCAATGACATGTAAAACATGTTTAACTGGGTCAATAAACATATTAAACAGTAGTGGACCGAGTATGGAACCCTGTGGCACTCCCGAAGCAATGTGATATGTGTTAGATTTGAAGCCCCCAACCTCGATAAATTGCCTCCTTCCATCCAGGTAAGATCTGAATAAGCCAAGCAGGCCCTCAGAAAATCCGATAGCCCTCATCCTGTCAATTAGAACAGAATGATTTAGAGAAATGAAGGCCTTAGATAGATCAGTATACACTACATCAACCTGTGAAGAGCGGTCGAAAGCGGGCGCAATGAACTGTGTAACATCAACTAAATTCGTCACGGTTGATCTCCCCGGAATAAAACCATGCTGAGAAATGGAGTCTGTTTTTGATGTGAAACAGTATTCGCTGAAAGATTTAAATGTTTGTGTTTGACAACCGTACATGTAACCAATAATTTACATCTGCAGACATGGGTACACCACATGTAACATTTATTTAATATATTATCTTACTGCATGTAATTTAATATGCTTTAATAAATCTTGTTTGTGCATACCCGCATAATTACTTACTTATACTTTATTGGCTGAAATTATACAATATGTCTATACAGTAAGTCCATTTTGACTTGTGTTGTATATAGTGACATAATTTAAACAGTTTGTTCTTGACACTGCATTATCCAAATATGACACTTCTAATTTTGACAACCCATTTTAAATACAGTTTTTATACCATTTTTTCTTCCATTTCCAATCACTGCCTTCATTTACTACTATTCTTTACACATCCATCATTACTTTCCCATCATCATTCTTCATTTACTTTCCATGTCTATACCAAATTTATAAAATTTTATACAAAACCGAACCGTTTCATTCTGACAATTAAAAAAAAAAGTTTATGCTAATGATGACCATTGATGATATTTCTCTTGTGTGTTTTGATTTAGTTAATATGATTTAACATTAGCTGTTCCCACATGCTAGCATAATCACATGAGGAACATTGATAATGCTTTTCTCTGTGTGTTTTGATTTAATATGCTTTAACAAGTCATGTTTACGCACACTTGCATAATCACATGAGGAACATTGATAATGCTTTTCTCTGTGTGTTTTGATTTAATATGCTTTAACAAATCATGTTTACGCACACTTGCATAATCACATAATGAACAATGATGAGGCTTGTCGCCTGTATGTTTTGATTTAATATGTTGTAACAAATGACGTTTCTGCACACTTGCATAATCACATGATGGGCATCGATGAGGTTTTTCTCCTGTGTGTTTTGATTTAATGTGATTTGACAATTCTTTTCTTTGCACACTCACATAAGCACATGATGAACACTGATAATGCTTTTTCCCGGTATGTTTTAATTTAATATGCTTTAACAAATCTTGTTCGTGCATACTTGCATAATCACATGATAAACATTCATGAGATTTTGCTGTGTGTTGTGATTTAATATGATTTAACAATAGCTGTTTCCACACACTTGCATAACCACATGAGAAACATTGATAATGCTTTTCCTCTATGTGTTTTGATTTAATATGCTTTAACAAATCTTGTTTATACACACTGGCATAATCACATGATGAACATTCATGAGCCTTGTCTCCTGTGTGTTTTGATTTAATATGACTTAACAACTGACGTTTCCGCACACTCGCATAATTACATGATGGACATCGATGAGGTTTTTCTCCTGTGTGTTTCGATTTAATATGATTCAACAGTTCTTTTTCTCGCACACTTGCATAATCACATAATGAACAGTGATAATGCTTTTTTCCCAGGTGTTTTGAGTTAATATCATTGTTTAAAAAATTACATTTTTGCACACTAGCATAATCAACATGGACATCATCTTTAATGTCTAGAGCAGGACAGGGATTGTTAGTATAAGTTTCGTTTTTCTTCAAGTATTCTTCTTTTAAATCTTGAGGTAATACAAGATTGTCCAACACATGCTCTTCTGTTTCCAGTTTGATTAGAGATTTATCGGGTTGCATATCTAATTTTTTATCCTGGTCAAATTCATAGCAAAGCAAAAACTTTTGGTCAGTAGAAACATCATCATAGTTTTCTTTTTCAATCTTTACATTACAGTATGTTCCACCAATCGGCTGCTCTTTTTTTAAATGTCCAATGGGCGTCTCTGGGCAGCCACTAAGATTCTCATCAGATGCTCTTCTACATTCTACATTATTTTGAAAAGCGATGTCCTCTTTTTCGGCCTTCATTATTACTGGTAACAGTAACAAAACTTTGGTTGGGTGAAAATACGTTAATAATAAAAAAGAAATTACACATACACGTTGTTACACAATTGTGTTTTCCTTTGGATATATTTAATCATAGATTAAGATTACCTATGCATTTTATATACTATATTAAATTGAATTCTGCATTCTACACTTTTTAATAGAGTTGCTCGATATCGATCTTCAGTTACTATTTTTTATTATTTTTATTTTTATTTAAGTTCAATGTTCAATGTTCTGGTTTGTATTGGCCTTAGCTGCATAGACTCTCCAGCCAGTGGTGGTTTTCTTATTTGGGCTACACCTTCTAAGGTGTGTCTAGAACATTCTCTATGGCCCAAATGTTAATTCCATTAACTCACACCGTACTAAGGAATGGTGGACGTGCCGCCACCTAGTTGCGGAACCAAGTAGTATGCTGTCACGCCAGCTCCAAATCCAAATAACACAAAGTGTTATAAAAATAGAGACTGTATACAGCTAACTAACAATTTAGAAAATTGTCAGCATTAGCCCATTTCTACCCCAATATAGGGACAAAGTATGTAAGACTAGATGCATTCTCGCAACAATTAGAACCGTAGACCGGTTTCGCTCTCATTAGAGCTCTTCAGTACGGCATACTAATTGTAGCAAAAATGCATTTTTTCAGTACGGTATACTAATTGTAGCAAAAATGCATTTTTGCTACAATTAGTATGCCGTACTGAAGAGCTCTAATGAGAGCGAAACCGGTCTACGGGTCTAATTGTTGCGAGAATGCATCTAGTCTAACTCACACCATGCTAAAACAGAGGTATTATATATTTTTATTTATAATTATTAGTGATGAGCGATATTTCAATACCGGTGAATTCTAAATAACCGATATTACCGGCGACCGTCATTGTAAAGTAGGCAACCGGTTTCGATCGTCTACAGACATATAGTCGATTCCCATTTCAGCTTCAGCGTCAATCGTTCGGTAAACGCTGACGGTGAGCGAAGTTCCTTTACTTTATTATATTATATTATATATATATATATATATATATATATATATATATATATATATATATATATATATATATATATATATATATATATATATATATATATACCTTCCTCTACTTATTCTTATTACCATGATACAAATAACGAGAGATATGATATTCAGACTACCTATTTTTAGACCTGTCACGCGCGTGGTGTCAAGTGGTGAGTCCAATGCAACAATAATATGCTGTCGTGCAGTGGGGTTTGACGTTTCATCACAACCCCGTAACAAATTACGTATTTTACTAATATTTAAGTGCATACAGTAGGAAGTAATAAAAATGAAAAAGATTGAATTTAGTGCTGCGATCTATATTATCTGAAAAAGACAATATAGGTGTAACTTCCATGATACAAATAACGAGAGATATGATATTCAGACTGCCTATTTTTAGACCTGTCACGCGCATGGTGTCAAGTGGTGAGTCCAATGCAACAATAATATGCTGTCGTGAAGTGGGGTTTGACGTTTTATCACAACTTCTTAACAAATTACGTATTTTACTAATATTTAAGTGCATACAGTTGGAAGTAATAAAAATCAAAAAGATTAAGTTTAGTGCTGCGATCTATATCATCTAAAAAAGACAATATAGGCGGAACTTCAACCGCATTAAAGTGACGTATAGAAACTTTTTGATTGAGAATGACTTTGTTTTTAGTGTGTAGTTGGACCTCTGTAACGTTACTCACCACGTGACGTCATAGGAGGGGGCAGGGCATATGCGCAATATCATATCTCTTCTAAGTCATTATATCATGGTAACTTCAACCGCATTAAACTGACGTTGTTTGCGAATGACTTTGTTTTAAGTGTGTAGTTGGACTTTTATAACGTTACTCACCACGTGACGTCTTAGGAGGGGGCATATTGGCAATATTATATCTCTTCTAAGTCATTATATCATGCTTATTACTATCTACGTATTATTATTAGATATGTATATACCTACAATGGTATACGTACGTAACACTTCTTTGTTTTATATTACGTTTTTATGTGAAGAAATATGCTTTTATCTATTTGTTATTATAAAATATGGATGTAAAATAAAACGGTTTTTTAACGGTTACGCCCATTTGCTATAGTTTACAATATTCAAGTATATCCTGGAAACACAATTTAAAAATATGTGACAAAATAGAAACTTTCAAACAATAAAACCTAACATTTAGTCATTCACTATAACTCATTATTATTATTATTATTATTATTATTATTAGTAGAATATTTAAAGTTATTCGTTTAGGAATGAAATTTGAAAAAAGGGGGAATTTTCACCGGTAAAAATAACCGTGAATTCTCAGTCGCTGGTATATTACTACCGGTGATTATAGTCACCGCCAGGACGATAGAAAAGTACGCTCCATATTTTGCAGTGCGTATATGGAGATTTAGCAAACAAGGCGAAATAATTTAAATAATAATGCAGAACATATGCCCATTATTAATTACTTAAAATTCCCATATAACACGCTGGATAATACAAAAAGTTGCAAAACAACACAATCGCAGTAAACATACAAGATACAACACTGGCGAGTACAAATATGGCGACCGGGCAGCTTCACTATATTATATACAAGATAGGTTACCTCCATGATACAAATAAAGAGAGATATGATAATGAGACTACCTATTTTTAGAACTGTCACGCGCATGGTGTCAAATGGTGAGTCCAATGCAACAATAATATGCTGTCGTGCAGTGGGGTTTGACGTTTCATCACAACCTCTTAACAAATTACATATTTTACTTATCTTGTGCGTATATATATATATATATATATATATATATATATATATATATATATATATATATATGTATATATATGTGTAATACAAAAATGAAAAAGATTAAATGTAGTGTTGCGACCTATATTATCTGAAAAAGACAATATAGGCGACGAAGTGGAATGTAACTTCAACCGCATTAAACTGACGTATAGAAACTTTTTGATTGCGAATGACTTTGTTTTAAGTGTGTAGTTGGACTTCTATAAACGTCACTCACCACGTGACGTCATTGGAGGGGGCGGGGCATATGCGCAATATCATATTTCTTCTAAGTCATTATATCATGGATTACCTCCCTGCTCTTTTATCTTCCTAGAGTCACCGGTAAACTCATCTCTAATAATTATTAGTATTGGAGTTTAGAGGTTTGGGTTCTCCAAATGTACTTTTTTTTTTGTTCCCTCAGGGCTCGTCCGCGGCCTTGCCGCCCCGATAGCACCGCAACCCTTGGTTGATTGTGCATACCCCTAGTCTTACTCCACCCATTCCAAAATCACTGTGCCTTGAACTAGTCTGCACAGCGATTGGTAGGGTGAAGTTTTATATTGCTCTGTCTCCGGTCTAGAGTGACCGTAGATCAGTTGTCTTTTCCGGTCCAGAGCTATACACTCGCACAAGATGTGCTGGGCTGATTCCTCCCCCTCGCCGCAGAGTCTGCATGCGAGGTCCCCTTCGAACCGCCCCATTTTATGTAGGTGTTTCTTGACGGCCATGTGTCCCGTCAAGAGACCTGTTGTGTTTCTGAGCTGTCCTCTGCTAAGGTTTAGCAGCTCCACAGCTCTCTTTGAACTGGGTCCGTCAATTATTGACTTCCCATGTCTGAGCCCTGGACAGTCCGCCCAGTACACCTTGTGTTGGTTTCTGACCCAGGACTTAATGGCTCCCCTGGCAGTGCTCTTTGACACGCCCAGAGCCGGTTCTGGTCCCATAAATGGTTCTGCTGACCCTCTCTTCGCGAGACTGTCAGCTTCTTCATTGCCTTTGACCCCCGAGTGACCCGGCACCCAGATGAGGGTCACCTCATTCTGCCCAGCCAGGTCGCTCGTCTCGTCTCGGCACTCACTCACCAGCCAGGAATTTACCCGTGGGCTACTTAGTGCCTTAAGGGCTGCCTGGCTGTCTGTGGCTATGAGGATCCGCTTGTTGGTGTAGCCCCTCCTCTTGTTCTCCCGCACACAGTGCAGGATGGCGTACATCTCGGCCTGAAACACCGTTGCATGGGCTCCGAGGGAAATACTGTGACTTACCCTCGGTCCTTCCGAGTAAACACCTGCCCCCGTCCCACGCTCCCCGCCAGATCCGTCCGTGAACCAGACGAGCGCGTCCCGTGGTATGCCCGGCGTCTCCTCCCGCCATGCCCCGCGATCAGGGATTTCCACTGTGAAGTTGTTTTCCCTGCACATTCGCGGGCTCGCGAAGTCTGACCTCATTTCAAGCATGGGTTCCTTCACGATCTCCTGAATTTTGCAGTGGCCCCTGAAGCCTGGGTTGATCTTCAGTCTACCATTGCAGGCTAGTCTGTATAGTCCTAGCCTGGCCTCTCCCATAATAACTAAGTGTAGGGGGGGTAGATCCAGCAACACCTCCATGGCGGCTGTTGGGGTTGAAGACATGGCCCCTGTGATGCCTAGGCAAGCCATCGTTTGGATCTTGCCTAGTTTTTGTTTGGCACTGGATTGTGTCACCTTAGGCCACCAGACCAGTGCCGCATATGTTAACGATGGTCTGACCACCCTTGTTTACAGCCAGTGGGCCATACTAGGTCTTAGTCCCCACGTTTTTCCATATAGCCGCCTAGTGACGGCTAAGGTCATGACTGCCTTACGCAGTATTTTTCCAATGTGGCCATTCCAGGTTAGCTTAGAGTCCAATACGACCCCAAGATATTTTACCTCCCTGGCCATTGGAACGCTCCTACCGTATAGAGTGAGAGTTCTGTGGCTTTCACACTTCCTCCTCCTCGTAAACGGCACGACGGTTGCTTTCTCGGGGCTCACCCCGAGCCCTTGATCAACCGTCCACCCTTCCACCACTTTCAGTGCAGTCTGCATACGCTCCCACACTGCCTGTGTGACCTTTCCTCGGACTATGAAGACAATGTCGTCCGCATAGCCCTGTACCTCATACCCCCCTCCCGAGAGCCTCCCCAGCAGGCCGTCCACGACTAGACACCAGAGCAAGGGAGACAGAACGCTCCCCTGCGGACACCCCGCCGCGACCCCCGCCAGCAGAGTCCCTCCCGCGAGTGAGGTGAACACCGCCCTGTCCCTGAGCATGGAACCGATCCACCTGCAGCAGGTCTCCTCTATTCCACGCTCCCGGGCAGCTGCCAGAACCGATCCGATCCAAATGTACTTATTTTCTTATTTGTTTGTGGGATCTGTTTCTTGTAACAATTCGCCAGCTTATTAGGGGGGGCTAGAGTTCGGCTGAGTTCACAAGGGTGCGTTTGAAAACGACGCTTTCCGTCTCCGTGTAATATTTACTCTGGCCAAAAGTATGTAGTGGGGGATCGGTATGACGTGCATTGGCCCCATACATTTTTGTAAATCCTTTTTTGAATGTGTATTAACATCAAGGGGCAGTTATTATTGTATATTTTGATTTAAAAAAGCATGTTGCATTACAAATATGTAAATTACTGTTTCAATAAAACGTGAAATTATATTTGACGATGTTTTATTTTCCTGTTAGAGATAGACTCAGAAAAATATATCCAGCCGCACAATTACCAATTAAACATTTATTAACTGATAAACATTCCTGGATAAAAAACTATTTAACCTTCATATTCGGACCAGTCAATCTATAATTGCAAATCAGTTATTCATATAACTAATGATTATTATTAATTATATGATTGTCTTTACGATATGTGTTTGATTTTGAAATGAAAACTGAATTTTAACATTTAAATTATAATGAAAAATGTCGCGCAAGCCTACTCGCTAATTATTTTGTGGTGCTCTCCAAATAAGCTACAAACTAGAAGGAGGCCCTGTCCACTTTTAACTATGGACATCGGACATCTGTCTTTCTTTATCTATGATTAATGATCTATGCTTTATAGGTTATGTGTTGATGTTATTGTAGGGGAAGCGTCTTTTATTTAAATACAAAGAGGTTGTAAGGGAACCTCTTTGTTTAAATATTAATAATATTAATATTAAGACAGCATCGCAAAGTTAATCTACATCGGTTCGCGAGTACGTAAATTTCTTTAGGAGAAAGCAAGTTAGTGAAAATTCGTTATAATATAGAAAAAAGTATTAAAGTAATAAATATGTCTGTGGGATATCTAAAGCAAGACCAGGACGTCAGTCAAAATGATTGTACTAATACTAATATTAAAATTAAAACAGAAAATGTTGATAATGTGTCGGCTGACTATAAACTTATGTTTCCTTACGACATTGATCAGAAATCAGAATCCTTAAAATTAGAAATAGAAGAGTCGCAAGACTTGGACAAGCTTGTATCATGCCAGGACGTTAAAAAAGAACACCCTAACGAAAGTTCTACGGATTATCAAGACCTATGGCCTAATTTAATTGTTAAGGATGATTTGATTTTCGAGAGTAAATGTAATTTAGACAAATTAGATAATTATGTACATAAATATGATGAAAAAACATTCAATAAACATCAGAAAACATATTTTTGTTGTGCCTCATGTGAGTATAAGACTGTGAGGAGAAGTAGCATAATACACCATCAAAGATTAAGACACCAGGGAAGGTCTTATCAGTGTTCAACATGTAATTATAGTAGTTTAAAAAGAGTAAGTTTATTAAATCACATTAGATTACAACACGCAGGAGACAAACTGCACCACTGTTCTTCATGTGATTATGTATCTCTTGGTAAAACAGCTTTATTGAATCATGTCAGAGCAAAACATACAGGAGAGAAACCTCACCAATGCTCATCATGTGACTATGCAAGTGTTACCAAAATGAGTTTATTATCTCATGTTAAATTTAAACACACAGGAGAGAAGCCTCACCAGTGTTCATCATGTGACTATGCAAGTGTGGAGAAAAAGAATTTATTGAGTCACATTAAATCAAAACACACAGGAGAGAAGCCTCACCAATGTTTATCGTGTGACTATGCAAGTGTTACCAAACAACTTTTATTCAATCATGTTAAATCGAAACATATGAGAGAGAAGCCTTATCAATGTTCATCGTGTGACTATGCAAGCGTGCAGAAAAGACATTTAGTGAGTCATATTAGAGCAAAACACACAAAAGAAAAGCCCTTCCAATGCTCATCATGTGATTATGCAAGTGTTACCAAAAGACTTTTATTAACTCACGTTATATCAAAACACACAGAAGAGAAGCCCCACCAGTGTTCTTTGTGCGACTATGCAAGTGCGACGAAAATAAGTTTATTGAATCACATTAAATCAAAACACACAGGAGAGAAACCTCATCAATGTTCATTGTGTGATTATGCAAGTGTACGTAAAGAGTATTTGTTGAGACATGTTAAATCAAAACACACGGGAGAGAGGTCTTATCAGTGTTCATCATGTGAATATGCAAGTGTACATAAAGAGTATTTGTTGAGACATGTTCAATCAAAACACACAGCTACCGAGAAGTCTTATCAATGTTCATCATGTGACTATGCAACTTTCCGCAAAACACATTTATTAAATCATGTTAGATCAAAACATACAGGAGAGAAACCTCACCGGTGTCCATCATGTGATTATGCAAGTGTGAGAAAAACATATTTATTGAGTCACATTAAATCAAAACATACAGGAGAGAAGCTAGTGGCGTGCGGTCCATGAAAGCAAGGGAAGCATTCGCTTAAAATAACGACTGCATACCTAAACCGCATTATTTAAAATCCCTTTTGTATTTTAAATATTAAATTTCAAATTCTGAAACTAATTTACTTATTAAAATTTTTATTTCGCAAGCTCACACACATAATTATTTATTATGCAGCATACTGTATTTGTATATACGCTCCTAGCAAGGTGAATGCGACCGATTGCGGACTGCATGAAGCTCATCTGATACTACGAGTGGATGCATGCAATATGCAATGACTTCAGTTAAATACACGTAGTCAGCAGGCAACTTTATAAAAGAAACCTCGGCTCGGTGCGATGTACGCATGTTTTTAGAACGTGTTGTACTACGAAAACCGGGTGCGCATTCAAAGCGAATGTGCCTGATTATTTCGTATATATAAGCAGTCGAGTAAGTTAAATACATTGGCATTTTATGATTATTAATATGGTTGCAAGTAGATCAGCTTTTAACAGCGGTGACGGTGGGGCTGGGGATTTACAAACTTTACAAACAAGTGGTAATAATAACTGTGATTGTATTGTATGTTTTTTGATAACTAGAGGATTTTCAGCTTTACTGTTTGCTGAAAAACTTGCTATTATTAATATAAGTAGGTGAAAACCTACTATAAAAAACTTAAATACAAGAATTAAAACATGTACCTATTCGACATTTCAACGCGGAAAAAACTCATAAACAATATGAATGGTTAACGGGTTGTGAAAACAGGAATAAACTGTTTTGTTGGTCTTGTAGTCTATTTGTGACTGAAAAGGGGGTGTGGAATAAAAGTGGGTTTTCCGACTTGAATAATCTACATAAACTAGTACAAAGACATGTTATGTCTAAAGCGCATTTACAGACCATTTTAAAATTAAGTGTCTTTGAAAAAACGCGAATTGAATATGCCGTTGACAAGCAGATAGAAATTAGTCATCGCCAACACAATGAACTGGTTGATAAAAACAGAAACATATTAAAAAGTCTTATTGATGCTGTGTGTTTTCTTGGTCGCAGCATGAATTGGGCTTCAGGGGTCATGACGAAACAACTACATCTGCAAATAGAGGAAACTTTAAAGACCTAGTTTCTTTAATAGCCAAATACATTTGTTTAAAAAATCACTTGGAAACAGTCTAACGTTTTTCGCGGGACAAAATCGCATTCAGAATGATTTAATTTCGACTGAATTTGATGCAACCTGATGGAACTACAACGGCAGGGTTGTGTTAACTATTTTAGTAATTCAGTGTTTATATACTTTCCCATCACTTTAGAGGCGACTGAAAGGAGAGAAATAGGCCTGTAGTTGCTAGGAAGCGCTTTGGATCCTTTCTTGGGGACGGGTTGTACAGGAGCAAGTTCTGGTGCGCATTTTTTGAGAACAATTGCTGGGATCTCGTCAAGGCCAGAGGCTTTCCTGGTATTAAGAGGAGAGAGCATCTTTCGTACCTTTTTAGTTTGGAAAATGATATCCGTCATTTTATGCGCGACATTGGGGACTGTTGGTGGTTGAACATTTTGAGATGGGTTGAGAGTATAATTGCCGGCGAACAACGAGGCAAAAAGTTCAGCGTTGCCCAGGGTGGTAGAAACAATTTCATCCCCTGAAACAAGAGGTGGGAAAGTGCTTTGCAGAAATTATTCCCAATAGATTTAGCAAGAGTCCAGAAGGGTTCGCTGCCGTTGGAGCTTGAGATAACTTTGTTTTTGATGTGGTTATTAAATGAGTTTTTTGCCTCAGAAAGAATGCGGACATAGCAGTTTCTTGCGTTGTTAAATGCTTGACGGTTTTCTTGACTGGGATTGTGGAGAAGCGTTTTGTGAGCTTTGACCTTTTCAGGTCTGGCCTTGTCACAGGATTTAGCGAACCAGGGCTTTTGAGTGGCTGAAGAGGTTTTCTGTGTACGTGGAATAAATAATTCCATGTCAGCTTGGATAATTTCGGTGATGTTTTGTGAGATATCAGAGGGTCAGGATGAGAGAAGCAGACAGACGCTCATGGAAATGAGGAAAAGTAATTCGGCATTTCTTCCCAGTTCACGGAGTTGTAGTGCCAAACGATATGTGGGTGTGATGATTGTGTGACCTCGGGTTGCATTGCGCAGGACCACGCTGTGGTCTGAGCAACCAAGGGGGGCGATGTCTTATAGCATTTAGGTTTTGTAGTAAGAAGGAGATCCAAGGGATTTGAGCTGTGTGTTGAGATGCAAGGGAAGTAAGTAGGTTGCTGAACCATATTGGCTAAAAAATTGCTGACTGCAAAGGCCTCCCTTGTGGATCGGTTTTTGAAGATCCTAGCCATTCCTTATTACGGACATTGAAGTCACCAAGAATAGTGACCTCGGAGGAAGGATATTCAGAAATCAGATGGTCGGCTTTTCCAGAAAGATAATCGAAGAGCTGGACAAAGTTGTTGTCAGAAGGTGACCGGTAAATGCAACAGATGAATTTAGTTGCAGCCCTGAGACAGAGTTTCATCCAAAGTATGTCTTTTCTTCCAGCTTCTAAATTGGGGAGTCTGGTGCAGGGTAGATTGCTATGGACGTATGTGCACACACCTCCATGCAGTTTAAAGGGAGTAAGCTCATACACTGGGAAATTAAGGTGATTAGTGGCTGTTTTGACACTGATTTGGGTTTCAGTGAGTAATTAAGGTGAGTAGTGGCTGTTTTGACACTGATTTGGGTTTCGGTGAGGAAGAGGAGTTGGACCTATTAGCCTGGAGGAAATGGTGGATGGAGTTCAGGTTAGAATTCAGGCCACATATATTCGAGAAGGATATGTTAAATCTTGATGCCGGCGCCCTATGCACACACCTCTCCTGGAGATCCGAATGGAGGGGTATTTTATCTCCGGAATCTTTTGTACAAGGAGGAGCCATCATCATTTTTGTTTGTAAGGGAAACCGACTCATACAGCAGAACCGGAAACGTCCGTTGGGACTTCACCGGCCCCTTGATGTAAGGGGTGGTACCTCCTCGGGCGTGAAAAAATCCTTTACCATCACATAAAGGAAAAGTCCATTACCACCTGCCCCCGATTAGTCGCTTCTTACGACAGGAAGGAGTTACCTTTGGCCTATTCTATTAGTTGGTCCCCGGACATACAGGGGACAAAGTATGCCATATGTTAGTATACTGTACTGACGAGCTCTAATTACAGCAAAACCGGTCTACGGTTCTAATTGTGAGAATACATCTAGCCTTACATACATTGTACTTATATTAGGAAAGAAATGGGCCAGGGCTGACAATTTACAAAAGTGTTAGTTGGTTGTACACAGTCTCTATTTTATAACATTTTGTGTTATTTGGAGCTGTCGTGACAACATACTACTTGGTTCGTCAACGAGATGGCGACTCCTGTCTAACATCTCACTATGTGCAATAAAATGTTATTAAACCCAGTAAATGAACTACAATTTGTTCTATGGAAATTCACTTGAAATAAGCTGGCTGACTTTGCGAGGGGATAAGATATCCAAAATTTGATTTTTTACAACAAATCTCTGCAATCTGTTGTATTATTTAATAGTCTGTACAAAAGCATAAAAATACATGCATCTAAGAAAACAGCACACATTTCGAACAATAACTTTGATTTTTTATTTGCGGCTACATATTTTCCTTCACTCGCATGACTGTCCAACATAATATATGGGGGGATAGGGGTGCTGTGCGAGGTAGGCAGGGTTTAAGGGGGATATGACTTCAAGATTTGAAAAAGCCAGCTTTCAAGCCTGTTTTATTCGAATTTTCTGCTCATATTTCCTTTTTACTACCTACCCCGCCCAGCACCCCTACTCACTCCTGGTCCCGTAACTTCCTTGGGAAGTGTGAACAAGAAATTTGTCTTGGGGTTTGTGAATCCAGGGGGGGGGGGGGGGGGTAGGCACGTTTTTGAAAAGCGTTTGATAGCTAAACTGCAAATTTACCGAAAATTCGCTACCAAAACGCACTTACTGTGTCCAGATTTTTTTATTACAACCGCATCATATTTCGATAAAAAATGCAAAAATGCATTAACGAATTTGTTCTACGAAAATTAGCTTTAAAAAAATTATAGACCGTTAAATCATAAACTTTACTAAACCTACTGCGAAAGCATCAACTGAACTAAACCAACAGCCAAAGCATCAGAGAAAGGGTCTATTTGAAATGAATTTTCTGTAAATATTTTAGTAAAATGAAGGGCAATGACGGTTGAATCTGAAACTTAAGGGTTTGCAGAACACTCTTCTTGCAACATTTTCTTTTCACAATCCGTATTTATTTCACGTTCTTTGCCTAAACATTGCTAATTTTGACGTTTAAAATTGCGAGTTTGACGTTTTGAGGAAAACTCCAAAATGTGTTGCTTTAACTGCCCATAACTTCTTTGTCTTTAAAGCTAGAGACCTAAATTTTGGCACAAAGTTCACTATTTATAATACAAACACGCGTACCAAATTTGGTTGCCCTTGCTTTGTTACACAAAATTTTCCGGCAAAACCTGGTCCGATTTTCCTGGCTAACGAACTTATCCAAGCCAAAGGAAGGTACTCACCAAAATTTGATCAAGATTGGTCCATTATTTTTTGAGTTATCGGTCGGATATATATATATATATTGTAATTACCACGTGTATTTATTTTATAATGAATAACAAAAAAAAACAGAACAAATAGGGCACTGACAATAACCAAAGTTACCTACCTTTATTCTCCAATAATGCAGGAACATAAGCTTCGTTTTTCTGTATTCACACACAACACCTCTAGGGACCTCGTGTCTCCCAAAGGACTTACAAACAAAATGGATATTTAGAGACCTCGTGTCTCTTCAAGGGGTTGAAAGCAATTCGCTTTCTCGAGACCTCTTGCCTCTTCAAGGACTCAAAAACAAGTGGCAGAGGGATGCAAGCTTCTCTCCCTTCTCTCATTCTTCTTCCCCCTCTCTGGTCTTCTGGCGGAAACCATTAGTAACACTTACTCTATGTCAGTGTAGCGCGCGACATTTGAATTTAAAAGTGACAGAACAACGAGCATGAACATTCCGCCCACCAAAATAAGGATTTATTTTCACAATTATATTGTTTCTCAAATAAACAAACAAAACAAAAATTTACAATAAGCACAAAAAACAAAAAACTGAAGCTATTGGATTTATAATTAACTGTACAAAAAATTTCAAGGCAGACGTATTACTGCGATGGCAACAGACATAACTTCGTCAGAGGCCTATCAAAAGTGCCACTACTAGTGCGAACTTGAGCTACCCGAGCTATACCATCACGGCCTGGGTATAGTTGCATAATGCGTCCGAGCTTCCAAACAAGAGGTGACGAAGTCTCATCTTTAATCACAACTAAAGCTCCGATCGGGGGGGACGTTTGCACAGTATCCCACTTACCACGCTGCTGCAGTGTATGCAGGTATTCGTTCTTCCAGCGGCGCCAAAAGTCCTGGTGGATCCTTTGCACCAGCTGCCAGCGTGACAAGCGATTCATACTTAACAAAGTCAAATCAGCATCAGGAGGAGCACCTAACGGTTCCATTGTAAGAAAATGTCCTGGGGATAGGGCTAACAGATCATTTGGATCAGTACTCGCACTACACAATGGTCGAGAATTCAAAACTGATTCCACTTGAGCAAGCAACGTGGACATTTCCTCAAAGGTCAGAATCTGCAAACCGATCACCCTTCGCAAATGAGTCTTGACTGAGCGCACTCCTGCCTCCCACAGACCTCCAAAATGCGGAGCTGATGGGGGGTTGAAATGCCACTTAATGGTACAAGCATCTGCTGCCCCCTTTGCATAGTTTAAGAGCTGCTTATTTGAGCCGACGAAGTTGGTACCTCTATCGCTATACAAATTGTCACATCTTCCTCTGCGAGCCACAAACCTCCGAAGAGCTGCCAAGAAGGCTTCAGCTGAAAGATCAGACACTACTTCCAAATGGAGGGCCTTCGTTGCCATGCACACAAACAAACAAATATATGCTTTCACCTTTCGGACACCTCGATATCTGCCCTGTGTCACAAAAACTGGACCTGCAAAATCAACTCCGCTGTGTGAAAACGGCTTCAACTGAGAAACCCTGGCAACTGGCAAATCAGACATCATCGGTGCCATGGGAGTAGGATTCACTCGAAAGCAACGATAGCACCTTGACAAAACATGATGAATAGCTCTCCGAGGGGACAAAATCCAAAACTGTTGCGAAAGCAAATGAAGCAATGTGCGAGGACCAGGATGAAGATTGACATGGTGTGTGTGTGCAATGATTAACTCGGTGAGACGATGTGAGCGGGGCAACAATATAGGGTGTTTCACTTCAACTGGAACATCAGCTTGACGAAGGCGACCGCCCACCCTGAGGATACCCTCTGTATCCAGAAAGGGGGCTAACTTATTTATTGCCCTCGCACACCTCTCACCTTTAACCAAGGATGCTATTTCCCTTTGAAATACTTCACCTTGAGCACATTTGATAAGCATATGAAGCGCCTCCTGTAATTCGGTGGCTGTCAGAGATGCAGTAGTTCGGTCAGATGGAGACACCCTACAATTTCGCACAAACCGCTGACAATATACAACAACACCCTGAATTTTCCGTAGATGCGAAAAGCGATTCAAAAGTTTACTGAGCCACTCCTCATTTGCCAAAGTAACTAGTACGGGGAGAGTTCGTTGCTCCGCCAGGCACTCTTCTGGCGGCTCAAAACGCAACGACTTGGGCCAATTTTCTCTTGCCAATTTTAGCCAGGCGGGTCCCGCCCACCATAGTGGATGCTCACAAAACCCAGAAGGTAACATGCCTCTCGATGCACAATCAGCTGGGTTTTCTTGTCCACTTACGTGATGCCATGACTCTGGAGGAATCTTCTCTTGTATGCTTGCTACTCGATTCCCAATAAAGGTCTTCCACCTATTGGAAGATGATTTTATCCAGGCAAGTGCCACCATAGAGTCTGACCAAGCATACATAGAGTTAAACTCAAAACGACCTTCATACACCCGACACACAAATTCCAGAAGCTTTGCCAACAATAAACACCCACACAATTCGAGACGTGGAATCGATATTCTTTTTAAAGGTGATACCTTGGACTTGGCACACAGAAAATTGATCCAAACTTGACCCTCCTCTGATACTTGTCTTAAGTAAACAACTGCAGCATACCCTCGCTCCGATGCATCACAGAACCCATGGAGTTCTGTACTGATGATATTATCGTGTTTTACGCCTCTGGGAATTGATAAACCTGCTAGCGCACTGAGTTGTGATTTATACTGAGACCACTGACCAACAATATCCTTTGAGGGCTTATCATCCCATCCCACTTTTTGCTCCCACAAGCACTGCATAAGATATTTTGCCAACAGGGTAACAGGAGACAAAAAACCCAGGGGGTCATAAATTCTTGCCAATTCCGAAAGAAGATTTCGTTTTGTGCACGGACGATCAATAGGTTCAACATTAAAAGAGAATGTATCACCTATGGGACACCACTGCAATCCTAAAATTTTCAACACTGATGGATCATTTAAATCTAACGATCGAGGTTGCTGACTATCAGCTGATACTGTGGACAACAGTTTCGAATTATTGCTGGCCCACTTCTTCAATTCAAAACCCCCCTTAGCAAACAACCCAATCAATTGCCGTTGCAACTCAAAAGCCTCTGACAATGAGTCGACTCCACTGACTACATCATCCACATAGAGATCGGACCGAACTAGCTTTGCTGCCAATGGAAAAGATGATTCCTCATCATCACAAAGCTGCATCATTGTTCGGATTGCCATGTGTGGGCTTGAGGAGACCCCATATGTGACAGTATTAAGGCGATATTTCTGTACAGGTTCCCCCTTTGAGAACCTCCAGAGAATTCTTTGATAATCCCTATGATTATCTACAACCAAAATTTGTCGATACATTTGCCGAATGTCAGCAGTAAATGCAATTTTGTTTGAGCGAAATTTCAACAACACAGTGGCAATATCTGTCTGCAACTTCGCTCCCACTAACAACGTATCGTTCAGAGATACACCATTCGTACTTTTGGAACCAGCATCAAATACCACCCGCAGTTTGGTCGAAAGGCTGTGAGGACGCAACACACAATGATGGGGAATATAGTATGCATCAGATGGTTCCACAGCTACATCTGATACCAGAGACATATGGCCAGACTCATAATAATCCCTGATAAACTCCGAATAGGACTTGTGCAACGCTGGATCCCTACTAAGACGTGCTTCCAGGGAGTAAAACCGCCTCAATGCAACACTGAAAGATTCTCCCAAACACGGAGTACCCTCACGAAAGGGCATATTTAAAATATATCTCCCAGCACTATTTCGGTGCTGAGTCTTCTTGAAGATTTCCTCACATTTTTTATCTTCCGGAGACATAACTAAACCTTGTGGTACCTGTTCCAAGCTCCAAAACTGTTTCAAGGTATGATCCAAGTCGACCAACGTGCATAAACTATTCACAACAGAATGAGACTTTGACTGTTCTACACTGCCCATAAGCACCCAACCAAAAACAGTATTGATGGCCACTGGTGCACCTCGAGGCCCTCTCTTTATTCCAGGTCTAACCACATGAGCATAAACGTCAGTACCCAACAAAATTTCAATGTCCCCTGGTATACCAAACTCTGAATCTGCCAACTCTAAGTTCTGAATATGTTGCCAGTGGCACTGCTCAATTTTAGCAGAAGGGATCTTGGAACAAATGTTCGGAATCACAATCATGTCCAACTCTAACTTTGTTGGCTCATAAATGGACTCTACTCGACATTTGAGAGTGCCTTGGCTAGCAAGCGAGCTCATTTGGTTCAAGCCTTGAACCATCACTGAACGAGATGAGGTGTTGAGCCCCAATTTTTCAACACACTGCTGCGAAATGAAATTAGCCTCACTCGCACAATCCAGGAGAGCTCGACATCTCCTAACCTTTCCATTTTTATCTCGTACTAATAGCATTATAGTTGCCAGTAACACGGACTGTTCCCTTTTTACCACACTTGCCAACACACGCAATTGCTCTGCACCTTGTGGCTCTTCCACAGGTGGCTTGTTTGAGTCACTCTCATCTCCCGATGCCGGTGCTTTTGGGAAGTGCAATAATGTATGATGGTGTTTATTACATACACGACAACTTGATGACTTGCACTCCCTGCTGGCATGCGAGTTTGATAAACAGTTAAAACAAAGATTATTCTTTTTTGCGAACGTATACCGTTTATGAGAGGATAAAGATAGAAATCCATCACACTTGAGCATGGGGTGCTCCTCCTTACAATAAGCACATACAAGCTTTGTGCTGGTAACAAAGGACGAAGCGGGCCTAGCAGTGGTTGCTGAAACATGCTGCCTTCTATTAGTCACATAATTGGAAGTTAAGGCAGTTGTCTCCATTGCTTTACACTGCTTTTCCAAGAATCTACATAAACTACTAAAACTGGGAATGTCCGATTCGCAAAACTCAAGCTCAAATTTTTGCTTAAGACTCATATCCACCTTTTGCAGCAACATGTTGAATTTAGTGAAATCCCACATGTCATGTTCAAACTGCTTCAACGCTTCCAAATTTTCACTGAATACAGACAACAACGTTCGTAGGGAAGAAGCAGATTCACTATTTGCTTTGGGGGCCTGTACAATACCCTGCCAATAATTGGTCAACAAAACCCGGGTATTGTGATACCTTGAGACCAGAGACTTGAATGCAATCCCATAATTGCTTCCCGTTAGCGGTAAATTCTTGATTAGGCCAGCTGCATCCTTCACTAACGAAGCACTCAAATATTGGAACTTTTCAATATCTGACAATGATTCGTTCTCATGAATCATTGTTTTAAACAGATCATAAAAGGTTGGCCAGTTTTTCCAATTTCCATCGAATTTTGGCATTTCGATTTTCGGTAACCTCAAATGTCTGTTTAAATTTGAAGTTGACATAATCGCGTTTGCGTTCGTTACTTCCTTTTCACTGAGAGATCGAGCGTTCGATGATTTGACAGAACACCGCGACTTACTCGATGCTCGACTCGATTTCGAACTACCGTGAAAAACGGATCGAGCTTGATTCTCAGCGGCTTTATTTGCATAACCTCTCAGTTCTCGATAGATAGTTTTTATAGAGTATTGCAGTTCATCGAATTTGTTCTGCATTTCATGCTCGCTCTCCAACTCTGATCGATCAACTACCGACACGATGTCCAAATGCAATGAATCAAATAGATTGACCAACTCATTCAACGCCTCAAAACGAACCTCAAATCTATTCAACCTATCTAAATCCACTACTGCGTCTATTTTGACCTGTTGAGCCACGTGCAATATGGCTTCTACTCGTCTATAAACGCTTTCGCGCTTATTTTTTAGCTGAATCAACTCCATTGTTCAACGCAAAAAAATTCCTAAACGCGATTTAAACAATATGCAAACGTGATTTCAACAATATGCAATTCGAGTATGTACCTAGTTATATACAAGCAATAACGTCACCTTGAAATTAAATGACTCAACACGGCAATAAACAATTACAAATTTACTAGACTAAAGGAAACAAGTAAAATTACTTCAAAAAATGGACTGTATCAACTAATAACAAAACAAAACAACTATAAAAATCCGGTCGATGGGCCAAATGTAAATACCACGTGTATTTATTTTATAATGAATAACAAAAAAAAACAGAACAAATAGGGCACTGACAATAAGCAAAGTTACCTACCTTTATTCTCCAATAATGCAGGAACATAAGCTTCGTTTTTCTGTATTCACACACAACACCTCTAGGGACCTCGTGTCTCCCAAAGGACTTACAAACAAAATGGATATTTAGAGACCTCGTGTCTCTTCAAGGGGTTGAAAGCAATTCGCTTTCTCGAGACCTCTTGCCTCTTCAAGGACTCAAAAACAAGTGGCAGAGGGATGCAAGCTTCTCTCCCTTCTCTCATTCTTCTTCCCCCTCTCTGGTCTTCTGGCGGAAACCATTAGTAACACTTACTCTATGTCAGTGTAGCGCGCGACATTTGAATTTAAAAGTGACAGAACAACGAGCATGAACATATATATATATATATATATATATATATATATATATATATATATATATATATATATATATATATATATATATATATATATATATATATATATACAGATCTCCTTATTAGCGAATTTTTTTCAATTCGCTAAAATTACGAAAGTTAGTTGAATGTGAAATGAAAACAAGGTTATGAGGCTGAAATGCAACTGAGAGTAATACTTGAATTCACCGTAGTTTGGATTGTCCCAGGGCCTATAATTTTATATCTGCATTTTCTCAATAAAAAATAAATAAATAGGAAGTAAAAAAATCCCCCAAAAATCTAAAAGCCCTAAAAAAATCCCATCCCATTTATTTGGCCCCTGAATTTTGGGGAAAAACCCCTAAGTTGGGAACCCTGGCTTTGGTCATTATATTTTTCGCGACCAAATGGTCAAAATCTTGACTAAAATTATTTGCATGGAGCGTAATGACACTTGTAAACAACTTATTATAAATTATTTTATAATTAGAAAGAAATAATCTATATTATTGTAACCGTATTCTTGCCACCTTTTTGACCCCCCCAACCATGTTGAGCCAAGATCTGCGGTCAAAAATCCTGGTCACTGTATAGGTTATAAGGTTAGATCAAATACTATATAATGACAATACGGGATACTGCTATGCTTTAGCATTGGTGAAATTTCTGACAAGTACACTAGCGCCACCTCGCGGGAAGTACTGACAACCGAGCGGATAATTTGAATTGTATATTTACCTGCATATTCTTAATTTAGACAATTGGTTTATTATAGATGAATATAAAAACTTGTACATGACAAAACAGTGAAAAATTTCTGATTATATAGTTATAAATAGAATTTGTATCAACAATCAACTTGAAACATAAATGAATTCAGTATGAATAATTCTGCAAATTTCTCTTACCCATAATCATAATTTAAAGTACTACATTAAAACCGTCGTTAAACTACTATTTCAAGGGTAGGTATAGGAATATACTGAAAACTGTTTCTGAGAATATTAAGTTACAATCTGTACTTACCTATAAATTATTGTTCTAGATATAAATGGTAGCACAGTACTTAATTTGCTATATCTCTACATGAAAACTGTCTTATTAATCTAATATTTTAAAATATGTAACTGATATACTTAGTACATAATTAAGAAATTGTGCAGATGAAAGGTGAGACTAACTCTTACTTCCGTGAATAAATCTATTATAGGGCTGAATCTGCTATTTCTACTTCTCTTTAAAAACTTGTCTTGGGAAGATAATTAAAAGCCTTTGCCAAGTAAAATAATTGTAAATGTGAAAAAATGTGACAATTTATGCCATACTGAAATAAAAAAGGACACAGAAGAAAATAGAAAAACAGTTTGCTTATACCATTTATTATTAATGCAAAACTTTTTATGCCTTCATTTTTTTTATGCATTGGAAGACAAGTTATGATTGAAGCATTTCAACCATCCGTTTACGAAGTTTATCTATAAAATGGTACATGATGGTAAATATGACAAAATAAATTATCTTCTGCGAACTGTACATATTGGCATAAAAGTGATTCTGAATTTGTCTTCTGCTTCAAATCATATTCACGTTTCGCCATCCTTTGGAAACCTATGAAATGTCTTTATAGATTTAGCACCTTATAATTCGAACAATTATAGATTGCACACACCCAACCACTAACATTTATTGTAAAAAAACACAGCTCAAACTTAATTATACACAGTTAAATACCAGCAATTGCTAGTGTTAAACGTTTTCGAACGACGTAACATCAGTACTATCCGCTAG
Organism: Tillus elongatus; assembly: GCA_964006375.1. NCBI lineage: Eukaryota > Metazoa > Arthropoda > Insecta > Coleoptera > Cleridae > Tillus > Tillus elongatus. The sequence continues at coordinate 10,533,573 of OZ023268.1, forward strand.
GGGCGCTGATATTTTTGTAACACGAAATCAGCCGGAGTGTCCTGTATTGTCATTATATAGTATTTGGTTAGATGTTACAACCATGATACAAATAACGAGAGATATGATAATGAGACTACCTATTTTGAGAACTGTCACGCACATGGCGTCATGTGGTGAGTTCAGTGCAAAAATAATATGCTGTCGTACAGTGGAGTTTGACGTTTCATCACAATCTCTTAACAAATTACGTATTTTACTAATATTTAAGTGCATACAGTTGGAAGTAATTTTTTAAGATCAGAGTACTATACTATGATTATGTGACATGATGATCAAATCAAGTTTATGAATGCGCCCTCTAAATGTCTGCGAACGTCTTCTCTACTTTTTAAGTTGGTGTATCCCCAATATTAATTCAGTGCTCCCCCCTTTTTTTCCCTCAGGGTTCGTCCGCGGCGTTGCCGCCCCGATAGCACTGAGGGCTCCCCTTAATTATTATACTTGTCTTGTGCGTATATATATATATATATATATATATATATATATATATATATATATATATATATATATATATATATATATATATATATATATATATATATATATATATATATATAGAATATAAAAATGAAAAAGATTTAATGTAGTGTTGTGTTCTATATTATCTGAAAAGGGCACAAGTGGAATGTAACTTCAACTACATTAAACTGAGGTATACAAACTTTTTGATTGCGAATGACTTTGTTTTAGGTGTTGTTGGACTTTTATAACGTTACTCACCACGTGACGTCATAGTGGGAGGCGGGGCATATGCGCAATATCATATCTCTTGTAATTCATTTAATCATGGATACAACAATGACATATACTGTCGATACAGCATTGAAGTTGTAACCAGTAACAAAGAGTAAAGAATTCAATTCAAAGTAATTGGGATTGGGAAATAGAAAGCAGAATAGATTTAGATTAGCAGCTAGTGAAAATATCTTGTTGGATTATAAAAATATAGTGTATGTAGTAAGTGCAAAAACATGCCCATGCGACATTTAAAGCAAGACCAGGACGTTACCCAAAATACCTGTAATAATATTAAAATAAAAATAGAAAATGATATATCTACTGATCAAAAACTCACATATTCCCATGAGTGTAATCCCGATCCGGAATTGGATATGAAACCGGATGAATATAACTTAAAATTGAAAATAGAAGAGCATGACTTGGATAAGTTTGTGTCATGTCAGAATGTTAAAAAAGAATACCAGAATGAGTGTGAAAGTTCTGCTAATTATCAAGATCACTTGTTCAGCATAGATGTTAAAGATTGTGCCGACAGTAAATGTGAATCACAGAAATCAATTAATCACACAAATAAATTTGGTGAAGAAACAGCGAATGAAGATGAGGAACAAATTTTTTATTGCGCTTCATGCGATTATAAGGCTGCAACGAGAAGTAACATGATAAACCATGTAAGATTAAGTCACCAGAGATTTTATCAGTGTTCGTCATGTGATTATACAAATGTACGTAAACAACGCTTGCTGGTTCATATTAGATCAAAGCACACAGGAGAGAAGCCTTATTGTTGTTCATTATGTGATTTTAAGACTGTACGAAAAGTATACTTACGGAATCACATTAGAGCCAAACATACGGGAGAGAAGCCGTATCGATGTTCATTATGTGAATTTAGGACTTCCCATAAAGTGAGCTTATCGAATCACGTTAGTGCAAGACATACAGGAAACAAACCTCATCAGTGTTTATCGTGTGACTATGCAACAGTCCACAAACAGAGTTTGTTGAATCACATTAGATCCATACATACGGGAGAAAAGCCTTATCGGTGTTCGTTATGTGAGTTTAAGACTTCACATAAAAGAAGTTTATCGATTCACATTAGAGCCAAACATACAGGAGATAAGCCTCATCATTGCTCATCGTGTGGTTATACAAGTGTCCAGAAACGAAGTTTGGTAAATCACATCAGATCAAGACACACAGAAGAGAAGCCGTATCACTGTTCATTATGTGATTATAGGACTATACAAAAAGGAAGGTTATTGCATCACATTCGAGTGAGACACACAAAAGAGAAGCCTCATCGCTGTTCTTTGTGTGACTATGCAAGTGTCCGCAGACAAGGTTTGTTGAATCACATCAGATCAAACCACACAGGAGAGAAGCCTTTTCACTGTTCATCATGTGATTATAAGACTATACAAAAAATAAGATTATTGAATCATATTAGTGTGAAACACACTGGAGAGAAGCCTTATCAATGTTCATCATGTGATTATGCGAGTGTATACAAATCAGAATTGGTGAGTCATGTTAGATCAAAACACACGGGGGAGAAACCTCATCAGTGTTCGTTATGTGATTTTGCAAGTGTACGTAGAGAGTGTTTGTTAAATCATATTAGATCAAAACACACAGGAGAAAGGCCTCATCGGTGTTCATCTTGTGACTATTCAAGTGTCCACAAACATAGTTTATTGAATCACATTAAAGCAAAGCACACAGGAGAGAAGCCTTATCAATGTTCGTTGTGTGATTATTCAAGTGTGTGCAAAGTACATTTGGTGCATCATGTTAGGTCGAATCACACAGGAGAGAAGCCTCATCAGTGTTCATTGTGTGATTATGCAAGTGTACGTAAAGAGTATTTGTTGAGACATATTAAATCAAAACACACAGGAGAGAAGCCTTATCAGTGTTGATCATGTAATTATACAAGTGTACATAGAGAGTATTTATTAGTGATGGGAAAAACTGTTATTTTCTATTAACAGTTGAAGCCGTTAACGTTATTTAATAATAACTGTTTAAAATAACAGCTTCAGTTTTTTATATGTTATTTTAAACTTGATAGTCGATCTATAGTATCCTACATTCCCAAAGCTGTGAGCGAGAGCGAGCACACTAGTATAAATGCATTGTATTTTTACCCCGTTATTTCACATAGTGTATAAATCTCAAATTTTGTCGATATGAAAATGAAACAAAGGGTTAAGAAATTATAATAAGCGTGTCGTAAATCGGTAATCCTGTGTTTAAAGTGCCTCTTTAGTAAACATACAATTCGGGCGAAATCGGAACGTGAATTGGACGCGGGACGATGTGCACTGTTGCCAGATGACTATAAGCAAGGGTCATTTTAAATATAGAAGGCAATCAAGAGGTGAACAAATGTTTTCATAATGTAAATAAATGATAGTATTGCGTCATGTACATAGATCGATATTTGACATATTTTGCGGAAAGCAGTAGGAAAACGGAAATGTAAACAGTTAATTTTCAGCAATTGTGGTCTAGGGGGAAAAACGTGACAGAAGGAAATCAAGGGGTGAACAAATGTTTTTATAATTTTAATAAATTAAATAATGGTGTCATCTATATAAATCGATATTTGACATATTTTGCGGAAAGCAGTAGGAAAACGGAAATGTAAACAGTTAATTTTTAGCCTCAGGGGGAAAAACGTGTGCCTCTCCTCCCTTTTTTGGTACATCAGTAACATCAACAGAGGTTGTGTCATTGTGATTGAGCAAGGTAATCTGCACGTTCCACCATTCCCAGGGGGCGTAAAGCCGTCGGTCCCGTGCCCATGCGATGTTGGGCACGTTAAAGACCCAAATTCCCCGGACAGTGAGGAGAATGAATGACACTTTAGTAAAGTCAATGAAGCAATTTCTGTTGCGAATTGCCGATGATAAATACAACTGTATATGCTAATAGCAAACGGTAACCAGTATATTATTTTGAAAAATCGCAATGTAATCGCATGGTAATGAAGCAGTTTCTACCGACAACTGTCGATGATAAACATAACGGAGAAAATTGCTCAAAATGGGCTTACCTTCGAGGTGTCTGTTTATATTTTACTTTCCAACCTTAAATGAGTAAGAAAAGTCAATGAAGCAATTTCCGTTTCGAATTGCCGATGATAAATACAACTGTATATGCTAATATCAAACGGTAACCAGTGTATTATTTCGAAAAATCGCAATGTAATCGTATGGTAATGAAGCAATTTCTACCGACATCTGTCGATGATAAACAAAACCGAGAAAATTGCTCAAAATGGGCTTACCTTCGAAGTGTCTGTTTATATTTTACTTTCTAACCTTAAATTTACCAATGGGGAGACCCCGACTTTTGATTTATGAAAAAGTTTTTGCAAATAAGCGCGAACTATGGCCCCAAGAACCCATATCCGGGGACAGTTTCCATTTTTTATATGTATGTATATACATATATATATATATATATATATATATATATATATATATATATATATATATATATATATATATATATATATATATATATGTATGTATGTATGTACCGAGAACAAAAAAATTATTGTGCCGATTTTGAAAAAGTTTGGCATGTACCATTCTTTTCTATATGACTTGGATAAGGTCGTTAGTCAGGATAATCGGACGAGGTTTTCCAAAAGAATTGTAACTTTTCATTAGGAAAACATTTGTATGTCAAAAATTAAAAAAAGCTATGACAACCAAATGTCGTAGATAGGTTTGCGATTGAAAAGGTACACCACAACCAAAATTACTGGTTACTGTTTGATATTAGCATATACAGTTGTATTTATCATCGGCAATTCGCAACGGAAATTGCTTCATTGACTTTTCTTACTCATTTAAGGTTGGAAAGTAAAATATAAACAGACACTTCGAAGGTAAGCCCATTTGGAGCAATTTTCTCCGTTTTGTTTATCATCGACAGTTGTCGGTAGAAATTGCTTCATTACCATGCGATTACATTGCGATTTTTCGAAATAATATACTGGTTACCGTTTGATATTAGCATATACAGTTGTATTTATCATCGGCAATTCTCAACGGAAATTGCTTCATTGACTTTACTAAAGTGTCATTCATTCACCTCACTGTCCGGGGAATTTGGGTCTTTAACATGCCCAACATCGCATGGGCACGGGACCGACGGCTTTACGCCCCCTGGGAATGGTGGAACGTGCAGATTACCTTGCTCAATCACAATTGGCACAACCTCTGTTGATGTTACTGATGTACCAAAAAAGGGAGGAGAGGCACACGTTTTTCCCCCTGAGGCTGAAAATTAACTGTTTACATTTCCGTTTTCCTACTGCTTTCCGCAAAATATGTCAAATATCGATCTATGTACATGACGCAATACTATCATTTATTTACATTATGAAAACATTTGTTCACCCCTTGATTGCCTTCTATATTTAAAATGACCCTTGCTTATACTCATCTGGCAACAGTGCACATCGTCCCGCGTCCAGTTCACGTTCCGATTTCGCCCGAATTCTATGTTTACTAAAGAGGCACTTTAAACACAGGATTACCCGTAAATCTTTTGCCACTCTGAAGTGAAACTTTTAGAAATCAGAAAGGAGTCATATTAGTATTTACTTAGATGTTTTAGGAATTATAAACTAGTCATTTCTCACAAATTTATTTTATGAGGGGTCTTTATGTAAATGTCAATGCCACAGCAAGAATCAATAAATATCATTATTTATCGCGTCTTGGGACGTTAGACGTTAGAACTTTTATTGCATTGCAAGGCAGCACTAGCTTCAACAAATAAATGCTTTATACACTACTACACTACACAGGGAGAGGGAGTGATTCTAAGAACTGCAACATAATGCAGCTCATAAAATTTCGGTAAAGAAATTTGTCTTTATTCTGTACATATGGTTTGTTATTACATTATGCTTTTATTCTTTCTTAGAAGTATCTCTAGTTACATTTTCGATTTTCGGTTCACTGGTCATCTTTATCGGTACGCTTTTAAAAACTGTGCAAACAACAGCCAACAGTATAAAAAATTGAGTTTGAGTTTAAAAGTTAAAAAAAAAAATTGGAAGATATATAGTATTAATTGTTTATTACTTATTTTAATGAAAACTTTTTTTGCCAAAATTTCAAAGGGCTGTAACTTGGAGGAGAAGGGGTTTCAAGAAAAACTTTATAAAAAGATACCCCTTATTTTTCGCATCAATTTAGAAACGTCCTGTATGTGTATATATATATATATATATATATATATATATATATATATATATATATATATATATATATATATATATATATATATATATATTCATTTAATTTTTATATTTAAATGTATATATAGATATTAAAAAATGTATCATATTTTTTTTATCAATTTGATAACTATTATCAGACAAACGAAAATGACGTGTTAACTGTTTTCTTAGGTAATGTATATAAATTTAAATAAATAAGTACTTTAATTTCACCTGAAATAACCCTATTTTGCGTTGTCTGTAGTGAAAGTAATAACACGTTTTTACAAAAATTCATCTTTTCACGCAACATTTTTTATTATTAAATATTTGGCTTTACGTACTAGTGGGAAACTCAACTGTTTCAAAACTAACAGCTTCTCAGTTTAACAGATTAACTCTATGTAGTAGTGTCCGTATGCCGTATCCCCATCAACAACCAATAACCGGTTATAATTAAAATTAAACCGTTTTATTGTACTGAAGATCCTACGTTCCTAAAGCTGTTAGCGAGAGCGAGCACACTAGTATAAATAACGTGTTAAGTATAATACATATTTAACATTCCCAGTCTCAAGGCTATTCATCCCATTAAATGGTTAAATAACAGTTGCCGATGAAAACCGATGTTTATTCATCGAACCTAGTTGCAGTGGAACTGAAACAGATACGACTCCGAATTCTAGTTTAGTGTAAAAAGTGTTATTTTGTAAGCTGTTATTTTTATAAAACCATAACTGGTGGTTACCGTTGCGGCTCGGCAACCGTTTAAAAATAACCGACTGTTAAATAACGACCCATCACTAGTATTTATTGAAACATATTAGACACAAACACACAGATGCAAACTCTAATTAGTACAGTGGCGTCTCCTGACCAAAAAGTTAGGGTGTGCGCTAACGAGTTGCTGTTAGTGATGACGGCGAGGAATACAACTTTTTTTGTATAGAGAATGTAAATTTTAAATTACGCTGAACAATTTTCTTTAGCAAACATAGATGTGCAAAAGTATTTTGTCAATCAAACAAAAAATGCATCGACAGTTAATTAACAGACTTACTACAGTGATGTATTGTTATAAGATCGGTTACAAGCGTTCTTAAATATAATTTTAAATGTCAACATGATTTGCGTAAAAAGAAGACTAAATTTAAAATTAAAAAAAACTTACATGGCTACTATAATCTGTAAATTTCAATCGTCGATCCTGTTTCAAAAAATTGTTTATAACATAATCATAAAAGCATTCTTTATTACTTTGGAGTTCGACATACTTTTTTCAATTGACATGAAAGCCAATCCGGTGAGTCTCTCTTCTTGTTGGGTTGAACGATTGTAAGTTTTTATCCTCTTAAGAGCAGAAAACGACCTTTCTACGGATGCCGTTGTCATTGATATTGCTAAAACTAATATTGCTAGTTTATAAACTTCTTTTAGTTCCATATTAAGTTTATTAGTGTACATAAAATCAACGATTTTATGTATTGCTTTATTTTCAAACTCTAAAGATAAATAAATAAGTATTGGTTGGTTAGGTCGGCGTTCCTTTCATTTTTCTTGAGCGATATTTTTACAGCTCACCCCAGCATTAAAATCAATGGTATTTTCCTCACTATTTTAAACACGTGGGTGGGGGGCTGACTGCACTGTATATCAATAACTCCATTGACTGAAGTTGTTCGGAAGTATTAACGCACACCTAACCCGAATTCATTCCCCGTTGCCATTGACCTACCCATATTCTCTGAATATGTTAGAAGACGCGGTACTTACTTCATTCCAAGTCACCGATTATTCATTAAATCAAATAAGTAAATTTAATCGATTTTCACAAAATATGTAGTATTAAGACTAAGGGAAAAACAAATAAAACATACTTAACTGTGGACATTTTGATTATATTTTCGGGTGTACAGCGCACACCTAGCTCACTAGGAGAAATCGCCACTGAATTAGTATTGATTATACAGGACTGTCCAGAAGTCCGGAATAAAATTAATATACCTTTAACTTTTGGGGAAATCGCTCGGACACGTCAATTTAGATTTATATATGCTCTCATTCTGATGTTATTCGTTTGTTTTTTTTATAGACATTTGTCAAAAATATGACCACATCGATATTTTTTTTAAATGGAAACATACAACTTGTGATACATCATTTGAAAGCTAATATCTCGTACAGTAAGCTCATAAATTTTGGCTCGATTCTGTCAAGCTATTTGAAAATGGCGACTGTAAAATTTTTTTTTAATCCCTTTTAAATAAGCGGAAATTATAAATCATTGATATGTTTCTTACCTTTCCAGGTAAGAAATTTTCATTGTTTCACGTTCTGTCATTTTGTGACATTGTAACTTAACAATACATAGTTATGGTTTATTTGTTATTTATTTTGTAAAAAAAAAATGTAACGAAGCTAAACAAAAAACAACAAAAAGGCTGTTTAACGTGGCAAATGCTGAAAATGTCCTCCACCCTCGACTTGGCATGCTCCCAGACGATGGTAAAATTCATCGACGGAATTACGAATAGTTTCATCCGGTATGTTATGCATCTCCAATCTAATTTTGTTTTTCAAATCTTCAATATTATTTGTCCTATTTTGGTTAGTGTTGGGCGATATATCGATCGCGGTGATTTTATACCGGTGAGCGGAAAATCACTGGAGCTACCGGTGATCAAAGTTTAACTAATGCAGTGAGTAGCGATTGTCGACTAGCGAAGCAATCACTGGCAACCGCGCAACCGGCAACGTAATAATAAATATCAGTATTAGATCTGATACAGCGCTTGGAAATAAATATTGAATGTTAGCGTTCACCGGTTTGGCGTGTTGGCGATATACTGGCTCACAGTGCTCACTGCTCAGCCCAAGATTATTTGAAAAATTATTTGTTCGTTCATGCTGGATGCAGTATCGCTGAAGCGCTATGCCCGTGCCATGTCATTTCTATTCATACTTAATTTACTTTTAGTTTCATCTTAGCGTATATCGCGGTGTTGTGCAAAACATGTATAAAAAACAAAAAAACCAGTGAAATTTGGCATCATTTTACACCCATTGACGGAGACAATTGCTATGCAACACGCAATATATGCAAGAAAAAAATTTCGTACAAAACAACGAACTCAAATTTTAAAAAGTCTGGACGCAGCAAGTGCGTTATGGTAGTGAATTTTCATAGAAATAATCTGGCACCAAATATTTTATTATAACTTTTTTTTCTTGTAACATAGAAATCTAAATTTTCGTGTATACTTTACTTTTTATATCATAAACGTACCTACCAAATTTGGTTATCGTAGCTTTTTTACTTTTTGAGATAAAAATTTTTTTTGAAAGAAAACATATATATATATATATATATATATATATATATATATATATATATATATATATATATATATATATATATATATATATATATATATATATATATATATACATATAAAAATTGAAACTGACCCCGGATATGGGTTTTAGGGGCCCTAGATCGTGGTCATTTGAAGAAATGTTTTCAAAATTTAAAAGTCGGGATCTCCCAATTAGTGAATTTTTTCTAAGAAAATTCACTAAAAACATAATCTCAAATCACCCCACGGTCTCTATGGCTACATTACAAGTTCGCAAAAAAATGATAATGCAGGTAGGGACACAAATGATTTTCCAAATTTTGCATATTAAAATCTAGTTGTTTTTTTATTTTTATTCTTTTATAACAAATTAAACAACGCTAATTAATCTACAACATTATTTATTACCAATAAATGGGCCTTATAGTTAATTATACAGAATCGTGAGACAAAACATTTAACGCATGGATATCCTACAATTCTGCACAAAAATTCTAGAAACAGCACTAGTGAAACCAATCATAATTGCTTTCAGTTATTTCCACGCTCTCTAAAATTCCCAATCACTGCGGTGATTCAAATCACTGCTAAAAATCACAGTGATTTCTAAATCATTTTTACCGGTTTACTGGTTACTCGAAAATCGCTGTATTTCCCAACACTAATTTTGGTAAACTTTTCCTTTTAAATATCCCCAAAGAAAATAGTCTAGAGGCGTTAAGTCTGGGGACCTCTGTGGCCATTCAATTGTACCACGTCATCCAATCCAGAGACCTGGAAATATCTGATCTAAATATCTTCTCACATTGACACCAAAATGCAGGAGAGCACCATCTTGCTGAAACCAAATTGTTTCATTAGGTATATCTGTATCTACTTCGTTGGGAAAAGTTACAGCTAGAGCAAGCATCAACTCGAAGGTTAAGAAATCCAGGTACCGTTCAGCTGTAAAGTTTCCTTCAAAAAAGAATGACCCTAAAATTCGGTTATTAAGGATACCTGACCATACATTTACTTTCTGAGGCCGCTGAGGATGCGCTTCAAATATCCATCTTGGATTTTCTTGACTCCAGAAACGATAATTATGTCTGTTAACCACCCTGTTTAAATAGAAAATAGCTTCATCAGAAAATAATATGTTCTGTGGAAACCTATTATTCTCGTCACACCGTCTCATCATTTCTTCGCAAAATTGAAAACGCCTGTCATAGTCATCTTCTAAAAGCTCTTGGACAAGATATACTTTATCAGGGTGGAATTTTTCTGTTTACAAAAATCTTCCAATAGTACCTCTAGATGTATCATGATTTTGAGCCAATGAAACTATTGAAACATGCAGATTATCCTGCAGAGATAATGCAATATCTAATTTTTCATCGTTGCCTAAAACACGTGGCCGTCTATTCCTAGGCAAGTCCTTTACTGTGCCATGTTCATCAAATTTGTGGAATATTTTACTAACAGTGCCCTGTGAAATTTGTTTTTCTGGATATTTAGCATTAAATAAAATGCACACTTCACTTTGACTTCTTATTTTATCTCCACATCCTAACAATATCAGGACTTCGATACGCTGCCTTTCCGACAAAACCATTTTTGTTTGGAAAATTGTAAAATAATACTTCCCAAATACCTAAATTAATATGACAAGTTCAAAATGTCACAAAATGACAGAACGTGAAACAATGAAAATCTCTTAACTGTAATAGTAAAAAACACATCAATGATTTATCATTTCCGCTTATTGAAAAAGGGATTTTTTAAAAACTTTTAACAGTCGACATTTTTTAATAGCTTGACAGAATCGCGCCAAAATTTACGAGCATACTGTACGAGATATTAGCTTTCAAATGATGTATCACAGGTTGTATGTTTCCATTTAAAAAAATATCGATGTTGTCATATCTTTGACAAATGTCTGTCAAAAAAACAAATGAATAATGTCAAAATGTGAGCATATATAAAACTGACGTGTCCAGGGTTGGCATGTTTAAAAACATTTGTTTTAAACACCTGTTTTTAAACATGTTTAAAACAATGCCCAGTGTTTAAAACATATTTTTTTAAATAGTTTTAAACACATGTTTTAAAACGGTTTGTTTTAAGTAACTGGTTTTTTTTATAACTGAAAGGAGGTTTCAATTCCGCATAAGTTTTTTAGTTTTCTGTAAATAATATTTTTTTAATAAATAACTTCCTTTCCAATAAATTCCTTTAACTTTATTTAAAAAATATGGTAAATATAGCAATAAAATAACACAAGAAGCAAGGAGCGAGGCATTTTATTTGAGTTAGGGCATTATTGATAGTAATTTAAATAAAATAAATTGAAAGAGTTAATACTATAATTGTGTATTCACAAACGAAACCAATATGTTTGTGTATGTGTAACATACAACATATTAGCGAATTTTTATTTTAAAAAATCGCTAATAGAGGTATCGATGGTGAGACTTTGCAAAAATGTTTTCAAATGACCGCGAATTTGGGCTCCTAGAACCCGAAACCAAGGTCCGCTTGAATTTTTAAATGTTTATATATATATATATATATATATATATATATATATATATATATATATATATATATATATATATATATATATATATATATATATATATATCCACACGATAACTCAAAAAGTTATTAACTAATTTTGATGAAACTCGGCAAGAATCTTTCTTTTAATAATGGCTTGGATGAGTTTGTTAGCCAGCTTTATCGGACCAATTTTTCTAAAAAAAATAATTTTTCTAAAAAAGAAATTTGTATCTCAAAAAATAACACAGCTGCTTTGATGAAATTAGTTGGTATGTTGCCCTCGTAAATATCTTACTACGTACCAAAATTCAACCCCGTTAAAAGAAAATTGAGTTATGTAAATTTGAAGCATTTAATGATCAGCAATTCTTTAGCCAATATGGTTCAGCAACCTACTTACTTTCCTTGCATCCCAACATACAGCTCAAATCCCTTGGATCTCCTTCTTACTACAAATCCTGACTGCTATAAGATATCAGTCACCGCTCCCCTTGGTCGCTCAGACCACGGCATGGTCACTGCTTCCTGTGCAATGCAACCCGAGGTCACACAGTCATCACACCCACATATTGTTTGGCACTACAACTCCGCAAACTGGGACGAAATGCGGGATTACTTTTCCTCATTTCCATGGGCGTCTGTGTGCTTCTCTCATCCTGACCCCTCTGATATCTCACAAAACGTAACCGAAATTATCCAAGCTGGCATGGAATTATTTATCCCACGTACACAGAAAACCTCTGCAGCCACTCAAAAGCCCTGGTTCTCTTAATCCTGTGACAAGGCCAGACTTGAAAAGGTCAAAGCTCGCAAAAAGCTTCTACACAATCCCAGTCAAGAAAACCGTCAAGCATTTAACGACGCAAGACACCGCTATGTCCGCATTCTTTCTGAGGCAAAAAGTTCGTTTAATAACCACATCAAAAACAAAGTCCTCTTAAGCTTCAGCAGGAGCAAACCCTTCTGGACTCTTGCTAAATCTATTGGGAATAATTTCTGCAAGAGCATGTTCCCACCTCTTGTCTCAGGGGATGAAATTGTTTCTACCGCCCTGGGCAAGGCTGAACTTTTAGCCTCGTTGTTAGCCGGCAATTCTACTCTCAACCCACCTCCAAATGTTCAACCACCAACAGTCCCCAATGTCGCGCATAAAATGACGGATATAATTTTCAAAACTAAAAAGGTACAAAAGATGCTCTCTTCTCTTAATACCAGGAAAGCCTCTGGCCTTGATGAGATCCCAGCAATTGTTCTCAAAAAATGTGCACCAGAACTTGCTCCTGTCCTGACTCGTCTGTTTCAGACATCTTACAATAGAGGTATATACCCTAGTAACTGGAAAACTGCTCGAGTACAACCCGTCCCCAAGAAAGGATCGAAAGCGCTTCCTAGCAACTACAGGCCTATTTCTCTCCTTTCAGTCATCTCTAAAGTGATGGAAAAATACATAAACACCGAATTACTAAAATTTCTTGAAAAACACAGTCTAATCCACGACAGGGAGTATGGATTCCGTCAGCGCAGATCAACTGCCGACCTTTCCTTTATCACCCATTCTTGGAACAAGTCTATGGAACTACACGGTGAATCCCAGATTGTCGCTCTAGACATATCCAAAGCATTCGACCAGGTCTGGCACGCAGCGCTGCTTAATAAACTACCGGCCTATGGCCTACCACCAAAACTCTGTACGTGGACAGCAAATTTCCTCTCCAACCGGAGCATTTCTGTTGTTGTGGATGGCCATTCCTCTAAACGGTATCCAATAAATGCAGGAGTTACTTAAGGTTCAGCTTTAGCCCCTGCTTTGTTTCTTCTCCACATCAATGACCTCCTCTCTAGCACATCCAACCCAGTTCACAGTTACGCGGATGACAGCACCCTCCACTAAAATATATAATATTCTAAGCCTGTCTCTTTAGCCCAATTAGATTAGGATCGCAGACTCATGGAGGGTTCTATCTCTGTGGATCTCCAAAAAATATTAGACTGGGGAAGTAGAAATCTTGTACAATTCAACCCCACCAAATCAGTCTTGCTTTCTTTCTCATAAGAGATACACCAACCCTAGACCCATCACAATAAACAACCAAGTTATTCAAAGTAATGAGTCCTTTTCACTTGTTGACATCTCTGTGGATCGAAATCTCAATTGGCACCAACATGTCACATCAATTGCTGAAGCGGCCGCTAAGAAATTAGGTTTCCTCTTCCGGGCTCGCAAATACTTTTCACCAGCTAATCTCTATACTTTATATACTTCACAAATAAGACCAAACCTCGAATACTGCTCCCACATCTGGGGTGCTGCTGCCGCTTTTACACTCGCTATCCTGGACTCCATTCAGAAGAGAGCTACATGTCTCATCGGTGACCCTACCCTCACCCAACGGCTGCCATCCCTTGCCCACCGACGTGCCGTTGGTGACCTCTCTCTCTTTTATAGATATCTGCACGGGCACTGCTCAGAGGTGCTTTCTTCCATAGTTCCTCCACCTGCTGCCCCCAACAGATCTACCAGGGGAACAGAGCGAATGCAGCCTTTTACTGTCCAGGTCACCAGACATACAACATCTTGTTATGCCCGCTCTTTTGGCGCGAAGACTTCCAAGTTGTGGAATTCCTTGCCGGCACATGTTTTTCCTTCTCCTCCGAACCTTCAAGTCCCGAATTAACAAGTTGCTTCTTTCCTCCTTGTCGACACCCATGGTACGATCGTATTTGGGCTGTACTTTTTTCGTAAATATAATAAGAAATAGGTACTAATAGTATTAAAGATTGCAAGTGGACTATCCTATATAAATATTAATCTATATTGGAATATACAGCATTTGTAATAAACGTCACACATTTTGTTATGTAATAGGTAAATATAATAGATTCGTCAACTATATCAATATTTTGACGCTTGCACAACATTTAGTAAGAAATGTAATATTATGAGTAATGCCGACAAAAGCGGCAATGTTTAAATCCACTTACGTCATTTTTATTTTTACAATGTTGCCACAATCCACTTGTTTTCTCCTGCCAGATATTTTGTGTGAAGATTGCATTAATTAAAAATATTTCAATAAAGCCTGCTAATTAAAACGCGTATATATACATAAGCATTTCATAAATTACTTTTTAAAATGGCTTTGAATACCTACTAGTCTCACATTTAACCTAATTAAAATTTAAAATGTGTTATTTGCTAAATATTCCATCAGTTTAAAATAAAATAGATTAATTATTTTACATTTAAATAAATTTGCATAATAAAATGCAACATTTATGTTTGGCCTACAGCAAAACCTAGTAAATATTATGTAATTCGTAATATTTCGATGCACATGTGGTCGCAATGCACAGGACAAACCATAGAGGAACGAAGATGTGTATGAATAGAGCGAAGCTTTTAAGGACCTTCGAATAAAGCTGGGTTCATATACCCGCGAATTGCGAAATGCATTCCTATAAAATAATATCGTAATATTATCTAAAATGAACCAATACGCATTAGTTTCGCAATTGTAGGAACCTAACTTACGAAGTTGAATAATCAATTTATGTGAAACTTCGCTAATGAAAATTCAAATACAGAATGACTGTAGTTTTTTTTCTAAAATCACTTGAACTAATTAATCTAAGTTTGTGAAGCAAGGGATAGTCAACAGAAAAAAAATATTCACTACTGGGCTCGAGAAACTTTTTTCTATAGGTCAGGTAAGTCGAAAATCGTCTAAAATGTTGTCATTTATGTCGCCTAGACAAGGACAGACAATGCTTAGTTATTTGACATTTTAGTGTATAGGTAAACATAACATTTATCTGTGGAGTTTACGCCAGCTTACCGTCTCTGTCTCATCAACCTATTCGTCTTATTGTATCCTTCTGGTACACAGACTACAGTGGTATACTTTGTGCTATTGCATGGTTTATGGCATATCGAGACCTTATTTATTTTGAAACTACCTACTAAGTGAGTGGTGGACGTGCCGCCACCTAGTTGCGGAACCAAGTAGTATGTTGTCACGCCAGCTCCAAATAACACAAAGTGTTAAAATAATAGAGACTGTATACAACTAACTTTCGCTCTCATTAGAGAGCGACACCGGTCTACGGTTCTAATTGTTGCGAGAATTCATCTAGTCTTACATACTTTGTCCCTATATTGGGGTAGAAATGGGCCAGGGCTGACAATTTTCTAAATTGTTAGTTGTATACAGTCTCTATTTTTTAACCCTTTGTGTTATTTGGAGCTGGCGTGACAACATACTACTTGGTTCCGCAACTAGGTGGCGGCACGTCCACCACTCACTTAGTATTTTAAGGCTGGCTATACTGTAGTAGCCGTATTACTTTTGGTTCATTTTTGCTACAATTAGTATGCCATACTGAAGAGCTCTAATGAGAGCAAAACCGGTCTACGGTTCTAATTGTTGCGAGAATGCATCTAGTCTTATAAACTACCTATGCAGTTATATTGTTTAGTTTTAATCACTTATCTGCAAGTAATAGACAGTTTTAAACAATTCGTTAAACGGCAACTGTGTAATCTATTATTACCTTTATCAATAAATGTTAATTCCCGAATCATGGTTTTATAGTTTTTGTTTGTATTTGCCATTTAAATTAGTTAGCATATTCCTGGGGGTTCAGGCATCGTATGTTTTCTCTTTCTCCGACTGTATTTTATATAGAAATAGGTTTTGCGGTTACATGTACCTCTTTAAATGTCAAAACAAC
This sequence comes from Tillus elongatus, assembly GCA_964006375.1. Taxonomy (NCBI): domain Eukaryota; kingdom Metazoa; phylum Arthropoda; class Insecta; order Coleoptera; family Cleridae; genus Tillus; species Tillus elongatus. The sequence continues at coordinate 10,550,235 of OZ023268.1, forward strand.
ATTAATGACATTTGACATTCGCGGATTATTCCAATCTGATCTGAGAAAATGCATGAGAAAATAGAACAAGGTGAAGAAGATAACAGACAATTTTCACCTTTATTACATCAGTTCTGAAAGTACATTTTCTGTGACTGCCCTGCATTAAAAACCAAAATACAGATGACGTCAACATTTACACATTATGGTTTATGGTCCCTCCTGTTACGGTTACGAATTTTACAATATTAAATCGTTAATCGTGTGTTTGAGAAAGAAAATTCAATTATCTACATTGATAAAAAAGACGAAGGCAATTTACCAGTGCTAATTATATTGATAACAGATAAGTGCTGTTAAACCAGGATATAAGTAAATTATAAACATTTAAAAATTACAGTTTTGCAATTATCATATCATTTTAACGGATTTACAACTACTATTCAACTAAATAATGTGAAGTTAGAGCCAAGAGTTTGCTTATGGACTGTTATGCAAATAAGCTACCAAAAACGACGGTTTTATAAATAGAACACACATTTTACCCGCCCAGACGCAAGCGAGTCTCTGAGATTTCAAGTCTATTTATATAGTTTAAAAGTATTACTGGTCTTTAGTGAGTAATTTAATTTTAACGACTTCCAGTAGACGTTGCTCTATCAGAGTGTAGTTTTATCCTTTTATCTTGGACCCAAATAAGATACGATAAAGTGAAAAAAGTGTCGCGAGGACTTTCTAAAATTAAACTCGATCTAATGTAAGTGACTTGTGTGTGGTTACTTGTGAAGTTCTCTGTTTCACTCTTGAAGACTTAAGCGTAATTTAATTGAAAAATGGATCTGAGGCCTAGATCTACCAGATCCAGATCAAAGACTCCCTTTAGACAAACATTTTCCTCTGAACAAACATTCGAGGGAGGAGGGCATGTTGAAGAAACGGTTGTCAGGACGACCCGAAGGACAGCAATCCATAAGTAAGTGTACTTTTGTTTTAATCACGGACCTCTTGATTGGAGTTTTTAGATAATACTATAAAAGAGAAAGAGAAATTGATTTGTAGGTTATTTTGATGTTGCAAAGTTATGTTTGTGTTTTCTTTTAATCCTAAAAACTGTTTAGCCCGAAATAACTAAATTAAGTCAAGAAATGCAATGACAATGCCTTCATTTCATTTTTATTCAAATTCGTAAAAATATTATTTATGTAGAGACTCATTAAAAAAATTGGGTAAAATTGCAGTTTAACTCCCGAACGCTTTTCAATTATTTTTTTTCAGAAACATGCCTAGGACCCAGGGACGTGCGGTGACATTTTAAATAAGGAAAGCAATTCTCAGAAACTTACCTATTTGTAGTGTAACTCAATTCTTCTGTCGTTTTTAGCAAATTCGTTAATAATGTCGTCATAAAATTGTGGATTCTGGGACATTTCCTCGACGAGGTTATTTTCAGTTGACAAAATTAAAATTTGGGAACGTCTTTCCTGTGCTGTTGAATTCCTAAAAAAACTCTTGATGTGTTTCAATGTAGAAAAATTTCGTTCTAAAGATGCACTAGTAGCAGGAATTGTTAATACTAATTCACATAATTTGAACACTTCAGACTATGCATTTTCCAATTTTGATTCTTTTAAGGAAGTTAAAAGTTCACTCGCGTTAGTTTTTGTGTCAATAACATCGGTTTCATAAATGACTGTAAGTTCTGATCGTAATAGGGCTTTGTCAAAATAATGTCCATAGTGGTAGAATAATGATTTGAATGAATCTTCTGGGAAAGGTATCCCTTTAAATCCTCCAAAATTACACAATTCATGAAATTTCGGGTCACTGAGATGATCAAATCTGCAGTTAATTTGCTGCTGAATTTGATCTATGATTTTGTAGAAAAGGCGGCGATAAGAAGTTTGAAGGTCTCCCACATTATCAATGCACAGACGCAATTGTTTTTTTCCCAGAACTTATCAAAATCATTCTTTTTTTGAATTATAATGGATTTAAATTCACTAATTTTCTTCAGGCAAAAGCCAATGTCATTTGTTTTACATTGCAATATGTTAAATACATTATCTGAAAAGGGAAATATTTCCGAAAATATATTAAGTAAAAAATTAAAATTAAAGTCTCCTTTCAAACCATCCAAAAATCCTCTAGAATTATTGGTTCTGCGTCCCAATTTTTGCTATTTTCCATTATGTTTTCAAAAAGTTCAATTAACAATTCACGGTGTTTAAATATAGTTAACACAAGTCTGCTGTTGTAGTTCCTTCGGGTTGCAGCTACTTTGGGTAAAAAAATTTAACAATTGAGTCTAAGGCTTGTGTGCGCTTCATAGATTTGGAAAAAAAGCAGTAATTCCACTTAGGGTAGCAATAAATACTTTACATTCTTTAATATGATTTATAGATTGGAATAAAATTAAATATAATTTATGAGCACAACAGTGTACAAATAGAGCACTGGACGACGTTTCCCGCACTTTAGCTTGAAGACCTCCTAAATGTCCGGCCATAACAGCAACCCCATTATAGTTTTGGGCAATTAATTTATTATCAGCCTCCTCAATATCTTTTATAATATTAACCACAATTTTATATAGAGCGTTTGCGGTACGATCTTCTGTCACATTTTTAAAGCCTAAAAATCTTTCTTGTACACTCCCATCAATTTTTACGTAGCGTATTACTACAGATAGTTGACTTAAATTAGTTACGTCGGTTGTTTCATCTAGAACAATAGCAATAAAACGAGTCTGTTTAATTTCAGATTTAATTCTCTTCAAAATAATAGTGGCAGCGGCCGAAATTTAAGTCATTCTGAATGCGATTTGTTGTCCCGCGAAAAACGTTAGACTGTTCCAAGTGATTTTTTTTAAACAAATGTCGTATGTGGCTATTAAAGAAACTAGGTCTTGAAAGTTTCCTCTATTTGCAGATGTAGTTGTTTCGTCATGACCCCTGAAGCCCAATTCATGCTGACCAAGAAAACACACAACATCAATAAGTCTTTTTAATATGTTTCTGTTTTTATCAACCAGTTCATTGTGTTGGCGATGACTAATTTCTATCTGCTTGTCAACGGCGTGTTCAATTCGCGTTTGTTTCAAAGACACTTAATTTTAAAATGGTCTGTAAATGCGCTTTAGACATAACATGTCGTTTTACTACTTTATGTATATTATTCAAGTTGGAAAACCCACTTTTATTCCACACGCCCTTTTCAGTCACAAATAGACTACAAAGCCAACAAAACAGTTTATTCCTGTTTTCACAACCCGTTAACCATTCATATTTTTTATGAGTTTTTTCCGCGTTGAAATGTGGAATACATATTTTAATTCTTGTATTTAAGTTTTTTAGAGCAGGTTTCGGTCTACCTTTATTAATAATAGCAAGTTTTTCAGCAAACTGTAAAGCTGAAAATCCTTTGGTCATCAAAAAACACACAACACAATCACAGTTATTATTACCACTTGTTTGTAAAGTTTGTAAATCCCCACCCCCACCGTCGCCGCTGTTAAAAGCTGGTCTACTTGTAGCCATATTAATAATCATAAAATGCCAATGTATTTAACTCAGTCAACTGCTTATATCTACGAAATAATTAGCGACATTCATTTTGTACGTGGAGCGGGTCTTCTTGGTACAACACATTCTAAAAATACACGTACATCGCGTCGAGCATGGGTTTCTCATAATTATCTGCTGACTACGTGTATTTAACTGAAGTCATTTCATCCACTCATAGTATCAGGTTCATGCTGTTGGTTGACGATCGCATTTACTGGGACGACGTCCTTGCTAAGAGCGCCTATACAAGTACAGTATGATGCATAATAAATAATTATGCGTGAGCTTGCGAATTTTAAATTGTAATAATTAAATTAGTTTCAGAATTTGAAAGTTAATATTTAAAATACAAAAGGGATTCTAAATAATGCGGTTTATTATAATTTTTTTTTAAGTAGGTATGTGGTCGTTATTTTAAGGGAAGCAATGCTTCCCTTGCTTCCATGGACCGCACGCCACTACTAGGACCCCCCCCTAGATGCACAACCCACAAGAAAAAATTCTTGTTCTCACCCCCCAAGGAAGTCACGGGCGGTGAGAACAGGAGTGAAGAGGGGTGCTCGGCGGGGTAGGCTGTAAAAAGCAAATATGAGCAGAAAATGCGAAGAAAACGGCTTGAAAGCTGTCTTTTTCACATCCTGAAGCCATATCCCCCCCTAAACCCTGCCTACCCCGCACATCACCCCTATCCATGCCAGCTCCCGTAACTTCTTTAGGGGGTATGGACAAGAAATTTTTCTTGTGGTTTATGCAACAAGGGTGGTTGTACGCACGCGAGAGGAGAAGGAAAATCCCTACGGCGAAGCACCAACATTATATATATATATATATATATATATATATATATATATATATATATATATATATATATATATATATATATATATATATATATATATATATATATAAATATAATGTTGGTGCTTCGCCGTAGGGAAGCACACTGATAATTCAAAAAATAATGTGCTGATTTAGTTCAAATTTTCTCTTCCTTTTGTAAATGGCTTGGATAAGTTCGTTACCGAGGAAAATCGCCCCAGGTTTCCCGGAAAATGTGAAAGTGTTTTCTTTCGGAGAAAAATTATATCTCCGAAACTAACAAATAGCAACCAAATTTAGTACCCGTGTTTGTATTATAAAGCGTGAACCACATACCAAAATTTAGATTTGTAGGTTTTAAAGGCAAAAAAGCTTGGGCATTTAAAGAAAATAATTGAGGTTTTCCTCAAAACGTCAAAGTCGCGATTTGAAACGTCAAAATTGGCAACGTTTAGGCAAAGCACCTGGAACAAATACGGATTATGTAAAGAAAATGTCGCAAGAAAAGTGTTCTGCAAACCCTTAAATTTCAGCTTCAACCGTCATTATGCTTCATTTTGCTAAACTATTTCCAGAAATTTCATTTTAAATAGACTCTGATGTTTTGGCGGTAGTTTTAGTTAAGTTTATAGTTTAACGGTCTATAATTTTTAGCTAAGTTTCGTAGAAAACATTCGTTATTGAGGAGACCGCGACTTTTCATTTTAAAAAAAATCTTCAAATGAGCGCAAACTAGGCCCCCTAGAACCCATATCCGGGTTTACTTCCAGTTTTTATCTGTTTGCATATATACAAGGTGGCACATTTCTACGCTAAAGCTCAATATCATTGTTATTATACAAGATACAAGAAAAAGTTGTATACGTTAATTATAGGATGTCTAGAGCTGCATCTTATAAAATTATTTTTACAATCACAGGATGGCCCATAAGTCATTAGTGATACCTACAATTTTTTTTCGAACAACCTTATATTCTTGCATTTTTGCATTTGTTATCGAAATATAATGCGTGTTTGTAAGGAAAAAAATTTTCGGGGCGCAGCAAGTGCGTTATGGTAGTGAATTTTTATTAACTGCTTCAAATTTGAATAACTCAATTTTCTATAGACTTCGAAAGTTTAATTTTGGTATGTAGTACGGTCTTTCCTAGGGCAAGATATTCACTAAATTTCATTAAAATAACTTTGTAGTTTTCGGAGAAAAAAAATTTTGTCGAAAAAAATTATTAAAATTTGAATAACTCAATTTTCTATAAGCTTAGAAAGTTGAGTTTTGGTACGTAGTAAGGTCTCTCAAAAGGCAACATATATAGTAAATTTCGTTAAAACAGCTTTGTTATTTTCGGAGAAAAATATTTTTTTTGAAAGAAAACTCAAAATTTTTCCAGAAAACCCCTTCTGATTTTCCTGGCTAACGAACTCATTCAAGCTATTAATAAAAGAAAGGCACTTGCCGAGTGTTATTTAATTCGGTTAATTATTTTTTGAGTTATCAGACGGATACAGATACATATACATACATATATATATATATATATATATATATATATATATATATATATATATATATATATATATATATATATATAAACATATAAAAATTCAAACTGACCCCGGATATGGGTTCTAGGGGTCCTAGTTCGCGCTCATTTGAAAAAATGTTTGCAAAGTCTCACCATCGATACCTCTCTATTAGTGAATTGTTTTAAATAAAAATTTACTAAAATCTAGGCACAGTAAGTGCGGTTTGGTAGCGAATTTTCATTAAAGGCTTTAAATTTCGATAACTCAATTTGCTACCAATCGCAGGTTTGTTGGCTAGGAAACGAGTTTCCTCGGAAAGATTTTTAGTTTATTTTCGGAACTTTGTGTACATTTTCAAACAATAAGTTATTTTGATGAAATATGGCACATTGTTTCTACTATAAAGGTTATACAGGTAACCAGATTGATCCTGCTTGCATTAGCGACATATTGGCTATTAAAAACATTTTTATGAAAATGCACTTCGATGAGGCACTGGATGCGTCCAGACATTTGTTGAATGATTCCTCTAATTAGTGGGATATTTTTGGCACCTCCAAATTAAAAATCTATTACTATGTTAAGGGGTTGTGGCAGCCATATTGTGACTGAATTGTATGTACACATGCTCCGAAATGTACGCCATCCTGCACTGTGTCCGGGAGAACAAGGGGGGGGGGGGGTACACCAACAAGCGGATCCTCATAGCCACAGACAGCCAGGCAGCCCTTAAGGCACTAAGTAGCCCACGGGTAAATTCCAGGCTGGTGAGTGCCGAGACGAGCGACCTGGCTGGGCAGAATGAGGTGACCCTCATCTGGGTGCCGGGTCACTCGGGGGTCAAAGGCAATGAAGAATCTGACAGTCTCGCGAAGAGAGGGTAAGTAGAACCATTTATGGGACCAGAACCGGCTCTGGGCGTGACAAAGAGCACTGCCAGGGGAGCCATTAAGTCCTGGGTCAGAAACCAACACAAGGTGTACTGGGCAGACTGTCCAGGGCTCAGACATGGGAAGTCAATAATTGACAAACCCAGTTCAAAGAGAGCTGCGGAGCTGCTAAATCTTAGCAGAGGACAGCTCAGAAACACAACAGGTCTCTTGACGGGACACATGGCCGTCAATAAACACCTGCATAAAATGGGGCGGTTCGAAGGGGACCTCGCATGCAGACTCTGCGGTGAGGGGGAGGAATCAGCCCAGCACATCTTGTGCGAGTGTAAAGCTCTGGACCGCAAAAGATAACTGATCTACGGTGAGTCTAGACCGGATACAGAGCAATATAAAACTTCACCCTACCAATCGCTGTGCAGACTAGTTCAAGGCACAGTGATCTTGGAATGGGTGGAGAAGACTAAGGGTATGTACAATCAACCAAAAGTTGCAGTGCTATCGGGGCGGCAAGGCCGCTGACGAGCCCTGAGGGGAAAAATGTACACATGCTTGTTTCTGATGTTTTGTAATTTATAGGTTAAGCTTAATTGTCATTACCTTTAGTGCAAACTATTTTCATCTAATTTCTGTTGTACGAGAGTGGATTAATAAGTGTTAAGAATGAAGACGGAATTTTTTATGTTTTCAACGTAATCTCTTTTTAGGACGATACACTTTTCCCAACGTTTCTGCCATTTCCTGAATCCCTCAAAAAATACTATTTGTCAAACTTTTCAAAATACGCTTTCTCGGCGATAACCTCCTCGCTTGAGTTGAATCTTTTTCCTCCGAGCCATGTTTTCATGTTGGGGAATATAAATAAATCGGAGGGAGTCAGGTCTGGCGAGTACGGTGGGTGCAGCAGCAATTCGTAACGGCAGTTCATGCAAATGCGCCGGTGTGAAACAGCAGTTTTTTCTTAGCCAAATGGGCCGCGTCTCCTTCAATTTTTAATCGAATCGGTCCAGTCAATAATTCAGTGTAGTTTTTTTCTCTCTCTCAGGTCTCGTCCGCGGCTTTGCCGCCTCGATAGCACTAGTCTCTTCACTCCACCCATTCCAAAATCACTGTGCCGTAAACCAGTCTGCACAGCGGTTGGTAGGGTGAAGTTTTATATTGTTCTGTCTCCGGTCTAGACTTACCGTAGATCAGTTGTCTTTTGCGGTTCAGAGCTTTACACTCGCACAAGATGTGCTGGGCTGATTCCTCCCCCTCGCCGCAGAGTCTGCATGCGGGGTCCCCCTCGAACCGCCCTATTTTATGCAGGTGTTCCTCGACGGCCATGTGTCCCGTGAAGAGACCTGTTATATTTCTGAGTTGTCCTCTGCTAAGATTTAGCAGCTCCACACCTCTTTTTGAACTAGGTTCGTCAATTTTTGACTTCCCAAGTCTGAGCCCTGGACAGTCTGCCCAGTACACCTTGTGTTGGTTTCTGACCCATGACTTAATGGCTCCCCTGGCAGTACTCTTTGTCACGCCCAGAGCCGTTTCTGGTCCCATAAATACTTCTGCGGACCCTCTCTTCGCGAGACTGTCATCTTCTTCATTGACTTTGACCCCCCGAGTGACCTGCCACCCAGATGAGGGTGACCTCATTCTGCCCAGCCAGGTCGCTCGTCTCGTCTCGGCACTCACTCGCCAGCCAGGAATTACCCGTGGGCCACTTAGGGCCTTAAGCGCTGCCTGGCTGTCTGTGGATATGAGGATCCGTTTGTTGGTGTAGCCCCTCCTCTTGTTCTCCTGCACACAGTGCAGGATGGCGTACATTTCGGCCTGAAAGACCGTTGCATGGGCTCCGAGGAAAATACTATGACTTACCATCGGTCTTTTCGAATAAACACCTGCCCCCGTCCCACGCTCCCCGCCGGATCCGTCCGTGAAGCAGACGAGCGCGCCCCGTGGTATGCCCGCCGTCTCCTCCCGCCATGCGTCGCAGTGGGGGATTTCCACTGTAAAGTTGTTTTCCCTGCTGATTCGCGGTCTCGCGAAATCTGACCTCATTTCAAGCATGGGCTCCTTCACGATCTCCTGAATTTTGCAGTGGCCCCTGAAGCCAGGAATTCAGTGTAGTACTGGCCCGTTAATGTAGTACAGAGTCATGATTGCGACGACAAGGCGACGTTTCCTTGACACTGTACTGATGATACAACTTCCATTTCAAACATCAAAGAAAAACATTCAATATTTTAGCTCACTTGTGACACCCCAGTTGCATTCAAATTCATTGAAGTTCAGTGCCAAGTTGTATCTGATTTTTATTATTATTGTGCTGTCAACACTGTTGGCATCTTTTTCAGTATTTGTAACTATTTGTCAAAATGTTGCTTTCGAATGTAACAAATTTCATTCATTGTCTTATGTCACTGGTTTTTTTAAAAGCTAGTATCGGGAAATGATACCTAAATACATTCAGAACATAGCTCTTAAATGCATACGAGAACGCTACGCGATACAGCTCCCGACGTCACTCGTGTAAAACTACTTAACTTTTTAGTGAATTTTCTTAAAAAAAAATCACTAATGAGGAGATCGCGACCGTTGAATTTTGAAAAAATTTCTTCAAATTTAGAACCCCTGGAACCTAAATCCGAGGTCGGTTTCAGACTTTATATGTTATATATATATATATATATATATATATATATATATATATATATATATATATATATATATATATATATACAGTGTGTCCACAGATTGAGTGTGGGTAGGGTATAAGTGACAAAAAAATTAGGATTTAGATTATGATATTCTGGGAATCGCTCTTGCTTTGTCTTAAACTGAGATGTTGAGAAAATGCACAAAATCAATTAATATACAGGGTGGTTTAGAACTGATTTAATGAAATGTATTATGAGTAAACTACCTTCGTTTAAGAAGATACCGCAAAAATTGTTTATAATTAAAATTTATGACAGGCTCCCAATTTTCAAACAGATCAGCCTACTATGAATTTTTTTTAGCTGCGACTTTATTTAAATGACGTTCGACGGCTTCTGTGATTAGGTGTACTTGAAATACTTGAAATTGTATTAAAAAAAGTCTTTACCATAATTAAATTTTGGGTAGGTTTGCTTTCATCTCAACCAATAAAAAAATTAAAGTAAACGCACAATTGGACATTCGAAGCAATAATTGGCGAGTTGCATGGCTACTTGAGCTCTGCCTTGTTGTTCGTTTCTCGGGATACTACTTATTTGGAAAATTGAAACGTCAATTTTATTTGTCACGAACGGCAAGCTTCTGTATTTAAAATGTTAACAACAGAACAAAAAGTGTTTATTGTGCAGTGTTATGGTTTAGGTGAAGAACATTCTTATAAGGGAGTGATAAAAAAATTCCTTGAACGCTGGCCAAATTATTCGGTTTCCGCTACTGGTGTAACAAAAAATGTTACAAAATTTATGCGTACTAGGAGTGTTTTAAATGTTAAGAAGACAAAATCCAACCTAAATGAAGAAGAGACTGCTGCAGCTGCATTAGCTATGGATTCTGTTAGGCGTTTTCCGAAATTATCATTAAGAAGAAGGGCATTAGAAATTGGCAATATTAGCAAATCGCATTTGCAACAAATTTATCGTACCAACAAGGTAAAACCTTTAAAAGCAAAACTTATACACACTTTGGAAGAAAATGACGAGTCAAAACAATTAGATTTTTGTTTATGGTACGGCGAGCAATATCTACAAAATCACAATTTTGGCAGAAGTATTATTTTTTTCGGACGAATCCACTTTCACCACTAATGGGGTGGTAAATTTCCAAAATCCACGGCATTGGTCTACGGAGAATCCAAATTATATAGTTAATTGCAGAAGGTAATGCCATAAAAAAGTAAATGTGTGGTGTGCTGTCTCTTACACTGGGATAACTGGGCCATATTTTTTTAACGGAATATGAACCAGTACAGTTATCTGGAAATGCTGGGAAATATTCTTCAAGACCATTTGCATAACATGTCACTAGAAGATAGATAAACAGCATACTTTCAGCATGACGGCCACCCAGCACATGCAACAGGAATCGTTCGAGAATGGTTAGATCGCGAATTTCCTGGGGTGGATTGGTCGATATGGGCCAATACCTTGGCCTCCCAGAAGTCCCGATCTTACCTTAATGGACTTTTATTTATGGGGCTATCTCACACAGAAAGTCTACGCGGCTCCATTAAACAACAATCTTGATTTGTTGAAACTGAGGTTGAGAGAGGCAATTGACGGTATTCCAATTCAACATATTCAAAATGCCTACAAAGCATTTACTAAACGGGCTGAGTTATGTGTATCGGTTGGTGGCAACACATTTGAATAATTTCTTTATTTTTGTTAGCAATAAGAAGCGTTTTGTATTTTACTAATAAATTATTATTTAACATTGCATGGTTACTGACTTTGCGCACCTGCGTTCAGAAAACTACAGGTAAAAAGTTCCATGTTGATAGGGAGAAAATGTTAATAATATACTTGAAAATTCAAAGTAAGCTGATATGGCTGAAAATTGATAGCCTGTCATAAATTTTAATTCCAAACAAGTTTTGTTAATAACTTTTTGCGGTATCTTTATAAACGAAGGTAGTTTACTCTTAACACATTTAATTAAATCAGTTCTAAACCACCCTGTATATTAATTGATTTTGTTCAGTTTCTCAACATCTTAGTTTAATACAAAGCAGGAGCGATTCCCAGAATATCTTTTTTTTTTTATGTCAACAACACACCACGAGGGCTTACAGCCTAAATACTATCGTACCGTGGGTGTTGACAAGGAGGAAAGAGGCAGCTTGTTAATTCTGGACTTGAAGGTTTGGAGGTTCGGAGGAGAAGGAAAAACATGTGCCGGCAAGGAATTCCACAACTTGGAAGTCCTCGGGACAAAAGAGCGGGCATAACAAGATGTTCTATGTCTGGTGACCTGGACGTTAAAAGGGTGCATTCGCTCTGTTCCCCTGGTAGATCTGCTGGGGGCAGCAGGTGGGGGAATTATGAAGGAAAGCTCCTCTGAGCAGTGCCCGTGCAGATATCTATAAAAGAGAGAGAGGTCACCAACGGCACGTCGGTGGGCAAGGGATGGAAGCCTTTGGGTGAGGGTAGGGTCACCGATGAGACGTATAGCTCTCTTTTGAATGGAGTCAAGGATAGCGAGTGTAGAAGCGGCAGCTGCACCCCAGATGTGGGAGCAGTATTCGAGGTTTGGCCTTATTTGTGAAGTGTATAAGGTATAGAGATTAGTTGGTGAAAAGAATTTGCGAGCCCGGAAGAGGAAACCCAATTTCTTAGCAGCCGCTTCTGCAATTGATGTAACATGTTGGTGCCAATTAAGATTTCGATCCACAGTAATGCCAACAAGAGAAAAGGACTCATTACTTTGAATAACTTGGTTGTTCATTGTGATGGGTCTAGGGCTACTGTATCTCTTGTGAGAAAGAAAGCAAGACTTAGTTTTGGTGGGGTTGAATTGTACAAGATTTCTACTTCCCCAGTCTACTATTTTTTGGAGGTCTACGGAGACAGAACCCTCCATGAGTCTGCGATCCTCATCTAATTGGGCTAAAGAGACAGGCTTAGAATATTGTATGTTTGAGTGGAGGGTGCTGTCGTCCGCGTAACTGTGAACTGGTTTGGATGTGCTAGAGAGGAGGTCATTGATGTGGAGAAGAAACAAAGTAGGGGCTAAAGCTGAACCTTGAGGAACTCCTGCATTAATTGGATACAGTTTAGAGGAATGGCCATCCACAACAACAGATATGCTCCTGTTGGAGAGGAAATTTGCTGTCCAGGTACAAAGTTTTGGTGGTAGGCCATAGGCCGGAAGCTTATTAAGCAGCGCTGCGTGCCAGACCTGGTCGAATGCTTTGGATATGTCTAGAGCAACAATCTGGGATTCACCGTGTTGTTCCATAGACTTGTTCCAAGAATGGGTGACAAAGGAAAGGAGGTCGGCAGTCGATCTGCGCTGACGGAATCCGTACTGCCTGTCGTGGATTAGACTGTGTTTTTCAAGGAATTTTAGTAGTTCGGTGTTTATATACTTTTCCATCACTTTAGAGATGACTGAAAGAAGAGAAATAGGCCTGTAGTTGCTAGGAAGCGCTTTGGATCCTTTCTTGGGGATGGGCTGTACTCGAGCAGTTTTCCAGTTACTAGGGAATATGCCTTTATTGTAAGATATCTGAAACAGACGAGTCAGGACAGGAGCAAGTTCTGGTGCGCATTTTTTGAGAACAATTGCTGGGATCTCGTCAAGGCCAGAGGCTTTCCTGGTATTAAGAGAAGAGAGCATCTTTCGTACCTTTTTAGTTTGGAAAATGATATCAGTCATTTTATGCGCGACATTGGGGACTGTTGGTGGTTGAACATTTGGAGGTGGGTTGAGAGTAGAATTTCCGGCGAACAACGAAGCAAAAAGTTCAGCCTTGCCCAGGGCGGTAGAAACAATTTCATCACCTGAGACAAGAGGTGGGAACGTGCTCTTGCAGAAATTATTCCCAATAGACTTAGCAAGAGTCCAGAAGGGTTTGCCGCCGTTGGAGCTTGAGAGGACTTTGTTTTTGATGTGGTTATTAAACGAGTTTTTTGCCTCAGAAAGAATGCGGACATAGCGGTTTCTTGCGTCGTTGAATGCTTGACGATTTTCTTGACTGGGATTGTGTAGAAGCGTTTTGTGAGCTTTGACCTTTTCAAGTCTGGCCTTGTCACAGGATTTAGAGAACCAGGGCTTTTGAGTGGCTGAAGAGGTTTTCTGTGTACGTGGAATAAATAATTCCATGCCAGCTTGGATAATTTCGGTGACATTTTGTGAGATATCAGAGGGGTCAGGATAAGAGAAGCAGACAGACGCCCATGGAAATGAGGAAAAGTAATCCCGCATTTCGTCCCAGTTTGCGAAGTTGTAGTGCCAAACGATACGTGGGTGTGATGACTGTGTGACCTCGGGTTGCATTGCACAGGAAGCAGTGACCATGCCGTGGTCTGAGCGACCAAGGGGGGCGGTGACTGATATCTTATAGCATTCAGGATTTGTAGTAAGAAGGAGATCCAAGGGATTTGAGCTGTGTGTTGGGATACGAGGAAAGTAAGTAGGTTGCTGTACCATATTGGCCAAAGAATTGCTGACTGCAAACGCCTCCGCTGCTCTCCCTTGTGGATCGGTTTTTGAAGATCCTAGCCATTCCTTATTATGGACATTAAAGTCGCCAAGAATAGTGACCTCGGAGGAAGGATATTCAGAAATCAGATAGTCGGTTTTTTCAGAAAGGTAGTCAAAGAGCTGGACAAAGTTGTTGTCAGAAGGTGACCGGTAAATGCAACAGATAAATTTAGTTGCAGCCCTGAGAGAGAGTTTTATCCATAGTATGTCTTTTCTTCCAGCTTCTAAATTGGGAAGTCTGGTGCAGGGTAGATTGCTACGGACGTATGCGCACACGCCTCCTTGCAATCTAAAGGCAGTAAGGAGCTCATACCCCGGGAAATTAAGGTGATTAGTGGCTGTTTTGGCACTGATTTGGGTTTCGGTGAGGAAGAGGAGTTGGGGCCTGTTAGCCTGGAGGAAATGGTGGACGGAGTTCAGGTTAGAATTTAGGCCACATATATTCGAAAAGGATATGTTAAATCTTGATGTTGGCACCCCCTGTACACCCCTCTCCCGGAGATCCGAATGGAGGCGTATTTTGCCTCCGGAATATTTTATACAAGGAGGAGCCATCATCATTTTTGCTTATATATTTGCAATCTAATTCAAAAATTTTTTGTCACATACCTTACCCACACTCAATCCGTGGACACACTGTATATATATATATATATATATATATATATATATATATATATATATATATATATATATATATATATATATATATATATATATATACATGTTTATATATTTATGTGTGTACCGATAACTTAAAAAATAATGGACCGATTTTGATAAAACTTGGTGAGTACCTTCCTTTCGCAAATGGCTTGGATAATTCGTTAGCCGGGAAAATCGGACTAGTTAGGGCAACCATATTGGGTACGAGGGTTTATATCATAAAAAGAAACCATGCATCAAAATTTGAATCTCTACGTTAAAACAAAAAAAAGGTTATAAGCTTTTAAGTTTTTCTTCTTAAAACGTCAAAAAAGTCGCGATTCGAATCGTCAAAATTGACATGTTCTAGATAGAGTACCTAAGTGAATACAGCTATGCAGCATAAATGTCGTAAGAAGTTAAAAATCCTTAGTTCAGCTACAATCTTCATTGTTCTTTATTTTATTAAATTTTTTGCAGAAAATTAATTTAAAATAGACCCTTTATGTGATGCTTTGGTAGCAGTTTCAGTTATGTATTTAATTCTAATAACGAATCAGATTACGCTTATTATTTAGCGTTTTTTTTTTCTTCTTCAATTGGGCAAAATATAAGTTTTTTAATGGAGAAACGGTGTTGGTTAGTAGTTTCTCTTTTCTATGGACTTCTGTAAGGTTAGTTTTTTACAGTTTGCATTTCTAGCTCCGTTGTAGCATATTTACCCTGCACAGAACCGCAAATTTACTTTAGGTCTCTTAACTGTATTGTGGAGTTGAGAGCACAGCATTTTTCCGATGGTTAATGCAATAAAAAGGCTCCTCTAAGCATGTTTCCGAAATTTTCTTTTAAAAAACGAACAATACACTAATCTGCTAATTTACCTATAAATGTTATTAATATTTAAAAAAATGGAAACAACGCTCGTGCCTCGAATAAAGTTCTCTTCGTCATTTTAACTTTAAATGAAATTTCCTTTTCCCGTTTCGCACCCGTTCAACAAATCGGGAACAGAAAATATAGGATTTTATTTAAAATTGTCATTTATAATTGAAGGAAAATAAAACTTGTTCTAGGCATGCAAGGAAAAAATTCACACAAAATAAAATAATTTCTAGATTCTAAAATCTACTGCGAAGCTATAATGAAACAACGTTAAATGAGACGAAAACCATTTCAGGTTAAGGGATCGAAAAATGTTTAAATAGTAAAATAACCTTTCGTACTCCAAAAAAAAAAACAATATTCTTATAAGGCGTAACACAATAGTTCATAATTCTCCACGGCAACAGTACATGTCATCTTTAACTGACAAATTATTTTGATAAATGTCACATCTACTTTCAAAGTGACATGTTAATAAGTATTTTGTTTTCTGACAATTGTAATACATATATGTAGGCATGCTCTTCTTCTTACATTCATATTTATTTTGGACCATCACAATTTTACCCATAGAGTTGGATACAGTTTTAGTGACTTTTGAAAAGATTTCTTCAAATGAGCGCGAACTAGGCCCCATAGAACCCATATCCGGGTTAGTTTCAGTTTTTATCTGTTTGCATATATACAGGGTGACACATTTCTAGGGCAAAGCTCAATATATCCATTATTATACAAGATATGAGAAAACATTTTATATGTTAATTATCCAATGTTTGGAGCTGCATCTTATAAAATTATTTTTACAATCACATTTGGCCCATAAGTCGCTGGTCATGCATTTTTTTTTCCTAATCGAACACGCCTTATATTATTGCAATTTTTGCATTTTTCATCGAAAGATAATGCATGTTTGTAAGAAAATAAATTGAGGACTCAGCAAGTGCGTTATGGTAGTGATTTTTCATAAAATGTTTCTTTCGATAGCTTAATTTACTATTAACTTAAGGTTCGTTGTCCATGAAACCAGTTTTTTGAGCACATTTTAAGTTTATTTTCGGAAGATGTTTGTACAGTTTCAAACAATAAAGTTATTTTGATGAGATATTATGCATTGTTTCTCCTGTATAGGTTATACTGGTAACCAAATTTGATGCAAGCTTTCTTTATATATATATATATATATATATATATATATATATATATATATATATATATATATATATATATATATATATATATATATATATATATATTTCCTATTAAAAACATTTTAATGAAAATTCACTACCATAACACCCTTGCTACGTCCAGACTTTTTTCATTATCTAGTAAACTAGGTGCAATATTGTATTTAAGTAGCGATTTTTGTTTATCTTGCCAATTTCAAACAGTTGCTGAAGTGCTTTACATCTCTCGTTGATGTTTATATTGTAAGTTATTTTAATTTCTAATTGAGGCTGGTCAATATTTTTGTGTACCTCCGTCTATTTTCATTAACATGGCCATTTGCCAATATCAGGAAGTAGGCCACGACCCATTTACTTTTTTCTTATTCATTATTATCATCATCATCAGTTTAAAAATGATGTCGCCTTTTTGTCGAGACGATGACTCTCTGTCTTCGGCAATTCTTTTAGCGAAAAAATCTCTACGGAGGAGATAGCGCCTTTTAAATTTTGAAAATATTTCTCGAAATTAGCGTGAACAAGGATATATATATATATATATATATATATATATATATATATATATATATATATATATATATATATATGTATATATATATATATATATATATATATATATATATATATATATATATATATATATATATATATATATATATATATATATATATATATATATATATATATATATATATATATATATATAATAAGCGCGAAAATTTTCCGGCCTGACCATCAATTAACAGATATTTTTGAAGATCGTGGGTTTGGACGATGTGGTCCCTCAAGAAGACCGTAAAGATCTCCTGATCTGACGCCACTAGATTTTTATGCATGGGGTCACAAAATATTTTGTGTACTATACTCCTGTGTATAGCAGAGAAGAACTGATGTGGCGAGTGACAACAATATTTTGGGGGTTAAAACAACCGACATGGAGAACTTGGACAAAGCATTGTTTGATTGGTTCAAATATCAGAAGCACGCAAACATTGCTATAAGTGGTCTATTTCTCCAGGAGAAAGCTGTTTCTCTGGGTAGAGAAATGGGATATGGAAAGAATTTCCAGTGTTCTAGCAGTTGGATTTCTCTTTTTAAACATAGACATTTAATTAATTCAGGAAAAAGTTTCTGGGGAAGCGAAATCTGTAAATAAGGAAGTTACATCTGAATGGCTTCAAATCCTGACTGCTATAAGATATCAGTCACCGCCCCCCTGGGTCGCTCAGACCACGGCATGGTCACTGCTTCCTGCGCAGGGCAACCCGAGGTCACACAGACATCACACCCACGTATCGTTTGGCACTACAACTCCGCGAATTGGGACGAAATGCCAGATTACTTTTCCTCATTTCCATGGGCGTCTGTCTGCTTCTCTCATCCTGACCCCTCTGATATCTCACAAAACGTCACCGAAATTATCCAAGCTGGCATGGAATTATTTATTCCACGTACACAGAAAACCTCTGCAGCCACTCAAAAGCCCTGGTTCTCTAAATCCTGTGACCAGGCCAGACTTGAAAAGGTCAAAGCTCACAAAAAGCTTCTGCACAATCCCAGTCAAGAAAACCGTCAAGCATTTAACGACGCAAGAAACCGCTATGTCCGCATTCTTTCTGAGACAAAAAACTCGTTTAATAACCACATCAAAAACAAAGTCCTGTTAAGCTCCAACGGCGGCAAACCCTTCTGGACTCTTGCTAAATCTATTGGGAATAATTTCTGCAAGAGCACGTTCCCACCTCTTGTCTCAGGGGATGAAATTGTTTCTACCGCCCTGGGCAAGGCTGAACTTTTTGCCTCGTTGTTCGCCGGCAATTCTACTCTCAACCCACCTCCAAATGTTCAACCACCAATGTCGCGCATAAAATGACGGATATCATTTTCAAAACTAGAAAGGTACGAAAGATGCTCTCTTCTCTTAATGCCAGGAAAGCCTCTGGCCTTGACGAGATCCCAGCCATTGTTTTTAAAAAAATGCGCACCAGAACTTGCTTCTGTTCTGACTCGTCTGTTTCAGACATCGTACAATAGAGGCATATTCCCTAGTAACTGGAAAACTGCTCGAGTACAACCCGTCCCCAAGAAAGGATCGAAAGCACTTCCTAGCAACTACAGGCCTATTTCTCTCCTTTCAGTCATCTCTAAAGTGATGGAAAAGTATATAAACACCGAATTACTAAAATTTCTTGAAAAACACAGTCTAATCCATGACAGGCAGTATGGATTCCGTCAGCGCAGATCAACTGCCGACCTCCTTCCCTTTGTCACCCATTCTGGGAACAAGTCTATGGAACTACACGGTGAAACCCAGATTGTCGCTCTAGACATATCCAAAGCATTCGACCAGGTCTGGCACACAGTGCTGCTTAATACACTACCGGCCTATGGCCTACCACCAAAACTCTGTACGTGGACAGCAAATTTCCTCTCCAACCGGAGCATTTCTGTTGTCGTGGATGGCCATGCCTCTAAACTGTATCCAATTAATGCAGGAGTTCCTCAGGGTTCAGCTGTAGCCCCTACTTTGTTTCTTCTCCACATCAATGACCTCCTCTCTAGCACATCCAACCCAGTTCACAGTTACACGGACGACAGCACCCTCCAGTCCCATATACAATATTCTAAGCCTGTCTCTTTAGCCCAACTAGATGCAGATCGCAGACTCATGGAGGGTTCTATCGCCGTGGATCTCTAAAAAATATTAGACTGGGGAAGTAGAAATCTTGTACAATTCAACCCCACCAAATCACAGTCTTGCTTTCTTTCTCATAAGAGATACACCAGCCCTAGACCCGTCACAATAAACAACCAAGTTATTCAAAGTAATGAGTCCTTTTTACTTGTTGGCATCTCTGTGGATCGAAATCTCAATTGGAACCAACATGTCACATCAATTGCAGAAGCGGCTGCTAGGAAATTAGGTTTCCTCTTCCGGGTTCGCAAATACTTTTCACCAGCTAATCTCTATACTTTATATACTTCACAAATAAGACCAAACCTCGAATACTGCTCCCATATCTGGGGTGCTGCTGCCGCTTCTACACTCGCTATCCTGGACTCCATTCATAAGAGAGCTATACGTCTCATCGGTGACCCTACCCTCACCCAAAGGCTGCCATCCCTTGCCCACCGACGTGCCGTTGGTGACCTCTCTCTCTCTTTTATAGATATCTGCACAGGCACTGCTCAGATGAGCTTTCTTCCATAGTTCCTCCACCTGCTGCCCCAAACAGATCTACCAGGGGAACAGAGCGAATACACCCTTTTACTGTCCAGGTCACCAGACATAGAACATCTTGTTATGCCCGCTCTTTTGTCACGAGGATTTCCAAGTTGTGGAACTCCTTGCCGGCACATGTTTTTCCTTCTCCCCCGAACCTCCAAACCTTCAAGTCCAGAATTAACACGTTGCCTTTTTCCTCCTTGTCGACACCCACGGTACGATAGTATTTAGGCTGTAAGCCCTCGTGGTGTGTTGTTGAAATAAATAAAAAGTAACTTCGAAAAAATATCCGAGGAATATCAGGCATGTGATGTCTTAAATGTAGACTAGACAGGACTTTTTTACAAAATGTTGCTGGACAAAACTCTAAAATCAAAAACGAAAACTGTGTTGGTGGGAAATTATCCAAAGAGCGACTGACTGCACTAGTTTCTGTAAATTATGATGGTTCTGAGTTATGAAGACTATTGGTTCATAAAAATTCACTCAAAAAGATGACTTTGTAGCTTGCAAGGGATGGTTGGAACGCTTCAAAAGTCGTCATGGAATATGTTTGATGACTGTAACAGCAGAAAAACTTTCTAATGATGCATCATGCATAGATCCATTTAAATTGAGATTTTTACAAAAAGTGGAAAATTTAGAACTTTGCCATTCACAGGTATACAACGCAGATGGGTCAAGGCTTTTTTTTTAGCGTGTAATAGCTAGCAAAACGTTTGTTTCACATAATGATAAATCTGTAACTGGACGTTAGGTGAGCAAAGAACGTGTAATAATTACCTTATGCTGGTGCTTCAATTACACAGGAGCTAAAGATGGCGGTCATTGGAAAATCAAGGAATCCACGAGCAATCAAAAACATTTATTTACCTGTACACTATTATGTACAAAAAGCCCGTCGATGACAAAAGACCTTTTTAAAAAGTGGTTTGATGAATACTTCATGCCATATGTTAGGAAAGGGTTGAAAGATCATAATCTACCTCAAAAAGCGTTACTGCTTCTTGATAATGCTCCCCGTCATCTATCCACAGAAGAACAAACAACAGAGGATAAATTTATCACTGCGATGTTTCTTCCACCAAACTGGCAAAGCACAAAAACTAAAATGTTTTAAAAATGTAAAGAGTTTGTCGGTGAAATATGTTGCTAATAAAAAGCATGAGTGACTGGCAATATTTTTAAAACTGAAGTGTAAGAATGGGATAGAGAACTGGAAAGAAAAAATAGAAAAATTTTGCTTGCGGTCGCTAATAGTGTGATCCACAATTGACGAGTTTGAAGAACATCAAACTAGTTTTTCTGCCACGTAATACCACATCTGTACTGCAGCCTTTATATAAGAGACTCTCTGAAATGTAATTACAGGAGACAACACGCCACAAAAATTATTGACAACATGGACAAGAATCAGTGTCAACTTTCGGTAAATGTCCTCGAAGCTATTCGTCTCCTTGATCGTGCATGGAAAAATGTCTCACAAAAAACGATGCAAAACCGTTTCAGGCATGCTGGTTTTCATTTGGAGCATAGAAATGAAAACGTTGATTTAAGTATTTTAGAAGATGTTATTGCTGACGAAGATATCGCCGACGAAGACGATCACAGTCCTCTGAGCGAATGTGCTAGAGTTATGGAATTGGCACAAGTGCGGATGCGATGGGTCACCGGAACATAGATAATTCTGTGGGAACTTTAGGTATTCCAACAGATTCCGAGATAATTGAAGCTCCAAATTGGAACACTACCCAAGCAGTGATAGAAGATTCCGATTGGGACAAAGAATCTAAAAGCCCCGAATGCACTAATGTTTCACTGCAAGATGCCATAGATTCCGCCGAGTTAGAGAGGGCCCCAAACTCAGAGAGTGAGCTAAGTATATTAACTTCCATAGAAAACTTTTTGTAAAAGAAGGAAAAAGAAAAACCGACAGTATGAATGAAAATCACAGACTACTTTTTATGATGTCTATATATATTTCAACAACACACCACGAGGGCTTACAGCCTAAATACTATCGTACCGTGGGTGTCGACAAGGAGAAAAGAGGCAACTTGTTAATTCTGGACTTGAAGGTTTGGAGGTTCGGAGTAGAAGGAAAAACATGTGCCGGCAAGGAATTCCACAAGTTGGAAGTCCTCGGGACAAAAGAGCGGGCATAACAAGATGTTCTATGTCTGGTGACCTGGGCAGTAAAAGGGTGCATTCGCTCTGTTCCCTGGTAGATCTGTTGGAGGCAGCAGATGGAGGAACTATGGAAGAAAGCTCATCTGAGCAGTGCCCGTGCAGATATCCATAAAAGAGAGAAGTCACCAACGGCACGTCGGTGGGCAAGGGATGGCAGCAGTGTTATCGGGGCGGCAAGGCCGCGGACGAGCCCTGAGGAAGAAAAAAGGGATGACAGCCTTTGGGTGAGGTTAAGGTCACCGATGAGACGTATAGCTCTCTTCTAAATGGAGTCCAGGATAGCGAGTGTAGAAGCGACAGCAGCACCCTAGATATGGGAGCAGTATTCGAGGTTGGGCTTTATTTGTGCAGTATATAAGGTATAGAGATTAGCTGGTGAAACGTATTTGCGAGCCCGGAAGGGGAAACCTAATTTCTTAGCAGCCGCTTCTGCAATTGATGTTACATGTTGGTGCCAATTGAGATTCCGATCCACAGAAATGCCAACAAGTGAAAAGGACTCATTACTTTAAATAACTTGGTTGTTCATTGTGACGGGTCTAGGGCTGATGTAACTCTTATGAGATAGAAAGCAAGACTGGGATTTGGTGGGGTTGAATTATACAAGATTTCTATTTCCCCAGTCTAATATTTTTTTGGAGATCCACGGAGACAGAACCCTCCATGAGTCTGCGATCCTCATCTAATTGGGCTAAAGATACAGGCTTAGAATATCGTATATTTAAGTGGAGGGTGCTGTCGTCCACGTAACCGTGAACTGGGTTGGATGTGCTAGAGAGGAGGTCATTAATGTGGAGAAGAAACAAAGTAGGGGCTAAAGCTGAACCTTGAGGAACTCTTGCATTAATTGGATTTAGTTTAGAGGAATGGCCATCAACGACAACAGAAATGCTTCGGTTGGAGAGGAAATTTGCTCTCCACGTACAGAGTTTTGGTGGTAGGCCGTAGGCCGGAAGTTTATTAAGCAGCGCTGCGTGCCAGACCTGGTCGAATACAATCTGGGACACACCGTGTAGTTCCATAGACTTGTTCCAAGAATGGGTGACAAATGAAAGGAGGTGGGCAGTTGATCTGCGCTGACCGAATCCATACTGCCTGTCGTGGATTAGACTGTTTTTCAAGAAGTTTTAGTAATTCGGTGTTTATATAGTTTTCCATCACATTAGAGACGACTGAAAGGAGAGAAATAGGCCTGTAGTTGCTAAGAAGCGCTTTCGATCCTTTCTTGGGGACGGGTTGTACTCGAGCAGTTTTCCAGTTACTAGGGAATATGCCTCTATTGTAAGATGTCTGAAACAGACGAGTCAGGACAGGAGCAAGTTCTGGTGCGCAATTTTTGAGAACAATTGTTGGGATCTCGTCAAGGCCAGAGGCTTTCCTGGTATTAAGAGAAGAGCGAATCTTTCGTACCTTTTTAGTTTTGAAAATGATATCCGTCATTTTATGCGCGACATTGGGGACTGTTGGTGGTTGAACATTTAGAGGTGGGTTGAGAGTAGAGTTTCCGGCGAACAACGAGGCAAAAAGTTCAGCTTTGCCCAGGGCGGTAGAAACAATTTCATCCCCTGAAACAAGAGGTGGGAACGTGCTCTCGCAGAAATTATTCCCAATAGATTTAGCAAGAGTCCAGAAGGGTTTGCTGCCCTTGGAGCTTGAGAAGACTTTTTTTTTGATGTGGGTATTAAACAAGTTTTTTGCCTCAGAAATAATGCGGACATAGCGGTTTCTTGCGTCGTTAAATGCTTGACGGTTTTCTTGACTGGGATTGTGTAGAATCGTTTTGAGCTTTGACCTTTTCAAGTCTGGCCTTGTCATATGATTTAGAGAATAAGGGTTTTTGAGTGGCTAAAGAGGTTTTCTGTGTACGTGGAATAAATAATTACATGCCAGCGTGGATAATTTCGGTGACGTGTTGTGAGATATCAGAGGGGTCAGGATGAATGAAGGAGACAGGCGCCCTTGGAAATGAGCCTCAACATAATCTCGTTACACTACGGAATCTGGACGCAGCATAAAACTGTACGTTTAATGTGGGTAAAAGGATATTGCAAAATTTCAAGAAACGAACTAGTCGACTCCGCAGCACGGAACGCAACTACAGATGGAGTAGATTTTCAAATAATTATGTCTGATGACTTGGTAAATGAAGCAAAAGTTATATCAAAAAGAATGTTCTCGACACAGTTACCACTGCATAAACAGATAGTCCTACCCCGACATATATCAACTCCCCTAAACCGTTTGATATTTGGGCACGGCACTTTTCCGAAACATATGTGTAAGTTGGGATTGAAAAACAGCCCCGACTGCGATTGCGACGGGGCAAGTACCAGGGACTTGGAACATTTAATATTCTCTTGCACATTCCACAATCAACAAAGAGAGGAGCTATTTAGGGATATGCTCACCGAAAATATTTGTTTGCCATTAAATGCGGCCTCCCTTTTATATTTGTCTCTTAGAAATAAAAGTATATTGTTTGCAATAATCAAATTTATAAAAAATACAAAACTGTTTAACTACCTGTAAATTTATTATCCACTCCTAACAAGTTTTTTTTAGTAGTAGGTAGCGTAAGTAGATTAAGAAAAATCCGACTGTCTTTCCATGTGTTAATACCCATGTTTCCCGCGGTGTATGTGTGGTGTCTTTAAGTCGTCATAATAGACCCTATGACGCGAGAGTGTCCCCGTTGCTATCCTTACGCAAATAATATTTTATAGTAGGGATAAAAGGGTAATATCATATATTTTTAATGCTCATTTTGCATTTGCAACATGTAATATAATGTTTAATATGTTTTACTTTATATATGCTTGTATTCTATATATATATATATATATATATATATATATATATATATATATATATATATATAATATATATATATATAATTGTTATTTTGTATGCAAACATCTCAATCTGGGAGATATCAGCGCTCACTTACATGTGCAGCGGTATAAATTGAGTATTAATGTACTACTGTGCCCGAGTTGTTTTAGAATCTGTTACAAAAGGACCGTGGCTATATGAACTGGGTTACCAGTCCGAAGCCAAACAAACAAACAAACAACTATCTGTGTAACTGGATTTAATTAAATATCGCCGGTGACATTTCTTGGCAATAATAAAATATGTTCGGTAGCTTACAGTATCTCCTGGTGTATTAATTATGATTTTCCTTTCCAGGACCAATGATAACACTATAAGCTCTTCAGAAGAGCTCATTACTTCAGAGAACTACAAACCTCTCAGATCTTCGAGGATATCAAACACGACAAGCAGATCAGCAGAGAAGTCTATCCGGGGCTTTGGCTACAAAACCTCAGACTATTCATCTGAAGAAGGTGAAAGCGAGGTGACATCATCCAAGGTCATATCACAGAATGACAGAAACCAGCTGATCGAAGACGCCAAGGCTGCGACCAATGGTAGCACAGAAGTGTCAGCATTGAATTTATACAGAAGGGCTGGACGCTATTGGGAGTAAGTAGAAAATATTAGTTTACTACCATGCGAATATTGTAGTTTGTGATAAGCACATATAAGGGAGAGTGTGTATATATATATATATATATATATATATATATATATATATATATATATATATATATATATATATATATATATATATATATATATATATATATATATATAAACTGACCCCGGATATGGGTTCTACGGGTCCTAGTTCGCGCTCATTTGAAAAAATGTTAGGAAAGTCTCACCTCTTTTTTAGAATAAACATTCACTAAAAATGTGAATGGCTCAGCGCCATAATTACCTCTCTAAAACTGGAATCGCGTATAAAGCAGTTAAATCATAAACATTTTAGTATTGTCTCTTACACAAATCTACTCAAATCACCGAAAATTGCTCGTTAAAGGAGAAGTTCGTTAAATATGCAACTCATAAAACCCGGATCTTACTGTATATATATATATATATATATATATATATATATATATATATATATATATATATATATATATATATATATATATATATATATATTGTTACGTTCTACGGGTTTCTGGATTTGTTTATTAACAAAACACAGCTTTCCAAACTACTAATTTATTATTACCAACTATTTTCCAACAACTAAACATCAACTAAAATATGTCTCTTCTCTATTATTAAATGTCCATAGAACTATATTCCACTATCGCCTTCTATGATCGCTCCTTATACACCAACACTTACAGCTGACTCGCTTAATAGTCTATGATCACTTCTTTTACACCACACTAACTAAATACTGAACTAACTTATTCTGCGCACCGCTCGCCTATTTATACTGTCCATAGAGATTCTAGACCGTCCACTCTTTTCTACACCTGTCACTTCTGGTCGCTTCTAGAAATATCATTCCAGAGTGTTCGCTGTTACCAACACACTACCATAGAAGTAACAGTTCCTAAACCTAATTCTCCTAGACAAATGTGACTATATATATATATATATATATATATATATATATATATATATATATATATATATATATATATATATATATATATATATATATATATATATATATAACTCAAAAATAATGGACCGATTTTGATTAAATTTGGTAGGTGCCTTTTTTTTGCAAGTGGCTTAGATAAGTTCATTAGCCAGGAAAATCTTCGGAAATAACGAAGTAAGGGCCAACAAATTTAGTGCGCAGGTCTACACCATTATAGGTAAATTACCTGTCAAAATTTAGCGCTCTATGTTAAAAGACAAAAAGGTCAGAGGCATTTAAAGAAACATAAATTGGGGTTTTCCTTAAAACGTCAAAGTCGCGATTTAAAACGTCAAAATCGGCAACATTTTGGCAAATAACCTGAAACTAATACGGGCTATGGAAAGAAAATGTCTCGAGAAAGAATGTTTTGCAAACTCTGAAGTCTTAGCTGCAACCGTCATTGTCCTTCATTTTACTCAAATATTTCCAGAAAATTGATTTCAAATAGACCCTTTCTCTGATGCTTTGGCAGTAGTCTTAGCTATAGAGTTTATCGTTTAATGGTATATAATTTTCGTAAAAAATCAATAAAGCTCAATATATTCGTTATTATACAAGATATGAAAAAAAAATTATACATTAATTATAGGGTGTCTTGAGCTACACCTTAAATAAATATTTCTACAATGGCCCATAAGTCGTTGGCGATACAATTTTTTTTTCTTAGGCGAACACGCCTTATGTTATTGCATCTTTGCATTTTTCATCGAAATATAATGCATGTTTGTAATAAGAGAAATTCGGGACGCAGCAAGTGCGTTATGGTAGCGAATTTTGATTAAATGCTTCAAATTTAAATTGCTCAATTTGCTATTAACCTATAAGGTTGACCAAGAAACGTGTTTTTTCGGGAACACTTGAAGTTTACTTTCGCAAATTTTAGTGAATTTTCTTTAAAAAAAAATTCACTAATGAGGAGATCTCGACTTTCAATTTAGCACTAATTAGGCCCCCGAGAATACATATCCGGGGTCGGTTTCAATTTTTATATGTTTATATATATATATATATATATATATATATATATATATATATATATATATATATATATATATATATATATATATATATATATATATATATATGTATATATATATGTATATATATATATGTATATATGTATATATGTATCACACCGATAACTCAAAAAATAATGGGCCGATTTTGATCAAATTTGGTGAGTACCTTCCTTTTACAAGTGGCTTGGATAAGTTCGTTAACCAGGAAAATCTGCTCAGTTGAAATAGATTAAACAATGTTTTCTTTTAATTACATAGACGGATTCCCCCTATCAGTGTCAGTTCTGAGCCAGCCTTACATGTATGGAATTTAGACCACGAAATTATAATGCATGTTTGTAAGAAAATAAATTCGGGACTCAGCAAGTGCGTTATGGTAGCGAGTTTTTATTGAATGCCTCAAATTTGAAAGGCTCAATTTGCTATTAACCTATAAGGTTCTTTGGCCAAGAAACTAGATTTTTCGGGAACATTTTAAGTTTATTTTCGAATTTTTTTTTTACATTTTCAAACAATAAAGTTATTTTGATGAAATATGGTATATTATTTTTTACTATATATGTTATACTGGTAACCAAATTTGATGTCTGTTTTCTTTTAAAAAAAACATATTTACTATTTAAAACATTTTATGAAAATTCACTATCATAACGCACTTGCTGCGTCAAGGCTTTTTATACATTTTCAAACAATAAAGCTATTTGATAAAAGATGGCACGTTGTTTTTACTATATAGGTTATACTGGTGACCAATTTGATGCCTGCTTTCTTAAAACAGAACACACATATTTGCTATTTAAAGCATTTTTCTGAAAATTCACTACCATAACGCACTTGCTGCGTCCAGACTTTTTTTGTGATCGTCTATATGTACTGCACCTATGTGATTGTGCTATATAAATTTCGTTTAGAATCGCCCAATAGAGTATTTATATATATGTCAGGCAGTTTCTTTGTAAGAGAGTATAACAGTATAATTTTCACAATTTAAACACCTTGTCAATGCCTTCGATTTCCTTATTTTGTTTATATTAAAATGATAATTTAATCTTCTTATATCTCTTATCATTTGTGTTTTGTTCCAATATCAATTAGATTTTTAAAAAGTATAAGTTTCACAAATGTTAACAAGCAATTGCTTCATAGTTGGTGATGTTGTAATGATTGTATGTTCAAAGTTATTTTTTCTTTAAGTGTTTCATAGCTATAAGGTAATTTTTTTAAGTCAGTTATTAGAAATTTCTAAGTTGCATGAATCCTATTTGTAATTTTTTGTGAATTTTTATTAAAAAAATTCACTAATAGAGAGGTATCGATGGTGAGACTTTGCAAAAATTCTTTCAAATGAGCGCGAATTAGGACCCCTAGAACCCATATCCGGGGTCAGTTTGAATGTTTATATGTTTATATATATATATATATATATATATATATATATATATATATATATATATATATATATATATATGTATATATATATATATATATATATATATATATATATATATATATATATATATATATATATATATATATATATATATGTATCCGTCTGATAAGTCAAAAAATAATTAACCGATTTAGATGAAACTCTGCAAGTGCCTTTCTTTTGTTAATGGCTTGAATGAGTTCGTTGGCCAGGAAAATCTGACGGGGTTTTCCGGGAAAATTTTGAGTTTTCTTTCAAAAAAAATTTTTTTTTTCCGAAAATTTCGATAAAATTTGGTCTACATATTGCTTTGGGAAATACCTAACTATGTGCCAAAATTCAGCTTTCTAGGGTTACAGAAAATTGAGCTATTCAAATTTGAAACATTTATATTTAAATCATAAGTATGTGGTTGCTGTTGGTTAGTCAATGCTTCTATTATTGTCATTGACTCATGAAATTCATTTTTAAGTTTCAGAGAAATGTCAATAATACTGAATTCACTGATTGTTAATCATTGGAAGCATTTACGATTATATATAACCCTATTGTAATTTATTATCATTTATCACCTCAGTAGTATAATTATTTTTTTCCTTACAACTCGCAGCGTTTTTAGTCAATTGTTGTTATTAATAGTCAATAGTTTCTTTCCGAATACACACAGCTTCCATTGACTTCTGTTTCTGCCGCTGTTACAGTCCTTTTATTTAGAGGTAGAGTTGTAACCACTCATACAGCCAGTGTTTTTTAACCACGTGGCTGGGGGACTGACCGAATTCATTCCCAGTTGCTGTTGATTTACTCATATTCTCTTAATATGTTTGAAGATGTGGTGTCTACTTCATTCCAAGTCACTATTAACCGACTATTTATGAAATCAAATAAGTAAATTAAATCGATTGTCATAAAATATGTAGTGTATTAAGACAAGGGAAAAAGAAATAAAACATATATAACTGTGCACATTTTGATTATATTTTAGGGTGCTTGAGAGAGGTATTGTCACAGCATAATATCTTATTAAAGTTCATTTGTAAATAGGTTTAATTTTATATGTTTATATATATATATATATATATATATATATATATATATATATATATATATATATATATATATATATATATATATATATATATGATAACTCAAAAAATAATTAACCGATTTCGATGAAACTTGGCAAGTGCCTGTCTTTTATTAATGGCTTGGATGAGTTCGTTATCCAGAAAAATCAGACGGGGTTTTCCGGAAAAATTTTGAGTATTCTTTCGAAAAAAATTTTTTTCTCCGAAAGTAACAAAGCTGTTTTAATGAAATTTACTATATATGTTGCCTCAACCTTACTACGTACCAAAATTCAACTTTCTAAGTTTAGAGAAAATCGAGTTATTCAAATTTTAAATTTTCTTTCGAAAAAAATTTTTTTCTCCGAAAATTACAAAGTTATTTTAATGAAATTGTGTGGATATTTTGCCTTAGGAAAAACCTTACTACGTATTGAAATTAAACTCTCTAAGTTTATAGAAAATTGAGTTATTTTAATTTGAAGCATTTAATAAAAATTCACTACCATAACGCACTTGCTGCGTCCCGAGTTTTTACCTTTTATATGTTTTCGCGAATTTTCGTGGAAAAAATTACCTATTAAGGACATCGCGACTTGAATTTTTTTTTATTCTTCAAATGGGCGTGAACTAGGAACCCTAGAACCGATATTCGGGGTCAGTTTCAATGTTTATATGTTTGTGTGTGTTTATATATATATATATATATATATATATATATATATATATATATATATATATATATATATATATATATATATATATATATATATATATATATATATATATATATATATACAGGATCATTGATGGTCGATGGTAGGTTAGACGTTTATGGAAAACGGGACATAGGATTAATCTAAACATTTGAATACTGCCATAAATAGGCACGACCTGTCTTTCTAAAATATTTTTATTTCGGCGGTGTTGCCGCTTCTACTGAAAAGTAGTAACAACTTTCTTATTTTTAATGAGACACCCTGTATATTAATTTGTTTTTAGAATTGTAATTTCTTTATGATCATTTTTTTCTTAATAGCTTGCTATACCTATCTACATCGGTTTTCGAGATAATACTTATTTAATTATTTTTTTCTCAGAAAAATGGTCCCACTAAAATTTTAATTTAGCTGCTATTTGAACCCATAGAAGGCTGAAAAATTTTGCTCACAGTTTGGAAAGCCTGGTATTTAATAGTTACCTAAATAAATTCATTTCATGTTATACAGGGCGGTTTAAAATTGATGACACGTGACACACAAAATGGCCAAAACTTTATTTTTTCAAATAGGACACCCTGTATATTATTTAAAATTCTGAAAGGCAATTAAATTTCCTCCAAATTGATGTATCATAGTGGTATACCTAGCTCATCAAGTTTTCGAAATAATCGCAATAATTACTAAAAAACACAGGATCTTCACATAATTTAAATTAGTTGGTCATGCAACGCCATCTGATTTGACAATGGCTTAATTGTTTACTGTGTTTGACAGACGCCGAAATTTTAAGATTTATTTGCGATTTTCCACTTAATATTTATTTGAAAACAATTTAAGATGGAGCGAAATAATTACTTAAATGAAGTTTTGATGACACTATTTATGGACAATGTGACAATTTTTTCAATTATTATTTATTATTAAATTCTAAACATTTTACAAAAAATTCTCAAAATATCCCCCGTTGACTAAGCACTTCACACAATCAGTTGTCGCTTTATGTATTTCATTAGTATCTAGTTGGTCGATGCAATTGGCCACACGTTGATGTAGCTCCTCTTTAGTGTTCACCGGTGTCTGGTATACCTTTTGTTTTAAAGTACCCCAAAGGTAGAAATCGAGGGGTGTAAGGTCGGGGGCTCTTGCAGGCCAATCCCATGAGCCCAACGCCTAAACCAGTGGTCATCAAATATCTGAAACAGCTCACGTGTTACCTCTGCAATGTGCGGGTGCTCCATCCAACTGGAACCAAGAAGTACGGAAATCTTCTAATGTTAAATGTGCCAAAAAATTTGATACTACTGTCCTTAAAATGTGGAGGTATTGATTGCTATTTAATGACTCCATTATTCACGCATGAAATAGAATTTTTTTTAATACATATTTCAACAACACACCACGAGGGCTTACAGCCTAAATACTATCGTACCGTGAGTGTCGACAAGGAGGAAAGAGGCAACTTGTTAATTCTGGACTTGAAGGTTTGGAGGTTCGGAGGAGAAGGAAAAACATGTGCCGGCAAGGAATTCCACAATTTAGAAGTCCTCGGAACAAAAGAGCGGGCATAACAAGATGTTCTATGTCTGGTGACCTGGACAGTAAAAGGGTGCATTCGCTCTGTTCCCCTGGTAGATCTGTTGGGGGCAGCACTATGGAAGAAAGCTCCTCTGAGCAGTGCCCGTGCAGATATCTATGACAGAAAGGGGGGGGTCACCAACGGCACGTCGGTGCGCAAGGGATGGCAGCCTTTGGGTGAGGGTAGGGTTACCTATGATACATATAGCTCTTTTCTGAATGGAGTCCAGGATAGCGAGTGTAGAAGCGGCAGCGGCACCCCAGATGGGAGCAGTATTTCGAGGTTTGGCCTTTTTTGTGAAGTATATAAGGTATAGAGATTAGCTGGTGAAAAATATTTGCGAGCCCGGAAGAGGAAACCTAATTTCTTAGCAGCCTCTTCTGCAATTGATGTGACATGTTGGTGCCAATTGAGATTTCGATCCACAGAAATGCCAACAAGTGAAAATGACGCATTACTTTGAATAACTTGGTTGTTCATTGTGCTGGGTCTAGGGCTGGTGTATCTCTTATGAGATAGAAAGCAAGACTGAGACTTGGTGGAGTTGAATTGTACAAGATTTTTGAGGTCCGGTTCTATGTAGTCCATTGTTCGAACTATTATCTATAAATCAGTTGTCCTTCTTAGAAGGACTATTTGATAATGACGCACAGTTTTTTTTTCTCCCTCAGGCCTCGTCCGCGGCCTCGCCGCCCCGATAGCACTGCAACCTTTGGTTTATTGTGCCTACACACAGTATTACAAAAGCAGGTATGCAGTTTTAATTACAGGGATTTAAGACTCAACTGGGGGTTCTGTCTGTATACCTCCGCACAGGATGATGCTCGTAACTGCTTGACAATTAACATATAAATAGTAGTTCTAGTTTTTATACGCTTAGTTTATTCATCCCTCTGATGACGCTAATTTTGTTAGCGAAACGATCGCCAGGTCCAAAAACTGTATTATGATGAATTGACTTCTCCGAATTGTACTTATTACTCTAGTTATTGAATTTAAATATACTTTTGTAGTTCTTAACATAGCCTAATAAATATTGCTGATATTATACTTTTTGTGTTTGTTTTAGAAAATACCCCAAGACAGATTGGACCTACTCACCCCATTCACGTGACCGTGTCGAACTGGCTCCAGGAATAGTTCAAATGCCCAACATGTCACGTCGTACCATCCATTCCTACTGCAGCAACACCGAATACTCCAACAAGGAGACCAACACTGATTCCTACCTGGACGAAGTCGACTATACCAAATCCAGGTATTCAAACTCATACAGCTCAGAAGTCAAACCACAGAAGTTATTCTCTAATAACAACTACGATTCTACTTACTCTTCATCAAGATCTCGATGGCTTCACACGAGGAACTCTTTTTTCTCATATGTTACAAGTGTTTTTACCAGCATATACACCACGGTGTTTTCTTGGTTCTATTATGTCTATCAGGTGGAGCACTCTTCGTTGCTTTGGTTGGGCAAGAAGATTCACAGGCTGTCAAGTAAGGTGATGTTGCTGGATACATGGTTGCTGAAGAAGACGACCCATGCAGATAAGACCAGAGCTCTGCTGGCTTTGTGCTTATTGCCGTTGCTTCTGTTTGGAGGTATGTGCTTTTTACAATATAAGTAATAATAAGAATTGTCATTTTATTCACCATCAAAACGTACATGGCATGTCTCATGCAATACACTGTCCGGAACATTTGGAAAAGTTTATTATTTTAAGATCCGTTGATTAGATTTTCTCCAAAATTTGTGTAGTGGGGTTTCAGAATATGACAAATTTGATTTCCAGAGCAACATTGTTGCCAGACCTACAGTTTTCTCAAAAAAGCTACCATTTTTTAAAATTTATATAGCAGACCCTATTTGTTTTTACTTAGTGTGAAATTGGTTGCTATCATACACCTAACCTAAACAAATTAATAATTAACTGTCGTTATTAATAATTGTGTAGAAAAACTGTAAAATGTTAAGTGAAAAAGAACGTGTCGAAATATTGATGATTGTCTTTGGGAACAATATGTTTATATACCACACAATTATTTCAACAATGGCAACAATAATCTATTCTATATCAAATGCCAGGTAAATAAATATTGTTTAAGGGCCAAGTCTATATACCTAGGTCGCGTTCTTCGAGCGCCTCCTGAAAGATGCTTTCAGAATACAGGTTGAAGAGGAGTGGAGAGAGAACGCATCCCTGTCTCATCCCTCTAAGGATCTTTGTCGGTTCTGTATGTTAATTGCCAACCTTGACTACGGCTGTTTGGTTCCAATAAAGGCTTTCATTGCAGCGGATATCCTTCTGGTCTATATCCATCTTCCTCAAAATTTGAATGAGTTTGTGGTGTTGGACCCTGTCAAACGCTTTCTCGTAGTCGATGAAGCGTAGCATCACATCCTTCCTCTGGTCGTTGCAGTTCTGGATCAATACTTGAGTTGCACCTATAGCCTCTCTCCTACCTAGTCCCCTTCTAAATCCAAATTGTGTGGACCCTACCCCTCTTTCGCATTTTATGGAAATTCTGTAGTGAATAATCTTGAGGAATATCTTTAACGTGGCTGATCAGCCTATGGTCCTCGCACTTCGTTGCGTTATTCTTTTTTGGCAGGGGGATAAAATGTGATGTAATCCATTTGGCAGCGAAATCCCCCGTGTTATATATTTTGTTAAATATTCTGTGCACTACGGAAATACCCCTGACGTCTAGTATTTTTAGTAGTTCGACAGGTATGCAGTCCGGGCCAACTCCCTTTTTCTCCTTTGAGTAAGAACTCCTTGAACTATAACGTGGCGTCGTATACGACCGGCTCACTATTTTCACGAAACAAATGTTTAAATCAGACACTAACTCGTCTGCGTACTTTTTACTACCAGCCAGAAAAGTACTGAGAGGCCTGATCATCTACTCCAGTTAGAGCATGCGTTATGTACGATTTGAGTTTCTAGCGGTCGCATATGACGGCACGTAGTGGTTCTAGGGTTAAGTATGAATGAGGTCATTAGAGTCGCACATACTAGTTTTTGTTTGTAGTCTTTTAAGTTTTTAAACGTAATGCACACCTAAATTTCTTTGTCTTTAATTGGGTGTAAGCCTGTTGGGCAATAAAGTGATGAATAAAATAAAATAAATTAATTAAAATGATACAATTTTTACGTTTCAGGTGTTCATTTGTTACTATCTAACGACGTCTCCCTTGTTCCCTCCTGCCACCCACATTGCGGTCACATTATAAAGACATACGTTAACGATTATGGACGTGTAGCCACCACTTATGTGACGGATAGTGGTCAGGTCATTACCACGTATTTCAACAATGTCTTTAATGCCACATATAATGCATTAGATTTTAACAGGTCACAGTTCTATAACTATATGAGAATGCCTTTCGGATAAGCTTTAACATCAGAATAAGGTGACATCTCTGAGAGATGCAAAAAAAATTATTAATTAAGGCGTTTGGATAGCGGAAGCAAGCGATGCAAAACACAATGGTGTTTTCTTGGTTTTTCTTTTATAAAATGTGTAATTTTGTAAGTGTTATGCATGTGTTTGATTTTCATGTTTTTGTTTCTGTATTTACTTTTGTAAGGTGCTTGCTTCCGTTATAAATTACCAAAAACACGTTACATCCATTGTGGTACTGTGAGAATCAAATCGCAACTGTAAAATTGTATTTATTTTGTTATTTAATCACTCTTTTTAATCCCATTTAAAATATTGTAATATACTGTGACGGTTTTTCAGGGCTTAAAATTTAAAATGTATTAGAATATCGCTACAACAGTTACATAATCTTTCAAACCGTTTTTTTATTGCACGAGAGAAATGAGGACAATAAAATATATAATAATAATAATAGACTGATTGACATGCAGTTTAGCCTTGACAAAAAAGCGTCACCCGTGTAGTGCCATCGAGCAAGGAACCCTACCTAGACACCAAGGTGGAAGAGAAGCGTTGTATACAGTTAGACCAGCAGATATTGAACCTACGTACATATTTCCATCAGCGTGCGGTTACTTCTGAACTATTACTGTGCCATGTGCAAGGCAGATGATTCAACGCCACTGAAATTAAGAGAAAATGATATACAAAGTCACTATCGGACTGACAGGACAAGCTGCAATCTTGGATGCAGAAGCCTCTCCATGGGCGACACCTGAATGAGACCTCCCAAGCACATGTTGACAAATTGGCTTTAAGTTAAAACTCGCGGGAAATAGTAGCTTGGTTTGTTTTTAGACAAATTATAAGAATTGAAATATGGTTCAACACCGCTGAAATTAAGAGAAAGTGAACTACAAAGTCACAATCGGACTGATCAGGACAAGCTGCAATCTTTGATGCAGAAGCCTCTCCATGGGCGACACCTGAATGAGACCTCCCAGGCACATGTTGACAAATTGGCGTTAAGTTAAAACTCGTGAGATATAACAGCTTTGCTATGTTTTTAGACAAATTATAAGAATTGAAATATGGTTCAACACCGCTGAAATTAAGAGAAAGTGAACTACAAAGTCACTATCGGACTGATCAGGACAAGCTGCAATCTTGGATGCAGAAGCCTCTCCATGGGCGACACCTGAATGAGACCTCCCAGCCACATGTTGACAAATTGGCTTTAAGTTAAAACTCGTGGGAAATAGTAGCTTAGTTTGTTTTTAGACAAATTATAAGAATTGGAATATGATTCAACACGGCTGAAATTAAGAGAAAGTGAACTACAAAGTCACAATCGGACTGATTAGGACAAGCTGCAATCTTGGATGCAGAAGCCTCTCCATGGGCGACACCTGTATGAGACTTCCCAGGTACATGTTGACAAATTGGCGTTAAGTTAAAACTCGCGGGAAATAATAGCTTAGCTATGTTTTTAGACAAATTATAAGAATTGGAATATGATTTAACACCGCTGAAATTAAGAGAAAGTGAACTACAAAGTCACCATCGGACTGATCAGGACAAGCTGCAATCTTGGATGCAGAAGCCTCTCCATGGGCGACACCTGAATGAGACCTCCCAGGCACATGTTGGTAACTTGGCGTTAAGTTAAAATTCACGGGAAATAATAGCTTGGCTAGGTTTTTATACAAATTATAAGAATTGGAATATGATTCAACACCGCTGAACTTAAGAGAAAATGAACTACAAAGTCACCATCGGACTGATCAGGACAAGCTGCAATCTTGGATGTAGAAGCCTCTCTATGGGCGACACCTGAATGAGACCTCCCAGCCACATGTTGACAAATTGCCGTTAAGTTAAAACCTGCGGGAAATAATAGCTTGACTATGTTTTTAGACAAATTATAAGAATTGGAATATGATTCAACACGGCTGAAATTAAGAGAAAGTGAACTACAAAGTCACCATCGGACTGATCAGGACAAGCTGCAATCTTGGATGCAGAAGCCTCTCCATGGGCGACACCTGAATGAGACCTCCCAGGCAGATGTTGACAAATTGGCTTTAAGTTAAAACTCGCGGGAAATAGTAGCTTGGTTATGTTTTTTGACAAATTATAAGAATTGGAATATGATTCAACACCGCTGAAATTAAGATAAAGTGAACTACAAAGTCACAATCGGACTGATCAGGACAAGCTGCAATCTTTGATGCAGAAGCCTCTCCATGGGCGACACCTGAATGAGACCTCCCAGGCACATGTTGACAAATTGGCGTTAAGTTAAAACTCGTGAGATATAACAGCTTTGCTATGTTTTTAGACAAATTATAAGAATTGGAATATGATTCAACACCACTGAAATTAAAAGAAAGTGAAATACAAAGTCACCATTGGACTGATCAGGACAAGCTGCAATCCTGGATGCAGATGCCTCTCCATGGGCGACACCTGAATGAGACCTCCCAGCCACATGTTGACAAATTGGCTTTAAGTTAAAACTCGTGGGAAATAGTAGCTTAGTTTGTTTTTAGACAAATTATAAGAATTGGAATATGATTCAACACCGCTGAAATTAAGAGAAAGTGAACTACAAAGTCACAATCGGACTGATCAGGACAAGCTGCAATCTTGGATGCAGAAGCCTCTCCATGGGCGACACCTGTACGAGACCTCCCAGGCAGATGTTGACAAATTGACTTTTTAAGTTAAAACTCGTGGGAAATAATAGCTTGGCTATGTATTTAGACAAATTATAAGAATTGGAATATGATTCAACGCCGCTGAAATTAAGATAAAGTGAACTGCAAAGTCACCATCGGACTGATCAGGACAAGCTGCAATCTTGAATGCAGAAGCCTCTCCATGGGCGACACCTGAATGAGACCTCCCAGGCAGATGTTGACAAATTGACTTTTTAAGTTAAAACTCGTGGGAAATAATAGCTTGGCTATGTATTTAGACAAATTATAAGAATTGGAATATGATTCAACGCCGCTGAAATTAAGATAAAGTGAACTGCAAAGTCACCATCGGACTGATCAGGACAAGCTGCAATCTTGAATGCAGAAGCCTCTTCATGGGGGACACCTGAATGAGACCTCCCAGGCAGATGTTGATAAATTGGTGTTAAAGTTAAAACTCGCGGGAAATAATAGCTTGGCTATGTGTTTAGGCAAATTATAATAATTGGAATATGATTCAACGCCGCTGAAATTAAGATAAAGTGAACTACAAAGTCACCATCGGACTGATCAGGACAAGCTGCAATCTTGGATGCAGAAGCCTCTCCATGGGCGACACCTGTACGAGACCTCCCAGGCAGATGTTGACAAATTGACTTTTTAAGTTAAAACTCGTGGGAAATAATAGCTTGGCTATGTATTTAGACAAATTATAAGAATTGGAATATGATTCAACGCCGCTGAAATTAAGATAAAGTGAACTGCAAAGTCACCATCGGACTGATCAGGACAAGCTGCAATCTTGAATGCAGAAGCCTCTCCATGGGCGACACCTGAATGAGACCTCCCAGGCAGATGTTGACAAATTGACTTTTTAAGTTAAAACTCGTGGGAAATAATAGCTTGGCTATGTATTTAGACAAATTATAAGAATTGGAATATGATTCAACGCCGCTGAAATTAAGATAAAGTGAACTGCAAAGTCACCATCGAACTGATCAGGACAAGCTGCAATCTTGAATGCAGAAGCCTCTTCATGGGCGACACCTGAATGAGACCTCCCAGGCAGATGTTGATAAATTGGTGTTAAAGTTAAAACTCGCGGGAAATAATAGCTTGGCTATGTATTTAGGCAAATTATAAGAATTGGAATATGATTCAACGCCGCTGAAATTAAGATAAAGTGAACTACAAAGTCACCATCGGACTGATCAGGACAAGCTGCAATCTTGGATGCAGAAGCCTCTCCATGGGCGACACCTGTACGAGACCTCCCAGGCAGATGTTGACAAATTGACTTTTTAAGTTAAAACTCGTGGGAAATAATAGCTTGGCTATGTATTTAGACAAATTATAAGAATTGGAATATGATTCAACACTACTGAAATTAAGAGAAAGTGAACTGCAAAGTCACCATCGGACTGATCAGGACAAGCTGCAATCTTGAATGCAGAAGCCTCTTCATGGGCGACACCTGAATGAGACCTCCCAGGCAGATGTTGACAAATTGGTGTTAAAGTTAAAACTCGCGGGAAATAATAGCTTAACTATGTTTTTAGACAAATCATAAGAATTGGGATATGATTCAACACCGCTGAAATTAAGAGAAAGTGAACTACAAAGTGACCATCGGACTGATCAGGACAAGCTGCAATCTTTGATGCAGAAGCCTCTCCATGGGCGACACCTGAATGAGACCTCCCAGGCACATGTTGACAAATTGGCGTTAAGCTAAAACTCACGGGAAATAATAGCTTGACTATGTTTTTAGACAAATTATAAGAATTGGGATATGATTCAACACCGCTGAACTTAAGAGAAAGTGAACTACAAAGTCACCATCGGACTGATCAGGACAAGCTGAAATCTTGGATGCAGAAGCCTCTCCATGGGCGACACCTGAATGAGACCTCCCAGGCACATGTTGACAAATTGGCGTTAAGTTAAAACTCGCGGGAAATAATAGCTTGACTATGTTTTTAGTCAAATTATAAGAATTGAAATATGGTTCAACACCGCTGAAATTAAGAGAAAGTGAACTACAAAGTCACCATCGGACTGATCAGGATAAGCTGCAATCTTGGATGCAGAAGCCTCTCCATGGGCGACACCTGAATGAGACCTCCCAGGAATGTGTTGACAAATTGGCGTTAAAGCTAAAACTCTCGGGAAATAACAGCTTGGCTATGTTTTTAATAGACAAATTGTAAGAATTGGAATACAAAATGATTTCCGGGCTCTGTTAACCATTCTTACACATGCGGATCATGCAATCGCCTGTATTGATCGATTTGCAGTGGGTGACGTATGCGTATTAGATAGTGACTTCATTGCAGATGACGCCACCATTATTGATTCTTCTACTGGTATGTACTGCTGCCTAAAATCATCAAAATCATAACATTTTCAAATTTTGTCGTGAAAAACTGTCATGGCAGTCGATTTTTGTCGATCTAACACATTTTTTATGCAAGATAATAGTGTTATTGCTTCCAGGTTCAAAGAGAAAATTCGTTGCACTTAAAAATATTATCATGCAAAAATTTTACAGTGTTGATTTCTGATTTTTAACAGTCTCCACAAAACTGAAGAGTGTTTCAACTTGTTTTACTTATTTGTATGGTCTACAAATTAAGAAAATTTACTTTTAGAATTGTTGTTAAAGTAACTTAAAAAATTTTGGAAATAGTTTAAGTATATATAATCTAAAAATTGGTTTTTTAACACTTAAGCGAATATTTTATCTTCACCGAATTATTATTTATTAGGCTTTTTGTGCAAAAAAATCCAAACGATAATTATTTATATTTAATGTCTTATTATAAGTAACGATTCTTCACAAATCTTAGCTATAAAAATTTTTCTTAGCAAGGCTTTGAAACCAAATTTGGCTCCAGCAGCTCTCTCTGCCTTCAACGGCTCTTTTCATTTCATCGAATTTCTCGCATTTCATCAATTCGGCTAGGTTTTCCAGATTCTTGATCCTTCTAACTGTATCTTTGGTTTTTTAACTTCAGTATGTTGAATCAATTTACTAGTCCTGTACATAAAATTTTGACAGTCTGAAATGCCATAAATTATCAATGTTTTATTGCAATATTGTTCATTTGACCCCACAAAAAAAACAACCTAAACATGTTGGGCCTGGATCTCTGAGGGGAGGTCTTCCAAACGGTTGATTCAAAAACTACTTTGGACATAACTAAAAGTGCGCAGGGGCACCATCATGCTGGTTATGTATCGTTGTACGAGTCATCTTCTAACAGTTCCTAGATGAAAATTTAATTATCTTTTGCCTGTTAGGTGGTTCACAAAAGTGAATGACTGTCACACTTAATGAAAAGTGCGCAGGCGCATCATCGTGCTGGTACCCCATACCTTGCCTGATCACCAGAGGTACATCTTGTGGCATATTTTCCAGATGGTATTCTAGAAAATTTCAATATCTCTCGGCGGTCAGATGGTTCCTCAGAAATGAATGGACATGATTTCAATAATTCCACAACATATAACGAGAAATCTGGCAAAATTTTCAGTGATATGCCTCTATGATTTAAAAATAATCACACCGAACGAAAAGTGTACAAGAGCATCATCGTGCTGTACCCAATTACTTTGCCTGATTACCATCGGGACACCTTCTGACCTATTTTCCGAATGATCTTGTAGAAAATTTCAAATATTTATCAGTAGTTAGATGGTTCATCAGAAATGAATAAACCAATAACCAGACTATCAATAATTCTGCACCAGATAACAAGAAATTGACCTGGTCTGGGCAAAATTTCCAGGGATTATCCTCCCATCGGGAAACGATTGCATTTTCGGTACAAGCAAAATATCTGGGGGTTACCCTAGATAAGAAGCTCAACTGGGACATACAGTTAGAGAATGTAATCCACAGGGCTAAACTGTCCCTGTGGACATGCCGGAGAATCTGTGGTAACAACTGGGGAACAAACCCCCAACAGATGTACTGGCTCTATGTAGTGGTTATCAGACCAATGATAACATATCGAGCCATAGTTTGGTGGCCCAAGGCACTTCGTGGTGTCGCGAGGGCCAAACTGGCTCATCTACAGAGACAAGCTTGTCTGATGATAACGGGAGCGATAACCACCGCACCATCAGCCGCTCTGGAGGTCCTCCTTAATATTCCACCTCTTCACATATGGTTGGAGAGGGTGGCGAGGTGGACAACGTACAGACTAAAACAAACGGCCGACAGTATGCCGAAGGAAATCAGTCTGGGAGGGTCCGGACTCCTTGATGACATTGAGGGTCACGGGATTCTGGGAATGATCTCAGACTTGATGCCTACAAAGACCAGTAGAGATCTGTCTTTCAAGACTGTTCTCCTGGAAAGGGAGGACTGGGAACGAAATCAAACGACCCTATTGAGAGCCGCTCTCTGCTGGTACTCTGACGGCTCCAAAACCAATATGTCAGTAGGAGCCGGCGCATATGGGGACAGCACCGATGTTAGACTTTCAGCTAGCCTCGGTAAGTACGCAACCATACATCAGGCAGAAGTGTATGCCATCGAGATGTGTGCAAGAGAAAGTATAAAAAACCAGTGCACACACAGATTGATAAAGATATATGCAGATAGCCAAACTGCAATAAAGGCTCTTGGTTCCTACCGGTGTAATTCAAAAACGGTATGGAGTTGTAAATCTGCCCTTAACCAACTGGGCAGCTGTAATGAGGTGTCGCTGGTCTGGATACCGGGTCACTCGGACCATGATGGCAATGTTGCGGCCGACGCGCTTGCCAGGAGTGGTGCCCAGAGTGACTTTGTCGGACCAGAACCGGTGCTGGGGATAACATCATGCACAGCAAAACGCACCTTAAAGACCTGGACAGAAAGAAT
This sequence comes from Tillus elongatus, assembly GCA_964006375.1. Lineage (NCBI taxonomy): Eukaryota > Metazoa > Arthropoda > Insecta > Coleoptera > Cleridae > Tillus > Tillus elongatus. Next base: position 10,593,622 of record OZ023268.1, read on the forward strand.
GACAATCCAGTATTGGCAAAATCTTCCAGGATTAGCTCACTCTAAGACCTTCATAAATGGCCTGTCTGAGACAAAGGCTAAAAAACTTCTAGAGTTAAACAGACAACAACTGAGTACTTTAGTCAGCCTGTATACAGGACACTGCCGCTTGCGTCACCACATTCACCGTATTGGGGCCAGTCAGGAGACCGAGTGCCGGCTGTGTATGGAGAGTGACGAGACAGCAGAGTACGTACTGTGTTCCTGTCCGGCAGCGGACAGGACTAGATACCTGCTCTTTGGCATGAAGATTATCGACCTCTACAGGAGGCTGGCTTTGTTGGGCGAAATATAAACTATTAGGGGTGAGCCACAATAGACCTTATAGTCGCGGTGGAGGGACCGGTATGGCCCACTCACAAACAAACCTAACCTAACCATCCTCCCATCTTTTGTCTAATAACCAACGAAATTGAATGGATACCTTATTTGATCACCATGGGCTATCATCTAACATTTTCCAGATCTTCTCGCACATTTAATTATTTGTTAGGGGTATTGTTCTTGAAAGTTACTGAACCAGTGAACATGATTCCAATCATTCCACAACAGATAACGAGAAATCCGCCTGGTGCAGGCAAAATTTCGAGTGATCAGCTTCTCTGATTTAAAATGTGTCAACACATAACGGAAAATGCGCAGTAGCATCATCTTGCTGGACCCACACCTGATCAGCGAAGGTACATCTGATATATTTTCCAGGTGACCTTCTAGAAAATTTAAATGTTTGCCGTCAGTTAGTAGTAGCAGTGGTGGGGAGGCCAACACCAAGCAAGTAGGCCACAATGGGCCCTTTTTGCCAACCCCAGCAACCATGCACTACTCTTCCTCGGTTCCGTCGCCAAACCGCCTCGACCTCGAGATGAAGGCCGTGACAGTCTTCAATTGGACGGTACTTACCTGATTCCTCTGCAGAATCCTCGATCCAAACAATTCTGCTCGAAGACTCCCAAAAGCCTCGCATTCACACAGGTAGTGGTAGGACGTTTCTTCATCCTCGCCGCATTCCTGGCAAATGGGATCCCTCTCTACGTGTGAGGTGTCAATGTGAGGTGTCTTCTAAGGGCGCAGTGGCCTGTCAGAACCCCAAGGATGCGGCGAAGCGTAGGTCGACTCCTTCCAAATAGCCAGACAGCTTTATCTCTGTCCGGCCCCTCCACGAAGTCCCTCGCCTGCCTGCAGCCACCAACTGACCCCCAGTGCCTCTCCATTGCTTCCTCGGTCCACCTGTCTTAAGGCGACAGAGACTGTCTTCCTACTTATGCCTATGGCAGGCTCCGGGCCACAGAACGGCCGCTGGAAACCGAGTCTTGCGAGATTATTCACCACCTCATTCCCCGCTACGCCACAGTGTCCCTGAACCCACACCAGTTGCACCTTCTTCATCCTGGCTAGTTCTCCGAGGGCGTCAGCGCACTCTTGAACCAGTGTTGACCTGATTCTGGCCGCGCAGACTGCCCGGAGGACCGCCTGGCTATCCGAGCAGATGTACACACATTTCTCGGGGCTCCTCTTCACATCCTGTCTATTGGCCACAGGCAGGATAGCATACACCTCTGTTTCGAATGCCGTGGTATATGTGCCAAGAGCATAGCTCTCGCGCACCCCCAGGCCCTCGATGTATATTCCTGCCCCGGAGGATTGTTGGTCCTTCAGCCGGGATCCATCGGTGAAACAGACCAGGCTTGCGGGCTGGTATGCAACCACATTTTCCCTCCACTGATCCCTACTGGGGATCCTGAAGGTGTGTGGCCTAGTCAACCTAATATCGTCCTCGGCATCCCGCACCTTTATGGCGAAAATCGGAATTTCCTTTTCCACCTCCTTGGCGACTCTTGCATGCCCTATTACTGCTCCCTCTCAGCACCAGTTTCCTGAGTCTCGTATTTTAAGATGCGACGCCATAGCCTCCCTTCTGATACAGATGGGAAGCAGTTTGCTGTCAGTTAGATGGTTCTTTAAAAATTAATAAACCAATGAGCATATCGATAATTATAAACCGGATGACGGAAAATCGACCAAATCTGAACAAAATTTCCGGTGATATTTTTAATAACTCTCACACTAATTAAAAGTACGCAGGAGCACCGTCGTGCTGGTACCACATACCTTGTGTGACCACCAGGGGTCATCTTCTAACAAATGTCCCAGATGATCTTCTAGAAGATTTAATTATTTGTTGGTGGTGGCTTTCAAAAATGAATAAACCACTGAACATGATGCCAATAATTCCCACACCAGACAATGAGAAATCGGTCTGGTCAGGACAAAATTCACCGTAATAATATTCCCCCTTTCTGTAATAACCAAAGATATTGCTGGGATTAAAAAAATACATTTTTAATTATAAGTAGTCCAGTCAAAACAATGTTTAACCTCCTGAAAAATCCGAAAGTTTTGAAACTTCGCATACTTATTTAAAGGTACGTAACAATGAATATACCGAAAGTCCTCATGAATATGAGGCGAGCTCTAGCGGCAATTAGCGAAAATAGGGCACTTTTTTTGGTTTTTCGTTAATATCTCGAGAACCGTTAGTCGTGGGCAAAAGTTGCATATATACATAATTAAGGATTATCAATTTTGCTACAAAAATTGTTATATACATTTTTCTTGTATTCCGAACGGTTCCCGAGTTATAGGCGCTAAAAGAGAGCGTGTTGTAAAAAACCACGTTAGGGCGGTACAATATGGCATTTCTAATAATATGTGACAATAATAATTTACTACATTAAATATAGTACTTACAATTCCTACTACACCGGTGCGGAGCGGCAGAGTGGCAATTAGTTCCAGTCAGGTTTCCCTGCTATCCGCGTCGATGCATGAGTCTGATGTGAGGTCATTCGTTTCTTTATTACATTTTCGTGCGTTCTTACCGTTTTCGTTCGGTCAGTGCCTTAGTAGTTTTTCGCATAGAAGATGTATGTTGTGTTTACATAATAGACATATCAAATGGAAGTGAACTGTTTATTGTGCGATAAAATTCTTGGTTCACCTTCTGGTGTAACGATAGTTGGTTTGAAGGGAATCAGATCGTTACTGCTCTCTAGTGAGCAAAGGAAAGATGATTTGGGTTCTAAGCTTCGTGGTAGTGAGACAATTAGATTACACACTGAGTGTCGAAAACAGTACACACGGGATGAGTCTATAAAGGCTTTCCCGAAACAGCAGTCTGCTGCAGACCCTTCTTCATCAACACAAGATAGCTCTTTGCCCCAAACAAGGTCGTCTGTGAAAACATTATTTAAATTCAAAACAAAATGTTTCTTCTGTGCAGATGTTATTGATGAAGAGTATTTTAAAAAACAAATGAAGAAACCTATAAAAGCCAGCGGAGATGCATTCTATTGTCGAAGTAAGGAAATGATTACGACTGTATTGAATTCTGCAGACAGAAGAAATGATAAAAAGGCAGAAGAAGTTAGGCTGCGTCTGTCTGGCATTAGCGATCTTGTCGCTGCTGATGAAGTGTACCACCTGGACTGCTACCAACAATTTGTGTCCCACAAGCCTCCAGAAGAGGGTAGAAAACGTGGACGCCCCGAGGCAGATTACATTATGAAGGCTATGGAAGAGATTTACTCCCTCATTGAGAATAGTGAGGAATGCCAACTTGCCTTTGAACAATTACGTTCTGCAATATCTGGAGATGTTCCTTCAAATGATACAAATAAAAGCAAACTCAAAGACAAATATGGAGAGAGAATTATAATTGCTGTGGGAGTTGGATGGAGGGATGCAACCATCTGTTTCAATGATGTTGGATTCCAAATTTTAACTCATGGTATGATGACAGAAAAGCTGATGAAAGTAATGAGCGACTAAGAATCGTACAAGCAGCAGCAAAAATAATAAGGCAGGATGTTCAGAAAAATGTGTATGATACAAGCGCCTACCCTCGGGGCAACAACTTTTTAAAAGAAGCAGCTTCTTGTGTACCCCCAACTTTACAAGTTTTTCTGGAGACATTGATAATGAAAAAAGCAGATAATGCAAATAAAAATAAAAAATGCATTTCTATTGCTCACAGTATTATCTCTGCGATACGTCCAACCTCTTTAATATCAGCAATAATGAACAATGTTGCTTTGTTTGTGTACAGAAGATTTGCAAGCAAGAAGTTGGTAAACATTTTATCAAGTTTAGGGTTCAGTGCTTCATATCACAGCAGCTGGAAATGTCAGCAATTCATCACATTCAACCTGATAATGATACTCCTTTTCAATAATTTGTGTTTGACAACGCGACTTGAATCTTAGAATAGTGGACAGTCTCAACAGTTTCCATTCTATGGGTGGCATCAAATGTGTGCCTTCTGGAAGCACAACTGGAAGCGAACATGAAAAACCAATACCAAGGCTCACCAAGGTAGCACCTGCTATGACAGTAGGGGAACTTGGAGTGATTCCTTTACAAACTTACCAAAAACACAAGGTGGATTTAGTAATGTGATTGTGGAGGATCTGAAAGATATAGTCAAGAAAACTGATCAGCTAACTCCATACGATACTCTTTGGTTGGCAGCAAAATGGCTCAATATTAACCTTCATCTCATGCATACTTACCTATTGTTTCAGGCATCAAGTGTAGAAGCTGGCCAAGATAATCAAATTGCAGGGCCTTCTGCCAAGAAGTGACTCAGAGCTGATTGGTTTTTCTGTAGAAAAGTTTCCTTTGAATAACTTCAGCATTTTTTTTGTTCATATATTTTATTGTTTAGTATACCTACATCATGTGCGTCATCAATATACATCATAAGTAACATACATCACGTGCTTTTTATACAAGGTTGTGAAGTTTATCTCCTCAGTTATCCTTAATATACAAAAATGTAGGTAAACCATTGTCAAATATTATTAGAAATGCCATATTGTACCACCCTAGGGTGGTTTTTCACAAAACGCTCTCTTTTAGCGTCTATAACTCAAGAGTCATTGGGAATACGAGAAAAATGTATATAATCATTTTTGTAGCAAATTTGATAAGCCTTAATTATGTATATAATCAACTTTTGCCTCCGACTAACAGTTCTCGAGATATTAACGAAAAACCAAAGAAAATGCCCTATTTTCGCTAATTGCCGCTAGAGCTCGCCTCATATTCATGAGGACTTTCGGTATATTCATTCTTACGTACTTTTAAATAAGTATGCGAACTTTCAAAACTTTCGTAATTTTCAGGAGGTTGGGTCATTTTTTGAAGTTTTTTGACTGGAGTATAGCTGTTGGTTTTACTCTTAGTTTATACAGATTTCATCTATTTTGTGCTTATTTTCTTTTTTTACATTAGTGTTAGATAAAAACATGAGAGTACAAAGTAATATAATATAGGATAGTTAAAACTAAATTTACATTACATTTTTCAGCTGGCAAAAATGCCCCCCTTAATTATTAAAGAGACATTAACTTATGAATAAAGTTGAAACACTCTTTCAGTATTTTAACCTTGTTAAACAGGGTTTCCACTTTTCTGGTCATCACAGAAGGTGCTTTTATTTAATAGAACTTGTTGTATAGAGGGCTTATTGAATATAATTGCATTTGTTTGTTGCTTTCAGTGGGGTTTTGATTAGCTTTAGGCCAATTTTTAGCAATGGATAAGTCAAAGTCAAATGTCCATTAGTTGAGGCATAGGGTATAAAAATATTGTTTTTTGCATAGTGTAAATTTGTTTTGGATTTATTTTCATAAGTAAAATATTACAAAAACACTTAAAAAATCTTATAGGGCATAGTTTATTAAACGCAGATACAGTGTTTTGATGACATGACCATTCTCGATTCTAGCTCAACAGATATCGTACGGACTGTACTTTTTTGCCGTCTTTGCAATATGAATCAAAAAAACTCTGGACGCAGCAAGTGAGTTATGGTAGCGAATTTTCTTTAAAATAATTTTAATAGCAAATGTCTTTCTTTGATGAAAGCAGGCATCAAACTTGGTTGTCTATATAGTAGAAACAATGTACCATATTTCATCGAAATAAATTTATTGTTTTAAAATATATAAACATTTTTCACAAATCTGGATGCAGCAAATGTGTTATGGAAGTGAAATTCCATAAAAAATGTTATTAATAGCAAATCTGATTACCGGTATAGTCTATGTAGTAGAAACAATGTACTATATTTTATCAAAATTACTTATGGTTTGAAAATATACAAAAAAATTTCGAAAATAAACTTAAATGTTGGTTTCCTAACCAACAAAGCTTACGTTAATGGCAAATTGAGTTATTGAAATTTGAAGGATTTAATGAAAATTCGGTAAATTTGCATTAGCTCCCGAACGCTTTTCAAAAAATTGTTTTCAGAAATATTACTAGGACCCCACCTGGATGCACAAACCACAAGAAAAATTTCTGGTTCACACCCCCCAAGGAAATTACGGGACTGGGAGTGATTAGGGGTGCTGGGCGGGGTAGGTAGTAAAAAGGAAATATGAGTAGAAAAAGCAAAGAAAACTGCTTAAAAGCTGTCTATTAGAAGCCATATCCCCATTAAACCCTGCCTACCTCACACAGCACTCCTATTCGCCCCCAGGTCACGTAACTCTCTTGGGGGGTATGAACAAGAAGTTTTTCTTGTGGTTTATGCAACGAGGGTGGTTGTATGCACACGAGGGGGGAAGGAAAATGCCTACGACGAAGCAGATCCCCCCCCCCCCACTTGACTTGTTGTAGAGTTGGGGGGTGGATGCTTCGTCGTGGGGATTTTCCTTCCCCATTCGCATGCATACAATCACCCTCGTTGCATAAACCACAAGAAAAATTTCTTGTTCATACCCGCCAAGGAAGTTACGGCACCTGGGGGAATAGGGGTGCTGTGCGGGGTAGGCAGGGTTTAAGGGGGATATGGCTTCAAGATGTGCAAAAGACAACTTTCAAGCCAGTTTTATTCGCATTTTCTGCTCATATTTCCTTTTTACTACCTACCCCGCCCAGCACCCCTATTCACTCCTGGTCCCATAACTTCCTTGGGGGGTGTGAAAAAGAAAATTTTCTTGGGGTTTGTGGATCCAGGGGGAGGTAGGCAGGTTTCTGAAAAGAGTTTTTTGAAAAGCGTTTGGGAGATAATCTGCCAATTTACCGAAAATTCGCTACCCAAACGCACTTACTACGCCCAGATTTTTTTCTTATAAACGCATCATATTTCGATAAAAAATGCAAAAATGCATTAACAAATTTGTTCTACGAAAATAAGCTAAAAAAATTATAGACCGTTAAACCATAAACTTCACTAAACCTGCAAATAAATATCCAAAAAAGCATCAACTTAACTAAACTAACAGCCAAAGCATCAGAGAAAGGGTTTATTTGAAATGGATATTTTGTAAATATTTTAGTAAAATGAAGGGCAATGACGGTTGAATCTGAAAGTTAAGGGTTTGCAGAACACTCTTCTTGAAACATTTTCTTTTCACAATCCGTATTTGTTTCACATTCTTTGCCTAAACATTGCCAATTTCGACGTTTAAAATTGTGAGTTTGACGTTTTGAGGAACACTCCAAAATTTGTTTCTTTAACTGCCCATAACTTCTTTGTCTTTAAAGCTAGGGACCTAAATTGGTACAGAGTTCACTCTTTATAATACAAACACGCGTACCAAATTTGGTTGCCCTTACTTTGTTATTTGTGGAGATATGAATTTTTTTAGAAAGAAAACACAAAATTTTCCGGGAAAACCTGGTCCGATTTTTCTGTCTAACGAACTTATCCAAGTTACTTACAAAAGGAAGGTACTCACCAAATTTGATCAAGATCGGTCCATTATTTTTTGAGTTATCGGTCGGATATATATATATATATATATATATATATATATATATATATATATATATATATATATATATATATATATATATATATATATATATATATATATATATATATATATATATATATATATATATATATATATATATATATATATATATATATATATATATATTTCGCTAAAACGTTGTTATTAAATAAATATTAAATGATTGACGATTTATTTCAAACAATTTGTTTCGACTGTGTTGAAGCGTTATACTCTTGGACATTTGCCGTTAAGTTGCATTTAAAAATTTTGAAAATTTGAAGCTTTAAATGTTCACAAATGAATACCCTCTATTATACATGTAAGATTTTATAATATATATATATATATATATATATATATATATATATATATATATATATATATATATATATATATATATATATAGTTTTTTTACAATCATATTTATCTATACATATTTTATTGTAGATTTAAAGTATCTTTACTATTTATATAGAGTTTTCTTATATTATATATCCCTATAACATATTTGTTTGGTGGTTTGTATACACATATTGTCCTATATTTTGTTATTGCATTTGATAAGATACGTGAATAAAGGTGGCACATCACAAAAAGTGCTTTTTTCTAATTATCAACTGCTCACAAAACAAAAAATCAGCGAGGTGGTCAGAAGGAGGCAAGGGAAGATGTTCGGAAGTTAGTTTTTTTTTTTTCCCATCTGATTATTTCTTCTGTGATTATTTATTTTATTTTATGTATTACATTTCACCTGTCATCATATACTAATATTACATGTCGTTCTTTTTTTGTCACGCTATTAATACAGCCTTTATCAAAATTGTATGAGGTATGTAGCTTTTTTTAAATTGTCGCACCTTCTAACCATCTCACTGTTTTTTCTCCATCCCTGTATATCCTTTTTCTTATGTTTATTATTTTATTGATTGCAGAGGTCAAATAAGGTAGGTAAATAATAGTAATATTATTATCAAATAGTATGTATTCTAATATATTGTTGCGTTTACTCCGGGTTCTGGATAAGTGAGACTTTAAATTTTAACAAAACAACTTTATTTACCTAAATATGGATACAATAAAATTTCTAGAATGTCTCTCTCACAAAACACTTCATTTACTGGCCTTACAATTACTACTCTCAACAAAAGTCACTAATCTGGTACTACAGTCACTACTCTCTTAACACTTTACACTGCTTCTTCAAGTCACTACCACATTCTCTTACTGAACTGAACTAACTCGGGCTGGCTTGCTTTCGCTTTTATATACTCGCCGTACCTTCCCCTCCTTTCTAGAGCATTCCATTCCAGAACGTTCCAGGACCTTCTTTTACTAGAAGGTTCTGTGAATACAGATCGGTCCCGTGTGTATACAGGGGGATGTGTATACAGGATGATCCAAATGTGGTCACCACTCCTATGCTACACAAGAGATGTTTCTCGAACTATAAGATCTCTCTGCGTATACAGGGTGTAAGGGTTCTCTGCGTATACAGGGTGTATATACAGGGTGTTCGGAATGTGCAGACCTCAGTTATCCGTTCCGACGGGGCACAAGTTGGTAACTTCGTTATTTCTGGTCCTAGAGGGTTGAGACTTCGCCTGAGGGGGGTCACCCCAGGCACCCCCAGGGGGTGGGGAGGCGGTGTTGCCAGATTGTGCAAAAATTCCCAGATGTTGGGGAAATTCTGGAGATGTGGCAACACCGCACCTACGTCTATTGAAGTGCTTTGTAACACTGCCCCCCTCCTTAAGACTGTTCGTCCCGAACAGTATTTACCGGCCGCCAACTTGGGGGTTCGTTGCCCCGATAGGGACTCAACCTCTCTATGTGAACAACTTTGGGTTTAGTTCTTGGAGACAGCTGGATTCTGTAGACTAGGTCGTTGATTTTCTTAGTCACCAAGTATGGCCCTTCCCATGGTTTCTGAAGTTTGGGACTGAGGCCCTTTCTCCTTGTTGGTTGGTACAGCCACACTGCATCACCTTCCTTGAATGTATGGGGTGTTGCTCTGCGATCCAAGCGCATCTTCATCCGGTCACTGCTTAAGAGGAGCCTATCTCTGACACATCTGTGTATAGTGCGCAGTTTTCCTTCTAGGTCGGCGACATACTCAGGTAACGTAGCTAGGTCCGCTATGTCCTCGTTCGGTGGTGGTCTCGTCATGTCGATTGGTAACCGCATCTCTCTGCCGGTCAACATCATGGATGGAGTGTAGCCGGTAGATTCATGCTGAGAGCTTCTGTAAGCTAGGAGGAACAGAGGTATCAACTTGTCCCAGGTTCTCTGATTCTCGTCGACAAACATAGCAAGATACTGATTGATGGTCCTGTTATGCCGTTCTACCATGCCGTCTGATTGAGGGTGGAGTGGCGTTGTTCTCGTTTTCTTTATGCCTAGCAAGTCCATTAGGCTCTTCCAGACCTCTGATTCGAAATTCCGGCCCTGGTCGGTGTGAATCTCCAAGGGTACGCCATGCCGTGATATGACATTTTCCATCAGGGCTTCTGCTACGGTCGTTGCCTCTTGGTTGGGGATCGGCGCAACTTCAGGCCATTTCGAGAAGTAGTCCATCGCCACCATTATGTATCTGTTCCCAGACTCTGTGATGGGAAAAGGTCCTGCGATGTCTACGGCAACTCTCTCCCACGGTGTACCTGAGATGTACTGCATCATTTTTCCTCTGGATCGGGTCTTTGGTCCTTTCTTTGAAGCACATTGGTCACACCTTTTGCACCATTCTTCCACGCTTCTTCGGCAGTTTATCCAATAGAAGCGGTCTCTCACTCTGGCAAGAGTCCTGTTGACCCCAAAGTGGCCTCCACTTCTACTATTGTGTAGCTCTTGAAGAACACTGCTTATGCACTCACTTGGCACGACGGTCTGGTATATACAGTCTCTACCATCGGCAGTTTCCCATTTTCGAGTGATCATGTCATTCTTTAGACACAATGAGTCCCATTGTAGCCAGTATCCTTTAACCTCCGCCCCAAACCGGGACACATCGTGCCACTCAGGTCTTTTCCCCTTTTGTAGCCATTCTCTAATATTTTTCAAGTCTGGATCTGTCTTCTGTGCGTCTCTGATGTATTCAAGATTTACGTCTAGATCGGTGTTATTCTTCTGTCCTGCCACCAGTTGTTTGATCTGATGAGTTACTTTGTCGATCTCTTTGTTCTCTTGTCGCTCGCAAAATTTACATTCATGCACTGAACATGGTCTTCTCGACAGGCTGTCTGCATTGGCGTGACTTCTTCCTCTTCGATGTTCAATCCGGAAGTCGTAGCTCTGCAGTTTCTCTATCCATCGTGCTATCTGTCCTTCAGGATTTCTAAAGTTCAGAAGCCATTGCAGAGCAGAGTGATCTGACCTCACGCGGAATGTTCTTCCGTACAGGAAGCTGTGGAAATGTTCGATGGATCTTACAACTGCCAGCAGTTCTTTCCGGGTTACACAGTAATTTTTTTCTGCTTTTCCGAACGTTTTGCTGAAGTAGCCTATCACAACTTCTTCTCCGGCTTGGAGCTGCGAGAGTACTGCCCCAATGCCATACTGGGAAGCATCAGTGTCCAGTATGAACAGTCCTTCGTTCTGAGGATAAGCCAGTATAGGAGCAGTGAGAAGACGATGTTTGAGTTCTCTAAAAGACTCTTGGCAATCTGGTGACCAGATGAACTCGACCTTATTTTCAGTCAGGCTATGCAGAGGTTTCGCAATGCTGCTGAAGTACTTCACAAAGCGTCGGTAGTAGCTGCAAAGTCCCAGAAAACTTCTGACCTCATGTTTGTTCCTCGGCACAGGCCAGTCTCTTACTGCCTTTATTTTCTCTGGATCAGTTTCTATCCCTTTCTCAGAAACGACATGTCCGAGGAAACTCACTCTCTTCTGGAAGAGGACGCATTTCTTGGGATTAAGTTGCAGATTGGCACCTCTCAGCCTGGAGAAAACTTGCTTCAGATTCGACAGGTGTTCATCGAAAGTCCTTCCAATCACCATGACATCATCGAGATACACCAGGCATGTTTCCCATGTCAGTCCTCTCAGCACTAACTCCATTAGTCGCTCGAAGGTGGCAGGTGCATTACATAAGCCGAATGGCATGACCTTGAATTGGTACAACCCATTCCCGGTTGAAAAAGCAGTCTTCTCCTTATCGTCTTTATGGAGTTCTACTTGCCAGTAGCCACTTTTCAGGTCTAATGTAGAGAACCACTTTGATCCGGCCAAAGTGTTCAAAGTGTCGTCGATCCGGGGCAGGGGATAACTGTCTTTCTTGGTGACATCATTCAGCTTCCTATAGTCCACGCAAAATCTCATAGTGCCGTCTTTCTTGGTGACCAAAACTACTGGGGACGACCAAGGACTATTAGATTCCTCGATCACACCATCTTCCAGCATTTCGTTAACCATCGCCTTGATTTCTGATTGCTTGGCAAAAGGCAGTCTTCTCGGCGGCTGTCTAATTGGTCTTGCGTCGCCAGTATTAATTCTGTGTTGCACTAGACTCGTACGACCTGTGATTTTATCTTGAGCGAAAATATCGGCCTCCTCCAATACGAACTTCACTGCCATCTCCATCTCCATATTGTTCAATTGGCCCCATGAATTCTTGAACCGCTCTACTAATTCTACTGGCAGTCTTCTGTCTAATGCAGTGGGTGTCACGTTTTTGGACAACGTCACTCGGTCAATGGGTTCGCAAGTGGCGATAACCTCACCTTTCTTCAATGTGACCCTGTTAGTTTGCACGTTAGCCACTCTTATGGGTATTGTCCTCTTCGGGTCTACTAAGCATCGTGCGACGAGGGCACCATCATGTCTATCTTTTAGGGGCTCCGCTATGAGAGCAGACATACCATCAAGTTTCTTCTCTAGCCTGGCTCTGACAATCTTCTCACTGTTACCAGGAATCCGTGTATCCTCGTCGACAATAAGTCTCACCCTGAGATTAGCTTCGCCTGCTGTTGGAGATAAATACAACTCTTCGTTGCCGATTCTCAAAATCTTATTTTGGAAGTCCACTGAAAAGACATCAAACTCTTCCATTATATCCAAGCCCAGAATAAATTCGTCGACGATTTCTGCGACGACAGCCTTGGCCTGCAGCTCAGTACTGCCCAGCTTAATGTAAACAATGGCCTCTCCATGCACGGGTATCCTATCTCCTTTCGCTGTCTCCAACACAGGCTGTTTGTTGGTCGTGAGTGCCGGCATGTTTGGCAACATGTCTGGACGTACAACGGATCTAGTGGCACCAGTATCGATGGTGAAACTGCATTGTCTTCCGTCCATGCTGCCAGGTATAACGAGGCTCTCGTGGTAGCGTCGGATAGTGGAGACCTTTACTTTGGGGCCTTGGGACTCGCACGCCAGCTGCCGCCCCCTTACACTGGCGTCAGGTCGTTTCCCTGACGCCGCTCACTGTTGGTGTATTCTTGTCTTCTGCGAGCCACCTGTTGGGTTTGTGAGCACTGTCTACTTATGTGCCCTTTCCTACCACACTTGTAACATTCTATGTCTGACCAATCTGCTTTCGTTTTACGTGCTCCGACCGTTGCAGTGAGCTTGCTTATGGCTTCCTTTATAAACTTTATTTCTTGCCTAAGTTCCCCAGTCGTGTCTGAAAGGTCCTCTTTCTCCTTCACTTCGCGCAGCCTGTTGCGGCGAGGTTGAGATGCATTCTTCGCTGCTTCAAATTCCAAGCCATAAATTACGCAGTCCGTAAGTGTTTTGAACCTTCCGAGCCTTAAAGCTTGTTGCATTTCATTATCAAGTACCCCATCGATGAAGGTCTGGACGGTTATCTGGTTGACAAATTCTTCTGGGGCTTGGGGATATGCCAGTCGCACAAGTTTCTCCACTTCGGCACTAAATTCTTGCAGCGTCTCATTTGGCTTCTGGACCCTTGACTTTAGTTGTGTCTGGTAGACCTGGCTCATGTACTTGTTACCATATCTCAAATCTAGGGCCTGTATCACTGTTAAGTAGTTTTGCTGTTTCGACTCCGGGATGTTCTGGAGGATCTCTAGGGCTTTACCTCTAAGCGAGAGAATTAGAGCAGTTGCTGCCTGTTGTTCGCTCCACCCATTGCTGAGAGCTGCCGCCTCAAACTGCCTCCTGTACATGGGCCACGATGTTTCTCCGTCAAAAGTCGGCGGCTTCAAGGTTCCATGAGGCTGCTGCACGATTGGTATACCTTCTTCCGGACGATTTTGAACTGGGGACATTCCAGTAACTCCTCTTGGTTGAGTTCTGTCAGTCTGGCCCATCACCTGCTCTGTCAGTTCTCTATGTCTGACTTCTGTGCCTTTCATCATCATCTTCATTTGTTCTTTCAACCCCTCCACTTCTTCCCATCGTTTGTTCCAATCCTTTACATTTTCTGTTACATTTTCTACTTTACTGTTCACATTTTCTATTTGTTCGTTGATCAGTTCAATTTCCTCTTTTACATCGACTCTCATATTGTGAAACATACTTCGGAGGTCTTCTTTGTCTTCTAGTCGTCGTTTTTCGTCTTCTTCGCGTTGCTTCTTGAGTTCTTCTTTATCTTCAAGACGCCTCTGTTCCTCCTCTTGTCGTCTTCTCTCGTCTTCTTCGCGCCGTCTTCTTTCATCTTCTTGTCGCCGTTGTTCGTCTTCTTCGCGTTGCCTCTTGAGGTCTTCTTTATCTTCTTGCCGCCGTCGTTCCTCTTCTTCGCGCCGTCTTCTTTCTTCTTCTTGTCGTCGTTGTTCGTCTTCTTTGCGTCGTCTTCTTTCATCTTCTTGTCGCCGTTGTTCGTCTTCTTCGCGTTGCCTCTTGAGGTCTTCTTTATCTTCTTGCCGCCGTCGTTCGTCTTCTTCGCGCCGTCTTCTTTCTTCTTCTTGTCGTCGTTGTTCGTCTTCTTCGCGTTGCTTTTTTAGTAAGTCCATCAACTCTTTGATTTCAGCCATCTTGTCGTAGTCAGTCGATCTGGTGTTTACCATTTACAGCTAGCTTGCTTGTTCACTTCTTCACTCACTTATCCCACACTTCTGACACCAAATTGTTGCGTTTACTCCGGGTTCTGGATAAGTGAGACTTTAAATTTTAACAAAACAACTTTATTTACACTCTAAATATGGATACAATAAAATTTCTAGAATGTCTCTCTCACAAAACACTTCATTTACTGGCCTTACAATTACTACTCTCAACAAAAGTCACTAATCTGGTACTACAGTCACTACTCTCTTAACACTTTACACTGCTTCTTCAAGTCACTACCACATTCTCTTACTGAACTGAACTAACTCGGGCTGGCTTGCTTTCGCTTTTATATACTCGCCGTACCTTCCCCTCCTTTCTAGAGCATTCCATTCCAGAACGTTCCAGGACCTTCTTTTACTAGAAGGTTCTGTGAATACAGATCGGTCCCGTGTGTATACAGGGGGATGTGTATACAGGATGATCCAAATGTGGTCACCACTCCTATGCTACACAAGAGATGTTTCTCGAACTATAAGATCTCTCTGCGTATACAGGGTGTAAGGGTTCTCTGCGTATACAGGGTGTATATACAGGGTGTTCGGAATGTGCAGACCTCAGTTATCCGTTCCGACGGGGCACAAGTTGGTAACTTCGTTATTTCTGGTCCTAGAGGGTTGAGACTTCGCCTGAGGGGGGTCACCCCAGGCACCCCCAGGGGGTGGGGAGGCGGTGTTGCCAGATTGTGCAAAAATTCCCAGATGTTGGGGAAATTCTGGAGATGTGGCAACACCGCACCTACGTCTATTGAAGTGCTTTGTAACAATATATATATATATATATATATATATATATATATATATATATATACAGTGTGTCCCAAACTGAATGGGAATGTATTGCTATCTCCGTTATTATTAGAGATAGGGGGACGGTTAAATTAGCTATGTTTTGTAGAATTTCATGCTCGTTCCAAATATGACTTGTATTTTGCCCTGCCTCTTTTCGTTTTCGAGTTATTTTGAATAACCAAAATTTGTCGATTTCGTTTTTCTTCAATATGTAAGTAAGCGTTGATCTGACATGTCTAAGACTTGCACATTATCAGGACATTTTTTACAGAGTAATCTTTTTGTGCTATTCTCAACCTTGGATTGTCATTTATTTTTGAGCTACAGGTATCAACGTTTGTTGTTATTATGGCAGCCATATTGAATTTTTTGCTCATGTGATAGCCTGTGAAAAGAACTTTCCAATGATGTACAACATGCTTGACAAATCTTGTAATTGCATTGACAATTTGGAGAAAAAGCGTTTTGAGGATAGTAGGCTATGAAATTCAATACCAGAAAACAAATGACAAAAAAAAAAGTGTTCAAAAAGCCGTATGCCATGGAGTCTAACAATAGACTTCTATGTTTAACATAATTTTCCGTAATGATTCACGATAAAAAAATATTGTGATTTAATTTACAATACTTAATTAGGTAATAATGCTAGGTATTAGTATGTGAAACAGTTTAATAACGAAATCGGGCAATAACAAATAGAAACTTAAACTCCACAAAGCAACACAATTAGAAATGGAACTCAACAAATAATAAAATAGAAACTTAAAAATACACTAAATAGAAAATTGTTCAATGTGGCCACCGTTTTGTTCAATACACTTTATACAAACTCTGGTGAGGGTGTTTTGATTAATATGATTTGTAGCTTCCGTGATTCTGTTTCATAATTCATTGATATTTTGTGGTGGATCGAATTTATACACATCATTCTTCAGAGTACCCCAAAAATTAAAATCGCTTAGGTTTGCTGCTACCATGACTGTTATTCTATCTTTTGACAACTTACCATTGCTACAATTCTCACCTCTCAACTTTAAAGTTCTGTCCGGCATTAATTTGTAAAACAGACTAGTTTCATTTGCATCAACAGAAAATTGTCTTCGTAGATTTGGCCAGACAGTTGTCAACCAGTTTGTTGTAAAGCCTTGATCAACAGACGGGGATTCACCAGCACATTATTATGTCTGACTTTAAAACAATTTATCCAGCTCGCAGAACAATTGTAGTTGAGGATACCCAAACGTGAGGCAAAAACATTTGCCTTTTCCTGTAACATAGCCGCTGGTAGGTATTCCTTTGTTTCTCGTGATTTTAAACCACTGAATTGAACGAATCCTTAATCTGCTTCTTGTTTATAAAAATCATTGATATTGTCGAATGACCAACCCCCAAATTCCTTTGCGGGTGATGAGTTTGATTCTCCATTTTCTAGTCTGCATATAATTGCACCTTTCTCTTCAATGGTAAATGCTTTATGACGTTGCGATGTCATTTTATGCACATCACTAACAATTTGTAACCTTAAACGATCAACTCGTCACTGAGAAACAAAACGAGCCACGCACGCACCAAACGTTGTCGGGGAGCCGTGAGGGTCGGGGAGGGTCGCGAAAACGAGCAGGAATCATGTCGGTCACTATAACCGGACAGACTTTCCTAAAAATAGGTCATAATAAGTTACATGTCACTATATACGAAGTCATTGTATCCGAACGTTTGTTATAAAGAATTTTATATAAAAACCAAACTTTGCACTGCAATTACTTCATATTAAGCGGTTGGTCAATATAGGCGGAGGCATAATAAACGTATTCCACTTCATATATATATATATATATATATATATATATATATATATATATATATATATATATATATATATATATATATATATATATATATATATATAGGGTAATTCATAAGTGGTGACCAAAAATGAAACCCCATGTTCTTTGAACAATTTTAGAGGGGGTATGTCCTATAAAAAAAATTCCTATAATGCTTCATTAAAAAGATACAGGATGTTGAAGTTGAATTTCAAAAAATAAAATTTCCCAATTTTTTAAGAGGTAGCACATATTTTGCTGAAACTTCGCATATGTAGACTGCTATGGAAGGCGCGTATTCTACCATAACAATTGAATCTGCTAATCCAGCAGTGGCGCGTGTACCCACATGTCATTGGTTATCCCTCAAGAAAAAAACGGGTACGCCAATGATATTTTTTTTATTTTTTATTTTTTGAATCTTTCATTCGTGAACAAAATGACTCTCTTGATAATTTTCTGTACGACGCTTATTTTACGAGTAAGCAATGAATCAGGTAAGTGTTTTAGAGCACAGTTCATGATTTTTAACCAGTCGTTGTTTGGTAGAAAATGCAATGATACACTTTTATGTCTCCTTTGGCCTGAATACACACACGACATCTTTTTAATATAGAAAATTTAATGTCTTGAGGATTCATTGTTGCTTGAATATGACGAAAAGCATTATTTATCAGTTGTTGTAGCTGCTCTGGTGTATTTATTTGTTCACTGTAGACCAGTCGCTTAAAATCACCCCAAAGATGGAAGTCAAGTGGGTTTAAGTCCGGTGATCTTACAGGCCAATGTATTGGTCCAGTTCTGCCAATCCATCTTTCATTATAATGTTCATGTAGATATGCAACAACGTTTCGACTATGATGCGCTGGTGCACCGTCATGCTGGTACCACATTATACCTCTTGTTGCTAGTGGAATGTCATCTAGAATGTTTTCTACACGGTTTTCTAGGAGCACTAAGTACGAAGATCCATTTAAACGTTGTGGCAGAACTTCCATGAACAGTGAGCCGTTAAAAATACCACACCATAAATTAATGGAAAATCTATGATGAAATGTGCGAGTCCTTGTTGCATGTGGATTTTGCAATGACCAGACATGCTCATTATGAGAATTATAAATACCATTTCTTGTAAATGTTGATTCGTCAGACCAGAAGATTAGATTAGGGAATTAGATATTTTGATTGTTCATTTCCAACATCCATTCACAAAAGACTCGTCGATGCACATTATCTCCAGGTAGAAGGCAATGAACATTCTGTCAATGATATGGATGTAAGGCTTCTCGATGTAAAGTTCTCCAAACAAAGCTTTGAGAATATTGCAACTGCGTGGCAATCCACTGAGTACTTGTAGAAGGTTGATCCATCATTGCATCCACCACTCTCTCTTCGTCTTCAAGTTGATGTTGTCTTTTACCATTAGCTCTAGCGTCAGGACGTTGTCCTATATCGCACTGCCGAAGTCTTGAAAACGATCGAGAAAAAACCCTTGGTGTAGGTTGACGGTGAGTGGGAAACCTACTTTGATATTCCCGACAAGCAGCTAGAGCATTTCCATCAGCATATCCGTAGATAAAAATTATATCTGCATACTCTTCTAAGGTGTACTCCATTATAAGAAGTAAAAGAGTAGAAAATTTTGCAAGTTTATAAAGTTTACCACTTACACCTATTCAAAATAATAACTTGTTAACCTAAACGTCAAGTGACACTTAATGACAACTTTGGCAAACCAGACTACTACTTACTAAAATACAACAAAGATAATCGTCGTACAAAAAATTATCAAGACATTAAATTTTCCATATCAAAAAGATGTCGTGCGTGTATTCAGGCCAATGGAGGCATAAAAGTGTATCATTGCGATTTTCTACCAAACAACGACTGGTTAAAAATCATGAACTGTGCTCTAAAACACTTACCTGATTCATTGCTTACTCGTAAAATAAGCGTCGTACAGAAAATTATAAAGAGAGTTATTTTGTTCACGAATGAAAGTAAGATTCAAAAAATAAAAAAAATATCATTGGCGTACCCGTTTTTTTTCTTGAGCGATAACCAATGACATATGGGTACGCGCGCCACTGCTGGATTAGCCGATTTAATTGTTATGGTAGAATACACGCATTCCATAGCAGCCTACACATGCGAAGTTTCAGCAAAATATATGCACTACTTTTTAAAAAATTGGGAAATTTTATTTTTTTAAAGTCAACGTCAACACGTATCTTTTTAATGAAGCATTATAGGAAACATTTTTATAGGACATACCCTCTCTAAAATTGTTCAAAGTACATGGCGTTTCATTTTTGGTCACCACTTATGAATCACCCTATATATATATATATATATATATATATATATATATATATATATATATATATATATATATATATATATATATATATATATATATATATATATATATATATATATATATATATATATATATATATATATATATATATATATATATATATATATATATATATATATATATATATATATATATATATATATATATATATATATATATATATATATATATATATATATATATATATATATATATATATATATATATATATATATATATATATATATATATATATATATATATATATATATATATATATATAGGTGTATATAAAGATAGGCTGGCACAAGCCCTTTCATAAAAATCCAATATGATCTTATCAATAAATTTACGATTTTCAAGATATTGAGAATTTTATGAAAAAAATGAAAATTGTCAAACTTTAACGTATTTTGAAGACACCCCCCCTTTCTAGATAGAGAAAACAATTCCGGAATGTGATTTTTGTGCCTGTTAATCATCGATAATAGCGTTATCGAATCAGTCTAAAATATTTTGTATTATTATTCAGAAAATCTGAAGAAAAAACTAAAAATCGGGCTTTTCTTCCCCAATTTTTTTATTTTTTATTTGGAATAAACCTCCGTACTGAAAAAAAAAATGTTAGTAAAATTTATTCGCTCATAATTTCAAAAACTTCCCTGTTTTATGAAGATTCTAAAATGGTATATAACATTATCAATATCTCTTAAAAGTCAATTCACTGTCAACGATTGAAAGTAATTTGGAAGTGAAGTCAGGTAGCTAATAAATAAAAATAAACAGATTGTGACATTTACAAAAAAATATTCTATTCATAACAGATGCTCTATTTGACGGCCATTCTGTCTTATACATAAACGATATCGTCTTAGGAATGATCCTCTTAGTCTTCAAAGTCACCTCAAAATTTAACAATTTTCTTTTTTTCGATAAAATTTCAATACCTTGAAAACCGTAAACTTTTTGATCAGATCATATAGGGTTTTTCTGAAAGGGCTTGAGCTAGCCTATCTTCATGTGACGTTTTATTTACAACTTTTGGGACACCTCCAATGGCGGCAAACCCTTCTGGACTCTTGCTAAATCTATTGGGAATAATTTCTGCAAAAGCACATTTCCACCTCTTCTCTCAGGGGATGAAATTGTTTCTACCGCCCTGGGCAAGGCTGAACTTTTTGCTTCCATGTTCGCCGGCAATTCTACTCTCAACCCACCTCCAAATGTTCAACCACCATCAGTCCCCAATGTCGCGCATAAAATGACGGATATCATTTTCAAAACTAAAAAGGTACGAAAGATGCTCTCTTCTCTTAATACCAGGAAATCCTCTGGCCTTGACGAGATCCCAGAAATTGTTCTCAAAAAATGCGCACCAGAGCTTGCTCCTGTCCTGACTCGTCTGTTTCAGATATCTTATAATAAAGGCATATTCCCCAGTAACTGGAAAACTGCTCGAGTACAACCCATCCCCAAGAAAGGATCCAAAGCGCTTCCTAGCAGCTACAGGCCTATTTCTCTCCTTTCAGTCGTCTCTAAAGTGATGGAAAAGTATATAAACACCGAATTACTAAAATTTTCTTGAACAACACAGTCTAATCCACAACAGGCAGTATGGATTCTGTCAGCGCAGATCGACTGCCGACCTCCTTTCCTTTGTCACCCATTCTTGGAACAAGTCCATGGAACAACACGGTGAATTCCAGATTGTTGCTCTAGACATATCCAAAGCATTCGACCAGGTCTGGCACGCAGCGCTGCTTAATAAACTACCGGCCTATGGCCTACCACCAAAACTCTGTACCTGGACAGCAAATTTCCTCTCCAACAGGAGCCTATCTGTTGTTGTGGATGGCCATCCCTCTAAACTGTATCCAATTAATGCAGGAGTTCCTCAAGGTTCAGCTTTAGCCCCTACTTTGTTTCTTCTCCACATCAATGACCTCCTCTCTAGCACATCCAGCCCAGTTCACAGCTACGCGGACGACAGCACCCTCCATTCGAATATACTATATTCTAAGCCTGTCTCTTTAGCCCAATTAGATGAGGATCACAGACTCATGGAGGGTTCTGTCTCCGTGGATCTCCAAAAAATATTACACTGGGGAAGTAGAAATCTTGTACAATTCAACCCCACCAAAACTAAGTCTTGCTTTCTTTCTCACAAGAGATACACCAGCCCTAAACCCATCACAATGAACAACCAAGTTATTCAAAGTGTGTGTGTGTGTGTGTGGAAGGAATTGGCTTCGGACATTACGTCCATTGGCCACAAAACTCTGCAGTAAATTTGTACCATTGTTATATCTATACATTGTTATAAAAAGCGATTCTCCTTCAAATATATTTATAATTTGCAGCATGGATATCAATACTTACAGCAATAGGGAGGGTTAATTATTCAAAGTAATGAGTCCTTTTCTCTTGTTGGCATTTCTGTGGATCGAAATCTTAATTGGCACCAACATGTCACATCAATTGCAGAAGCGGCTGCTAAGAAATTAGGTTTCCTCTTCCGGGCTCGCAAATACTTTTCACCAGCTAGTCTCTATACCTTATATACTTAACAAATAAGGCCAAACCTCGGATACTGCTCCCACATCTGGGGTGCCGCTGCCGCTTTTACACTCGCTATCCTGGACTCCATTCAAAAGAGAGCTATACGTCTCATCGGTGACCCTACCCTCACCCAAAGGCTGCCATTTCTTGCCCACCGACATGCCGTTGGTGACCTCTCTCTCTTTTATAGATATCTGCACGGGCACTGCTCAGAGGAGCTTTCCTCCATAGTTCCCCCACCTGCCGCCCCCAACAGATCTACCAGGGGAACAGAGCGAATGCACCCTTTTACTGTCCAAGTCACCAGACTTAGAACATCTTGTTATGCCCGCTCTTTTGTCCCGAGGACTTCCAAGTTGTGGAATTCCTTGCCGGCACATCTTTTTCCTTCTCCTCCGAACCTTCAAGTCCAGAATTAACACGTTGCCTCGTTCCTCCTTATCAACACCCACGGTACGATAGTATTTAGGCTGTAAGCCCTCGTGGTGTGTTGTTGAAATTAAAAAAAAAAACGGTATATCATTGAAATAAAAGATAGGCTGTTTATTATTTTGTGTATAATCACAGAATTTTTTAAATTTTACCTTCGTGTGATAATGATGTAAATTAGATTTTTATGCTTATTTTTTGTTTATTACAGTACATTTATTTACAGGATGGTGGTTACTCTCTGGATTAGGTACTTCTTTATATGGATTGGTTTCAAATACAACGCAAGCCGTATATGAAAGTTCCGTGCATTTTGATAACTTTATTTTTGGAAAGTCTTCTGATCACGGAGCATCTAATGTTATAGTCCCTCCTTTACCTCCAAATATAAACACCGATCAATCACAACATACTGAAACGGAACATCATAAAAACATTGAAGAGAAAATTATAAAAATCACTGAAAAAATTTACATGGAACCTCCTCAAGCCAGTGAAATAGCTGCCGGCCTAAGTTCTGAACAGCTCGATTATATCGCGTCTACCGTAAGCGAATATGTCGCCTCAAACAATAAAGTAGACGTTGATAAAATCGTTGAAAAAATATTACTCAGTCCTAGCATTCAAAATGTTATAAATAATTACAACAGTATCAATATAAACCGAGAAAATGATAAAGATGAAAAGATCAACATTGATTTAGTGCAGCAACAACAAAACATCATAAATAACCTTAAAGAAGAAATAAATAAGATTAAACTTGAACTACTAGAAATCGAAAAGCTAAGAAATGCAGACCTTAATAAAATGTACGCCCAGTTTGAAACGGAAAATGCGAAAAATGCCCATTTCTTATATCAGCTGAATCGATGTTGCCGTAGAAACATAATAAACATCGAAGCGTACGTCACCAAGATCTTAACAGACCTGCTTAAGAACCCTGAATTTCTACGTACTCACCTATCCGATTGGCTCCACACAATGTTCGTTGCGAAACACGATTTAGAACTACACCTAGCAAATACCACTAGAAATTTAAATGCAAAATTTGATTCCCTGATAGAAAACAACGGCAGATTAATTATGGACGAGGTAACCGGTAGAATAAAATTAGAAATGAACGAACACCTAAAGAAAATAGAAATCAGCAAAACAGAACACAAAACTGAGGTCAATCTTGCTACGATTGGAGAAGAACGTGTTAAAGAAATTGTTAAAAGTACCTTAGCTATTTATGATGCTGACAAAACAGGTTTAGTCGATTATGCCATGGAGCCAATGGGAGGACAGGTTTTGACTACGAGGTGTACCGAAAGTTACAGTACTGGTACCGCTGTCGTTTCTGTTCTCGGTATACCCTTATGGTATCCAACGAATTCTCCGAGGACTGTTATTACGCCGGGAATCCATCCAGGTGAATGCTGGGCTTTCCAAAACTTCCCTGGGTTTGTGGTTATCAAACTGGCGACGTCTGTGAGGGTCGAAGCTTTTTCTTTAGAACACATAAGTAAATTGCTAGTGCCGAATGGGACGATCGACTCGGCACCGAAAGACTTTGAAGTGTTTGGATTGAAGAATGAGAATGATAATGAACCCACTTTAATTGGAACATATGTGTATGACGTCAATGGTGAACCTTTACAATATTTTGCAGCTCATTATCACGGACTCATTTTTGATACAGTGGAGTTGAGGATAACGTCAAATCATGGGAATCCCAACTATACCTGTCTGTATAGGTTTAGAGTACACGGTAAACTAGCTAACGAACATACATGATACCTGTTATATTCGCACCATGTTTTTTGATTTTTTACTTTTATTTTCACTATGTGTTCATGTAAAATACCACTTGTACATACTAAGTTAGTGTATATGAAAACGAGTCGAGAACTTTGTTTACAGTAGAGATTTTGATTTTTAGATGTAAAATACAAAGTCAAGAGCTTCGTCCATAGATTGGGCTTTATTTCTTATTAGACATATACATATGTAATTAATGCGATATCAGGTTTTGTACAATCTTAATTACGCTAAGTTCATACACGAATTGCGAAATCACAGCCAAACGTATCTCTATTGGTTTATTTTAAATAATACCGTAATATTATTTAAAATGGACCAATGGGAATCAGTTTAGAAATTCGCGAATGTATGAACCTAGCTTTAGTTGCATATTTTTTTTAAATAAAATGCAATTTGTAGTTTTAGTGCATTATATCATTGACCTACGTTTTTTATCAGTAGAAGAAACTAGTTTTTGCACTAATTTCAGAATAATACCATTTCGTTTTATAGTTTATAATACCCGTTTAATTTTTTTGCATGCAAGTCATGAAATGCTTTATTATTTTAACGTCATATTATTTTTTGACAATAAAGTGAATGCTTTAGACATAAAATGGTTGTCCCAGATTTTTTACTTAAAAATATATTGCTTTTTTTCTTATTGTATTAGTATTTTGATATTGGTAGATCCATTCAAACCATAGACCAGGTCAATACAATGCTGCCTCACTTGGAAATTAGAATAGAATAGAATAGAATAACTGTATTAGCCACAAGATCACACAAAAATGAAATTGGCCAGTCAAGATAAAAAATTATACATAAAGTACATGTAAATGTGAAACTAAATATTAACAAAAATACATACACATCTAAAACACACAATATCTGCCTATCACTAAAACAGTGGATCACCTGGCCATCGAGAATCTCAACTGCGGCACTGCATTAAAATATTCATCTGTTCTGTATAGACAAGCCTGTATTAAAAAATCTCTAATAATTGTTCTGAATTTATTAATAGGTTCATTTCTCAACCACCTTGGGAGTGCATTGAAAAAGTCGACGCTAACCGTTTTAGTTTTATTTAGCCGATGCCTCGGTTGGATTAAATTATCTCTATGTCTGGTGTTATTACTATGCACTTCAGCATGTGTCAAAACTTTTCCTGTTCTCTCTCACCACCAACAATTGTCTGTAAACCACCAGTGAGTATAGTGACATTATGTTAAGTTCCTGAAAGATGTGTTTACAGTGAGCACAGCAACCCGCCCTGACAACAACTCTTGACAGCTGCTTTCTGCAACACAGAGAGCCTATCCAAGTGCACGCTCGCTGCATTTCCCCATGCAAGCAAACAGTAATTCAGACGTGAGTAAAACAACCCATAATAGGTGATCAAAGCTGCCTCAGGTCCAGCCATTGCAGAAATCTTACGCACTGCATACACTGATAAGAGTCTAGCCTACCAGCCAACGAGTCTATCTGATTCATCCATACAAGAGCAGGGTCGATGTTGAGACCGAGAAAATTCCTAGCAGTGTTCGACTCATTAGAAGTTACCCTAGCATGAAAATTGATTAAAGCTGTCTTATCCTCATTGAGGAACAGTTCATTATCATTAAACCAAGCTCTCGCCTCACCAAGAACATTGTCCACAGTCTTAATGACATCACTATCAGCATTACCAGTGATAATAAATGTTGTGTCATCTGAAAAGAGGGCTGTTGCTATCCTGCTCTGTTGGATGCCATCAGGAATGTTAGGAGGAAGATCATTTATATATATGAGAAAGACAAGTGGCCCTAGTATAGAACCCTGAGGCACCCCTCTACGAATGTATCCCACTTCACTATATTCCCCACCATGAAAAACGATATCTGTTCTATTATCAAGGTATGACCGCAGCAACTCCAAACAGGCTCCTCTAATACCATAATGACTCAACTTTGTCAAACATATTTCGTGCGAGACACAATCAAATGCCTTTGTTAAGTCTGCAAAAACTGCACAGCATTGTTTTCTCTGTTCAAAAGCACAATTTACGATCTCTAGAAGATACGATATCGCATCTCTTGCGGAAACCATACTGATGTTCATAGAATAGATTGTTATCTTCAAAGTAACTATAAAGTTGCTGGAAAATAAGGAATTCGAAGATTTTTGAGAGTATCGGCAAAACTGAAACCAGCCAGGATCATTGCAGTATCCCTTCTTGAAATACGCAAGTACCTTCACACACTGCTTTAACGCAGGGAAACAACCCTGCGCGACGCAGATATTAAAGATATGCGTCAGTGACAAAGTAAGAAAATCCCTAGACCTCTTAACGATGTACGAGTCCATATCAAATATATCCTTTGATTTTGTATTTTTAAGTTTATTGATAGCATTCCTGACATCCACCTCAACAACTGGTTCCATGAAAAAAAGAGTTCTCTGGACTTTGAATATCAGAGAAATAAGATTCTCGGGAATTTAATTTATTTCCCGATGCATTACTTACCAACCTCTCTGCATGGGATGTAAAAAAATCATTGAATGTATTTGCTGATATATTTGTTTCAGAATTCAAGATCTTCTACCTGTTTCACGATTTATAATTTGCCAAATTGTTTTTGATTTATTGTCAGACTTTTGGATAGTTTCAGTTGCTGCCTTAGCTCTCGACTGCCTCAAGAACAAATTATATTTGGTCCCTATTTCTCCATAAAGCTGTTTATTCGATGGTGTAGGATGCATCTTATAAACATCATGTAAGAACAATACTTGCTCCTTTAACTCCCTTTGCTCTGATGCGTTACCATCCTCAATACTCGATTGTTTCACCACCCATCTACAACGCATGAACGGGAAACTGTTTTCAAAATGATACCGAAAGATATCAAAAAAATTAGCTATAAGCATCCTCTGCAGGATAACTGATAAATACCCCCTGTCAACTCTCAGAAGCGAATGATTGTTCAAAGTCATTGAAACTATGCTGGCCATATGACCTCCTCCACTCTACATCCTGGAGCTGTGCAGCATCAAATCTGTATTCCAAAAACTGTGCTTCATGATCAAAGGCAATTACCAGGAGAACTCCGGCACTTATAAAATCAACTAAAATGTTACCGATGCAGCCGTTGCACCCATTAATCTGTCTAGTAGGAGAGAAATTGAACCTAGCCCTTCTCGGTTTTTAGATAGTTGCTAGAAAACATACATTAAATACTTTTTTTCTTCAATATTCTTTATTTACGAACTCGATGCGTTCAGCCAATAGCTTCTCTATTATATTAGAAATGTTACTGAGAAGGGTGATTGGTCTGTAACTGTCTGTTTTACCCTTTTTATATATGAGGGTAACTACGGATTTCTTCATACTATCTGGAAATGTGCCAGTTGACAAGCAGTTGTAAAATATAGACAATTGGTAGTGTTATACAACTTGCCAAAAGTTTCAGCAGTTTAACTTGTATACCATCAGGTCCAGTAGAGTTGGTGTTCTGAAGTTCTTTTATAATATTAATTACCTCATTTTCTGAAGCTGGATTCATGAAAATAGTTTTGTCCACAGTACTTATCTGCGAAGAGTTTGACAACATGCCTGAGTTAGACTTAGATGAACTTGCAAAGTGACTGTTAATCGTGTTCAATGTTTTTTCCTCAATTTCATACTGTTCTTGAAAGTCTTCTACTTCAATGTTTCTGTTCATGTGTTTTCTGCCAGAATCTTATTTACAAGGTTCCAAGCTGACTTACATTTATTATGCGATCTCTGTATATAAGCATTATTATACATAAGCTTAGCTTTCTTATTTACTTTCCTAAGAATGGAACAATAAATTTTATAATGACTTCCTCCTGTAAGCCCATTTTTATACAGATCATATAGACAATTTAGCAAAAAAGGAAAAGACAAATAAAATAATGAAAGAGAAATGTCATCAATAAATCTAAATAATATTCTTACACGTAATTAAATACGTAGATTCTTCTTTTTTTTGTATTACCTTTTCTGGCCAGATAAATCTGCAAAAATTATTAGAACTGCTTGCCTATTACAAGACTGATTTTAATTTTAGCCTTGTGTATGTATCTGCTATTTATGAAATCTGGAGAATTTATGATAATACTAATGAAGATTTTTTAAGAGCAGCAGCACCTAAATCAACAGTGTGACACACTTAAGATGAAGACACGCCTGTATTTTATATTTTTAGAGATAGTGATTTTATTTTTTGTACAGATGTAAAATGACATTAGGCTGTTTGAATAGCCTACCCACTTCAAATATCAGCTGTCAACCCAGCCTACTATGATTTCAGAAATAGGTCCGGTTCTCTATATTTTGCGATGCGTTAGAGATATCAAAAAAAAGTTACTTTAAAAAGTTATTCAGAATTCAATTTTAACTGCAGGTGCCGAGTTTCAAGTCAAAATTCGAATTTTAACTTTTTTGTAAATTTTTAGACAGTCCAAATTTTTCATCAGATTTTAACAGGTAGATTGCCATGGAAGCAACAAACATCGTCAATATCAAAAGAAAACAATGATACGTGATTTACTCAACGCAACTTAAACATAAACTCTTAACAAAAGTATAATTAAATTGAATATAAAATTATTAAATGTAGTCTGCTTCAACTAGGCCACCTTCAAGCCTTATGCATTTTCTGATCCGTTTAGTTCTGCTATATTTATTTCACGGCAAGCCTGCTACGAGTATGTACCTATGTATTTGAGTTTAAACTATAGTTTGTGCTTATATTCTTATGTTTTTAATAAAAAATGTTCATAGTGCATTTTTTCACTGAGGGTACGTGACCGCTGACTCCTGGCATTAATATTGATACCAAAATTTACGTCAGTGCCGCCGGCCACTTACATGGTGTTTTTTTTTCCTCACTGTAATTGCTAAATAACACTTACATGCTCAACTAAACAGGTGAAACATATTTTAATTTTACATATTTTGTCAAAATAAATAAAAATATTATGATGGCTTCTGGGGCCAACCACGTATTTTTAAAGCGGCAGCTAATGTGTTAATACCTACCTTACCTTTCCAAGTAGTCAAAATATTTTCTGTAAAAAATCTGTGACACCTGATATACTTTTTTTCAGAGTCATTTATTGTGTTATAATTTTTACTGTATTGTTTATTTTATCTCTACTTATATTGTTTTATATTTATCCTGTCTGTTTTGTGTATCGTGTCTTGTGTTTAGATATTTAATGTGTCTTTATAAGAAACTTCTAGTCGTGCTTAACATTTCAGTGAGTCAAATAGCTACTGAAGATTTTTTCTGTATTCCTGAGAAAATGTTTTTATTTTTAAGCGAAACTCATTTTACTGATATCTAATCTAACGGTTGACAATTATTTTAATTTCATAAGTCAAGCGGTAAAATGTTTAGCCCGTCCCCCCAAAGGGGGTAAAATTAGTCTTGAAGACGAAGCATTATAGGAAAAAATGACCAGAGAGAAAAGTTGAAGAGCTGAAAATTTGCTAGCGAAAATATCTGTTTTAATTTTTTTAAAGTTAGCAGTGGCGGAGCTGTGAATTTTTCAATTGGGATTATTTTCTGAATATTCCGAATAGGTACTAAATAATGTATTTTTGGCTAGATTACTTCAATCTAATACATATAAATTAATTTCAAGGTAACATGTAATAATACAGTGCAGTACTATGGGGTTTTTTTGGGGTGTAAATTTCGGGGGGTAATCTGTAGTGGATATAATAACAAAGATTAAATAAACCAAAATACTTTATTACTAGAAGTCTAATTAAAGAAAAGTGAACTTATCTAAAGGTCTTCTTGTTAATCTATATCCATATTTACAGCCCGGTTTAGACAGGTAATTCCGTTGCATTGGCCACATGCCATAGTGCACTTCAGGCCCATTCGTATACATGTACATGCTTTTTTACACCCTCCTGATGAACAATTGCAATACATTTTCTCTAGAACCCATGTAGGGGCAATGCTTTGGTCGGAATGAATTGGCTGCAACTCTTGATTTATTACGACTCCAACCCCAGTCTTGTGGTGGAAAATGATTATTTAAAATTGAAAAGAATATGATAAAAAGTTTTACTTGCTTGATAAATCTGACTTACCTGATGGAAAACTCTTAATCTGTGATACTTTGCTCTATTTGAGGTAGGTGGTAATGAAGCCAAGTTAAAATCAGTACTAAGGCTTTGTTTAGCTACACACTGCTGGTAAAGCATGTATCTAATACTATCCAAATCTGAATTTGTTGATTTTTTTAACATATGCTGCTATGAAAAATTGTGAAGTAACTGCATCTAACTTATGCTTTGAAGCCTAAGGGTTATAACATTCTTTTAACAGCGTATATAGCTTTTTATTCTGGGTAATCTTTACTAAATTCACCTTTCCTTTATTGAACAATGCAGACGTTGTGTCACAACCGGACATTGCATGCATACTAAGAATAACATCCTTTAGGTCTCCCAATTTTTGTTGTAAGGTCTATATGTCGCTTATTTTATTTGGCTTTAATAATTTTCCCGGACTGATCATAAATAGTATTTTCTGACAATAATGAATTAATAACACCATTACATCTGTATCATCGCTAACTACTGCAACCGCACCTTCAGAATTTTCACTGATTGCTACTGCTGTGGTTACAATGAGAATATCTGCATCACCATCTGAGTATTTTACATTGACTCCATTTTCATGCAACATTTTCCCGAGAACACGTATGAAATTGGTTTTGTTGATGGTATTTGGTAAAAAATCTGCTTTTGGTATATTGACAGCAGATAAATCCCAAATAGATACAATGTATAATTTTTTTTTGTTAATATTGATTTATCCATGATTATTTGGTACTTTAACTACCCCTTACTATAAGATATTTAACTGTTAAAAAAACCTAAATTTAAAAATCCATAACTCTGCTACTGCTAATACAAAAATTTTCGGAGTAGACTTCTTTGACGAAAAATTTTCAGCTCTTCAACTTTTCTCTCTTAGTATTTTTTCCTACATTGCTTCGTTTTCGAGTTAAAAAGGAAAATGTAAAAAAAGGACAATTTTACCCCCTTTGGGGGGACGGGCTCAACGTATCACCGCTGGGGTTTTACAGTATATTAAGCACTTCAAAACCAAGCACCGCACCAAATTTCAGCTTGTCTCTAATTTGTTGGGCATCGCCCTTATAAAACGATAAATCGATCCTGGGCTATAATCCCAATCTATAAAAATATGTTGGTACTCCACATATTATGCTCTCAGGAATTGACTCATAGACCTCTCGCTTTATAGATTTAATCGCTCTAGTTTGAGAAAAATTGTTAACATTTCTCAAACAAATGTAAATATTAACTTCAAACAGAAAAAAAATTCAGTAGTTTCATTACCTAATCAACAAATATCTAACCTTTTCTACATTCATTTGTAGTCTTAACTATTTTATGATGTTGTCTTTATTTTTTAAATGTTTTATCTTTATGTGTATCTAGTGTTTCTATTATTATATGTAAATAGCTTAGTATAAGTGAAATATATAGTAATTTATTGTTTACTGGGTGATTTAAAATGCACGATCACATGAATAGTCTGTCTAATATAACAGTTTGTGGCTAGTGGATACTAGTGATGGGAAAAACGGTTATTTTCTATTAACAGTTGAAGCCGTTAACGTTTTTTAATAATAACCTTTTAAAATAACAGCTTCAGTTATTTTTCTGTTATTTAAACTGGATAGTCGATCTATAGTATCCTACATTCCGAAAGCTGTGAGCGAGAGCGAGCACACTAGTATAAATGCATTGTATTTTTACCCCGTTATTTCACGTAGTGTATAAATCTCAAATTTTGTTGATATGAAAATGAAACAAAGGGTTAAGAAATTATAATAAGCGTGTCGTATATCTTTTGCCACTCTGAAGTGAAACTTTTAGAAATCAGAAAGGAGTCTTCTATAAGTATTTACTTAGATGTTTTAGGAATTATAAACTAGTCATTTCTAACAAATTTATTTTATGGGGGGTCTTTACGTAAATGTCAATGCCACAGCAAGAATCAATAAATATCATTATTTATCACGTCTTGGGACGTTAGAACTTTTATTGCAAGGCAGCACTAGCTTCAACAAATAACTGCTTTATACACTACTACACTACACAGGCAAAGGGAGTGATTCTAAGAACGGTAACGTACTTTATTTTTCAGCAAATAACAACCACACTGTAAATTCATGTGACATCGATCTGAGTAATATTTTATCTTTTTGTGATGAAACTAACAATTTTATGAGAAAATCTCAGGACATTAAAAAGTTGCTAAATGAATCCTTCTTTTTAAATCTTTTTTTTAAATAGAAAACGGTACACACAATAAAAAGTAGTGATAAAAAATAATGTAAGGGTAGGTTTTTTCACCCTCTTGTGACTTGGAGAAGAGGTTTCAAGAAAAACTTAATAAAAAGACACCCCTTATTTTTCGCCAAAGAATCACCCTGTAAAATTTTTCGCATCAGTTTAGAAACACCCTGTGTATATATATATGTATATATATATATATATATATATATATATATATATATATATATATATATATATATATATATATATATATATATATATATATATATATATATATTCATTTAATTTTTTATATTTAAATGTATATAGATATTAAAAAATGTTGTACCATTATATTTTTTTTATCAATTTGATAACTATTATCAGACAAACGAAAATGACGGGTTAACTGTTTTCTTAGGTAATGTATATAAATTTAAATAAATAAGTACTTTAATTTCACGTGAAATAATCCTATTTTGCGTTGTCTATAGTAAAAGTAATAACACGTTTTTACAGAAATTCATCTTTTCAACCAACATTTTTTATTATTAAATATTTGGCTTTACATACTAGTGGGACACTCAACTGTTTCAAAAATAACAGCTACTCAGTTTAACAGAATAACTCTGTGTAGTAGTGTCCGTATGCCGTATCCCCATCAACAACCGGTTAAAATTAAAATTAAACCGTTTTATTGTACCGAAGATCCTACGTTCCTAAAGCTGTGAGCGAGAGCAAGCACACTAGTATAAATAACGTGTTAAGTATAATGTTATGAAGTAAAGTCCGCTCTATACTGTATAACCATACATATTTAGCATTCCCAATCTCAAGGCTATTCATCCCGTTAAATGGTTAAATAACAGTTGCTGATGAAAACCGATGTTTATTCATCGAACCTAGTTGCAGTGGAACTGAAACAGTCACGACTCCGAATTCTAGTTTAGTGTAAAAAGCGTTATTTTTTACGCTGTTATTTTTATAAGTCCATAACTGGTGGTTACCGTTTGGGCTCAGCAACCGTTTAAAAATAACTGACAGTTAAATAACGACCCATCACTAGTGGATACTATACATACACAAACACATGAATAGTAGATAAAGGACGCAATATTTTTAAGCCACATAAAATACTTTCTCTCTAAAATCGAATTATCATACCATACATAACAGTTTATATAGGGTGATGTGCCAAGAGTTTCTGTTAGGAGTTTTTCAATATCCGAACCGATTTTAATTCCGAAAATTTCGATTCCTAGGTTTTTGGCCAAGCCCAATTAAACTAAAATATTTTTGCTCACGTGATACATCAGGTTCTACCGGAAGTGTCCATCAACTTCGTTATTTTAAATGCAGTATGCCACTTTTTAATAGAATTTTGAATTCTACACGTAATTTAAAGTAGATTTTCACTAGAAAACAATGTTTTTTTTTTTTTTTTTTCCAGAATCATAGTTGCAATTTATACCTGATAACTTGAAGGAAAAATAAGCTACAAGATTCATCTTTTGCACACAACACACCAGTATGTGTACCTTCACCACACGTATTACAGTTTTGCGTTGCTACATACAGGGTGATAGAGATTGACTTGGCAACTTGACAAAATTCAACTGATCATAACTTGCATTTTTCAAATGGGATATGCTGTATTTTATTAACTAAGTTAATTCACATTTCGAATCTCTTACATTAGCATTCCCTATACCTAAATCTAACCGTTTTGGAGATAAATACATATTTATTCAAATCAGGGTTGCAGACTTGTAACAATAGTAGCCTTTGGAATTTAATTTGTCAACCAAGTGACGTTTGCATGCTAGAAGTGCACGCGGTGAAGTTTGTTATCGAAGTTACAAAATAAGCCCTTAATAGTGATCAAAATGGCCAATTTAGCGTATGCAAACTATGATTTTATGGAGCTATTAATTATTTATGGGGAATGTCATCGAATAATTGGTCGCACATGTCGTGCTTTCTCCGAAAAGTATCCAGATAGACCAAAGCCTAGTCTCGACACAGTAAAGAGATTATTGAAGAATTGTTCAAGTTTCGGGAGCTTCATCCCCAAAAAAGAGAAACCAAAGCCAAGTGTTGATAATGAGATAAACAAATCATTTTTACGGCACAAAATACATTAAATGACCAACAGTCTTGACAATAGTTGGTTCTTGTGACGTGAGGATTTTCATCCGGCCAAAAGTGGCTATTGACGATTGAACAATCCATTTTTGTAGAACTTCTCATCACACCATATAATTTTTTCGCAAAAAGCTCCATCTTCCTGTGTTTGTAAAGGAACCATTCACAGAATCCAACACGTTGGGAGTTATTACTGGGCTGTAAACTATGGATTGAGTGATAGGAGAAGGGTCTTCGGTTGTGTTTTTTGAATATTCTGTGAATGGTTGTTGTTGATAAACCCAACTCTCTTTGACAATCCCTGAGACATGAATTTGGCTCAGCAGCAGCAATATGCCATTGACTTCGTTTACCTCATAAACACTTGGCTTTGGTTTCTCCTTTTGGGGATAAAAATCCCGTAACTTGAACAATTCTTTAATAATCTCTTTACTGTGTTCCGAATAGGCTTCGGTCTATCTGGATAATTTTCGGAGAAAGCACGACATGTGCGACCAATTATTCGATGACATTCACCATAAATAATTAATAGCTTCATAAAATCATAGATTGTATACCCTAAATTGGCCATTTTTATCACTATTAAGTGCCTATTCTGTAATTTCGATAACAAACTTCACCGTGCACACTTCTAGCATTCAAACGTCACTTTCACCTTCAGCACTTTTTGAAATAGCACAAAATAATCCATGGTTGCTTTCAACATCGACACAACCGGTTGGGCGTATCAACCGACACAATAATAGTCCTTGAGTTGCGTCACCCGGTGTTAGATCATCGGTGCTGAGGCATCTGATATTGCTTCATCGAGATGATGTCATTTTTAGTGTATAAATGGGATAATTTTGCCCAAACAGTTAGTTTAGCGACAGCTACTGATGAAGACAAGTTCGTTGTTGAAATACATATCTAGCACATAACTCTCCTTTCTTATTTTTGTGGTTTTTAGGGTGATTCAGTTCTTGTTTAAATTTCCAGCCACAGTGTCCAACCTCAGTCTTTTACGGTATTACAGCATTTGAGCCATTAGGGATAGTATGGTTTAATAATCGTTATATGCCAGCAGCTGTCAGGAAAATCAGTGTTATAATAATTAATAATAATAATAATTTATTGAACAATATACATTTTCCTAAGTCAAAGACTTGTTGGTGATACTTGTAACATCTTTCTCTCTAAAAATAAGCTAGTGCACACAATCTGACATTGTAAAGAAATACAAACAAAAACCAAAACTGCAGACTAACTCCAGGGATTCGCGGAGAATATCAAAAAGTATAATTATCCTTTTTTGACTATAGATACAATTTCTTTTCCCAAATGTTTTAAGCCACACTATGGGTAACCTACACACACTTACCCATGCGCGGGCCCACAGATCATACGCCAGGCACAAGAAACAACAAAATACAAAGGAAAGACCACTACACCAGCATATTAACCTCCACGACCCTGTGGATTACTTCATGATCTACTCCAACTATCCACTTTTTTAAACCGATTTTAAAATCTCGAACTCCATGCTGCTGGAGAATTTGGGCTGGTATAGTGCAATAGTCTTCTTAGCTCTTTTCGTTCTAGATGCGTGTGCGCAGTGTCTCGTATTATAGTTGTGACTCAACTCCCTCAATTAACATCGATGAATATGCTGGTATACAGCAGCATTAAAGTAGAAAAGCTGCCTAATACCCAGCAGTTTTGTCTCAGCGTATAAAACATCAGTAGCATATGTGTGTTCTTTACCATACATCACCTTTATGAGACCATATTGAGCAATCTGTAATTGAGATACATGGCACCTTGCAGCACCACCCCAAGCTATTATAGCATAGCGTAAGGTACTCTCCACTAAAGCATAATATAGAGTCCTCAGATGTTTGATGTGTAGCATCTCTTTCAATACTCCAAATTTCACCATCACAGAGCGAATCTTTTTAGTTACATTTAAAATGTGGTGCTCCCATTTCATGTGTGAATCTATAGTAACACCGCACGCTTCACGCTCTTTATCTTCATACCATCACATATTTCCAAGGTGGTAAAAGTTGATAAGTTTCTTTCGTAACATGAAAATGGTATATACACTGTCTTCGCCGCATTTACAGTTAACAATCGGTTTTGAAATCATTTCAGGATTTTTCGAAAATCTGATTCAACTGTAGATTTGAGTATGATGCTGCGTTACAGCAGTTATGCTTGATAACACATTATAAGAATTATCATGATTATCACTGATA
Source organism: Tillus elongatus (assembly GCA_964006375.1). Taxonomy (NCBI): domain Eukaryota; kingdom Metazoa; phylum Arthropoda; class Insecta; order Coleoptera; family Cleridae; genus Tillus; species Tillus elongatus. Next base: position 10,630,943 of record OZ023268.1, read on the forward strand.
TCGAAAGATAACGCTATATTCCACTATTGCTTCACTGTTTTTAGACAGACATTGTGTGACTTTTTATCAGTTGATTTAAACAATATTTTATTGAAACCAAAGCAAAAATTCACGTTTTTTATTCGTTGGCTATAATTTATAATTCATGCAGGTTAAGTCACCCCATGCTATTGTAAATAAATACTTAAATATTGTTGCCTATCATGCTAGTCGTAGTAATTTAATTGGTAGATATATTAGAACAAAACGTGCCTTTACATTTGTTACTTCTAATAATAATAATCATTATTTCGTACAGTATGTTAAAACATTATCACATGGTCAATTTCAGAGTATTTGTAAAGCAAAAAGATCTCATTTCTTTCTTTTTTTATGAAAATATCTCATTGTTTTTGTATGGATGTGTAAATGGTTGTTGAAAATTCACTGGTTTGCATTTATTAACTGCTTGTATATTTATAAATATTGTCATATCATTTAGTCTGCTTTATTGTCCTATTTCAATGCTGCAATATTATGTGTAAATATCTGTATTGAGTAGTTTACAAACAGTCCTAACAAAACTATTAAATTTTGCATGATAATATTAATAATATTTTTCGGCATACATTCTACAAAGCCATGTCAACATTTGAACAACAAAAGACATATAACACAAAAGTACAATACAAATAAATCACAGAAATTCCGACACTCGCAGCCAACAAATGTACACTGGTGTCAAGACATAAATCACGACCAATTGACAGTCCATCCAAGGCAACATGACAGACCAAGAATTCCTCAAAAGAGTAGCAGCAGCGGTCCACCAGGTAACTTTTAATTTTTCTCCCGAACACTGCCTCACCAAGTAGAGTGACGCCTCTAGGCAGCTTGTTATAGAATTTGATGCCCCAGTAGTCCATTCCGCTTTTGGCCCTGTTGACTATGATAGGGCAGATGTATGTTATACTTGTGCCTTGTGTCGTGGTCATGTATTGCAGAGTTTAGAATGATTTACATGCATTTATCCCGATTTACATGCACATGAACTACACAGGCAAGTATATATATGGAGAAAATGGTAAGTATTTTTGTTCTACGGAAAAGCAACCTGCAAGGCTCCAAGTATGCAGCCCCACATAGCACCCAAACAGCTTTCTTTTGCTGCAGCAACACCTTCTGTAGCTCAGTAGATGACCCCCAAATAAGTATCCCATAACTCGCCACAGAGTGGAAATTGGCGTAGAACGCTGCCACTGCGGCCTGGTAGGTTACAACCTGTTTAACTCTCCTCACCATGAATGTCACCCCTGAAAGCCTTCTCAGCAACACCTCCACATTTTTGGACCACAACAGATTACCCTGAAACCAGAAACTTTAGCACAGCGTCATCCCCACCCCGGGCATGTGGAGAAGGTGATGCACCTGGTTTTATTCTCATTCATTTTTAGTCCATTATTTGCAAACCATTGCTCTGAAGACGTTATTGTCTGACCTGCTTGCCTCCGCAGTGAGTCTCTGGATCTCTCGGTGTTCATGAACGTTTTGTGTCATCAGCATAGAGGTATGCTTGGTCCACCTTGATGTTAACTGGCAAGTCGTTTATGTAGACCAGGAACAGCAGTGGTCCAAGTATGGATCCCTCCGGAACACCCCGGGAAACCGTCATTCAATCCGAATTTCTGTCTTCACACACACCACATGTTGCCTTCTGTTTGGCAGGAATTATGTTATCAACAGGTGTGGCACTCCTCTCACTCCATAGTATTCCATCCTCTCCAGCGGCACATCATGAAGTACACTGTTGAAGGCCTTACTTCGCAACAAACAACTTCAGCAACATCTCCCCTTTTGAAGGCTTGCGATATATTCCCAGTCAACTCCAGCATTGCAGAAACTGTTGATTTACCATCGCTGAATCCGTGCTGACGCGAAGGTGTGAATTTGTCAAAATAGTTTAGCCCTTGCTGTCTAATTAGAGACTCAATTATCTTTGATAGCACGGGCGATAATGATATGAGTCTCAAGGTGTTGACAGCCCGTTGCTTAGGTACTGCAGGATTGGAAGCTGTCACGTGTTCTCCCTGTCTTCAAGGCGGGTGATAGTGGTGATCCATCAATATCGACCAATAGCCATACTATGTGTCTTCTGTAAGATTTTCGAGGCCTGCCTTTTTCAGCGAATACTGTTTCACATCAAAAACAGACTCTCTATTTCTCAGCATGATTTCATTCCAGGGAGATCGACTGTAACGAATTTAGTTGATGTTAACACAGTTCATTGCGTCCGCCCTCGACCGCTCTTCACAGGTTGATGTTGTGTATACTGATCTATCTAAGGCCTTCGATTGTCTAAATCATTCTATTATGATTGACAGGATGAGGGCTATCGGATTCTCCGAGGGCCTGCTTGGCTTGTTCACATCTTACCTGGATGGAAGGAGGCAATTTGTTGAGGTTGGGGGCTTCAGGTCTGACACCTATCACATAACTTCGGGAGTGCCGCAGGGTTCCATACTCGGTCCATTACTGTTTAATATATTTATTGACCCAGTTAAACATGTTTTGCATGTTCCTTTTTTAATGTATGCAGATGATAGTAAGATTTTTGCAATATTTCGAGTGTTGATGACTGTTTGCACCTCCAGAACTGTCTTCAGATCCTTGATGAATGGTGTTGTCGGGGTGGTCTTTCTATGATTGTTTGTGAATGAGTGTTGTGTGATGTCCTTTACTCGAAATAAGCACGCAGTTACTTTCGGATACAATATAAGAGGGCTTCCACTTGATCGCCCCGGGACAGTCAGGGACCTTGGAATTGTTTTTGATGGTACTCTATCTTTTAAACCACACTATGAGCAGTTCTGCCTACAAAACTCTTGGGTTCCCGATAAGAAATAGCAAAAATTTCTCACAGACTGACACCCTCCTCCTGCTCTTTCATTGTTTGGTTAGGTCCCGACTTGAATATGGCTCAGTTGTGTGGGCTCCTACTTATGAGATACAAGCCTAGAATCAGTGCAAAGGAAATTTCTAAAATTTCTTAGCTTTCGTGAGGATGGTCGATATCCTTCTATTGATTTTCCTCAGGAAGGTGTACTTCTTCGCTTTGGTCTGCAGAGTCTGTTGGTGCGCAGGCAGTGCAGTTTCATTACATTTTTATACAAACTGGTTAATTCTATGTTCGATTGCCCTGATCTGCTTCAGCAACTTAATTTCAATGTGCCTCGTATTGCAGCACGTTTTCCAGGCACATTCTATCTCCCGACTGCTCGTACACGATTGCTGCGATCGTCTCCAATTTACCAGATGTGCAATGATTACTCTGTATTGCAAGATAGCCTAGATGTTTTTCAAACCGATCTAATTTGTAACTCTCTTTTGTGTAGTTTGTATGATTATTGTCTGTTATTATGTTTTGTATATCAGCCCATCCTTAGTTCGGCTTTAAGCTGTTGGATGGTGTATGAATAAATAAATAAATAAAATAATATAGGTAAAACTACAGATATTTTAAGCTGTCCAACAAAAACTTAACTAAAAAAAGAGGACCAACATGAAAAAGCCTCTGTTAGGTCGTCTATACCTGGTGCAGATTGTATCTTTATATTACCGATTATAGCAATAACTTCATTATCAGAAACAGGACGCAAGAAAAACAGATATGATTAAAATGGTTTTATCAAGATTTTGAAAATCTGTTTGCAGACGAAATACAGATATTTCTCACTGCGCACTACAACATTGAAATCGCATAATAGAAAATAGTAGCTTCATCCTCTAACAAACAAAAAACAGGGATAGATTTGTGAATATGTTATATTCCCAATAAAATTCTCTCACTGTTTACTGTGTATTTGAATTTTATTTTTGTTGTATTATTTTTTATTACAATAATTTGCTGGAATGTACTTAATTTTGTTTTTGGTGTATCTTTAAAAGTATGATCTTCCAAATTAGTGTTTAGTTCATAGAAATGTTACCATTTAGTTTTTTATATTGAAGGATCCTATATTTTTTATGTTCTTTATTAGGTGTGGGATAAATTAGGTTGTTTTAGCAATACAATATCACAAAGAGAACATTTTCAGCTGTGATTAAGTACAAAGACCTTATTAGTTAGAAACAATTGCTTGAGAACAGGTCGCTCACAAATATATGTAGAAATTATATATATATATATATATATATATATATATATATATATATATATATATATATATATATATATATATATATATATATATATATATATATGAGTTAAATGTTGTAACAAAATACATAAAAGCAGCAAGAAAATAGTTATGTCAGCTTAAGTATACAGGGTAGACCAAATAAGACAGATTCTTCTTTTACACCTTTATTTAATAATGAAATCACTACTTTTAGGTGTCTCGAGAAAATAGAAAAAACCCTCCTTTTTAATTGTTAATTGCCTTAGATTTGTGTTTCTTTTTTGATAGTCTACAATAGGACCTTTGTGCTTAAAAGTCCTGGTGCAATACTATAAAAATTTCAGAAAATGTAGAAAATTTTTTGATTTTGATATTGGACTTCCCTCCTTATTGCTCCTAAATAGTGTCATTTCCTCTTTGGAGAAAGATCATAAAGTTAAACAGAAAAAAGGCTTTATTTCTTTAGTAACGTCTATTGACATAACTTTAATTATCAAAAAAGTATATCATGTCATTTATTTTTATTCTAGAACTCACAGGATGTCGTAGTAGCAGTGGTGGGGAGGCTAACGCCAAGCAAGTAGGCCACAATGGGCCCTTTTTGCCAACCTCGGCAACCCAGCAACCATGCTCTACTCTTCCTCGGTTCCGTCGCCAAACCGCCTCGACCTCGGTACTTACCTGATTCCTCTGCAGAGCCCTCGATCCGAACAATTCTGCTCGAAGATTCCCAAAAGCCTCGCATTCACACAGGTAGTGGTACGACATTTCTTCATCCTCACCGGATTCCTGGCAAATGGGATCCCTCTCTACGCCTATCAATGTGAGGTGTCTTCTAAGGGCGCAGTGGCCTGTCAACACCCCAAGGATGCGGGGGAAGCGTAGGTCGACTCCTACCAAGTAGCCAGACAGCTTTGTCTCTGTCCGGCCCCTCCACGAAGTCCCTCGCCTGCCTACAGCCACCAACCGACCCCCAGTGCCTCTCCATTGCTTCCTCAGTCCACCTGTCTAAGGCGACAGAAACCGTCTTCCTACTTATGCCTATCGCAGGCTCCGGCCCACAGAACGGCCGCCGGGAACCAGGCCTTGCGAGATTATTCGCTACCTCATTCCCGCTACGCCACAGTGTCCCGGAACCCACACCAATTGCACGTCCTTTGTCCTGGCTAGTCCTTTGAGGGCGTCAGCGCACTCGTGAACCAGTGTTGTCCTGATTCTGGCAGACTGCCTGGAGGACCGCCTGGCTATCCGAGTAAATGTACACACATTTCTCGAGGATCCTCTTCACATCATGTCTATTGGCCACATAATGATAGCGTACATCTCTGTTTCGAATGCCGTGGTATATGCGTCAAGAGCATAACTCTCGCACACCCCCAGGCCCTCGATGTATATTCCTGTCCCGAAGGTTTTTTGATCTTCCAGCCGCGATCCGTCGATGAAACAGACCAGGCATGCGGGCTGGAATGCAACCTCATTTTCCCTCCACTTATCCCTACTGGGGATCCTGAGGGTATATGGCCTAGTCAACCTAATATCGTCCTCGGCATCCCGTACCTTGATGGCGGAAATCGGAATTTCCTTTTACACCTCCTTGGCGACTCTTGCATGCCCTATTACTGCTGCCTCTCCGCACCAGTTTTAAGAGTCCCGCATTTTAAGATGCGACGCCATAGCCTCCCTTCTCATACAGATGGGAAGCAGCGGCAGCATCAACAAGACCTCTAGCGCGGCTGAGGGTGTCGTCTTCATAGCGCCTGTGATACCTAGGATCGCCAGTCTTTGGACGCCCCATAGAGGATTCTCGGCCTGACGATCGCAGTGTAAATCCAATGAAGGATTCAAGGATTAAGTCCCCAGGTCCTCCCTATCACTCGGCGCAGCTGCCAGAGGGTCGCTACTCCCTTCCTCACTACTCGTTCTAAGAACTCACAGGATAAAAAGCTGTGACTGGGCTCAGGGAAACGGTGCACTATCTTATCGAATCTACCATTTTGTACCAAGCAGTAAATATACTGCACTACACAGTGATATTTGTTCTGGGCAGCACAGTTATTAGAAAAAATGCACAACTCTTTCACAGTTTAAACCATTTTGTTTTCTATGGAGTGTGCCAAAAAGCTGGTCGTCTCATTCCAGTTTTCCTGCCAGTCACTTCATCATGAACATAGTATGTAGACAGTTTTAATTTTGCAGAATGAATACAGAAGTTGTGTATCCATAGCTGGCGAAGACAGAATGTGTTACCAGTTGAAATTTTAGGAAGGAGAGCATTTTGCTGGAAATCGAAAGAAATCGTTTCTACTGTAGGATCTTCAAGAGCAAGAGATGTTTTTGTGAAAGATTGTCAAAAAATGTCTTTGCTTTGGCTTGGTGGAGTGTTTGTTATATATTTATTTGTTTACATACTTATCTGCAGCAGCTGATTTCTTATTCTCCAGTGTATCACAAATCTGGCAAGTGTCGGATCTTGAATGTCCAAAGTGATAATTTGAAAAATTAGCTTTGAAATATCTATAAAAGAAATCGTAGGTGACCTTTGGTTTGAAATCGGGTGCTTGGGCTTTATTCTCCTCTATTAGTTTATATAGATCTGGTTCAAATTTTGCCAAATATAACTCGTAGAGTCTAGGTTAGGTTTGAATGTGAGTGGGCCATACCGTTCCCTCCACCGCGACCATAAGGTCTATTGTGGCTCACGCCTAATGGTCTATATTTCGCCCAACAAAGCCAGCCTCCTGCAGAGGTCGATAATCTTTGTGGGTGAAAGTTGATCCAGATCTTCCGGAGCAAGGTTTGTCTTGCCAAAGAGCAGGTATCTAGTCCTGTCCGCCGCCGGACAGGAACACAGTACGTGCTCTGCTGTCTCGTCACTCTCCATACACAGCCGGCACTCAGTCTCCTGACCGATCCCAACACGGTGCATGTGGTGACGTAAGCGGCAGTGTCCTGTATACAGGCCGACTAGAGTACTCAGTTGTTGTCTGTTTAACTCTAGAAGTTTTTTAGCCCTTGACTCAGACAGGCCATTTATGAAGGCCTTAGAGTGAGCTAATCCTGGCAGATTTTGCCATTGCTGGCTTGTCATTCTTTCAGTTCAGGAAGGTGTGTTTTGCTGTGCATGATGTTATCCCCAGCACCGGTTCTGGTCCGATAAAGTCCGTCTGGGCACCACTCCTGGCAAGTGTGTCGGCCGCAACATTGCCATCATGGTCCGAGTGACCCGGTATCCAGACCAGTGACACCTCATTACAGCTGCCCAGTTCGTTGAGGGTAGATTTACAACTCCATACCGTTTTTGAGTTGCAACGGTAGGAACCAAGAGCATTTATTACAGCTTGACTATCTGCATATATCTTTATTGATTTGTGTGTGCACTGGTTTTCTATGCTTTCCCTTGCACACATCTCGATGGCATACACTTCTGCCTGGTGTATGGTTGCGTACTTGCCGAGGCTAGTTGATAGTCTAGCATCGGCGTTGCCCCCATATGCGCCGGCTGCTACTCCCATACTGGTTTTGGAGCCGTCAGCATACCAGCAGAGATCAGCTCTCAATAGGGTCGTTTGATTTCGTTCCCAGTCCTCCCTTTCCGGGAGGACGGTCTTGAAAGACAGATCTCTACTGATCTTTGTAGGCATCAAGTCTGAGACTATTCCCAGAATCCCATGACCCTCAATGTCATCAAGGAGTCCGGACCCTCACAGACTGATATAATTTTTAATTTTGCAGAATGAACACAGAAGTTGTGTATCCATAACTGGCGAAGACAGAATGTGTTACCAGATGAAACTATGAAACCTTAGGAAAGGGAGCATTTTGCTGGACATCGAAAGAAATCGTTTCTACTGTAGGATCTTCAAGAGCAAGAGATGTTTTTGTGAAAGTCTGTCAAAAAATTTCTTTGCTTTGGCTTGGTGGAGTGTTTGTTATATATTAGTTTATATAGATCTGGTTCAAATTATGCCAAGTATAACTCGTAGATCCAAGGGTTGCGGTGCTATCGGGGCGGCAAGGCCGCGGACGAGCCCTGAGGGAACAAAAAAAAAAAAAATAACTCGTAGAGTTTATAAATATTGAATTCTGTAGAGATGTGGTATTTACCGCTATTTTTGGAGAGACTGTAATAAGATTTTCGCTTTGGAAACTGCTTTATGTGCTTGTGAATAGAGTCAACTATTTCTGGTGTGATGGCATTAGGTCTATTTTGAGTGTCTACCTCTCTTAACTACACTTGAAGTTGCAGCAGGTTTTGCCAAATTAGATGCAATGTTTTAGACTCGTTTTCTGTAGATACTGTGAAATGAACAAAACGCCTGCTTACAAACATTGCACATTTCTGGGCTGAAGGGAACCTAAAACAATAAAAAGCGAATGATACTGATTAAACCAGAAGAACAAAACGCTGTCTTTTCTGTCGGCTAAAAATGTCTGAGACTATAAATTTACCATATATTTATTAGAAGCTGATTGAGCTTGTCTACGTCCATCACGAATTCGAGATCTTGCAGGAACTGTAAAGGGTTATAAGCTTGGCTAGTTGGACATCTTGTGCAGACTTTTCTCCCAATTTATTTTAACTTTTAAGAATCATTTGCTGCTTTTGAAGGTTAATTTTTGTAAAACACACGTACTTACATTTACAGTCAGAACCAGTGGTCCCAGCAGGAACCAACTTTTTAACTGAATTAACATGTTCTTCCACAGATGCCAGCTTCTTTTTCCTTGTATTACTTTTCCACATATCTGGAGATGACTTTTTCTTTCGTTTAGGAGTTGTACTCGGTACATTCTGATGAATAGTAACTTAGGTTAGGTTAGGTTGTTTGTGAGTGGTCCATACCGGACCTTCCACCGCGACCAACGGTCTATTGTGGCTCACGCCTAATGTTTATATTTCGCCCAACAAATCCAGCCTCCTGCAGAGGTCGATAACCTTTGTGGGCGAAAGTCGATCCAGATCCTCTGGAGCAAGCTTTACCTTGCCAAAGAGCAGGTGTCTAGTCCTATCCGCTGCCGGACAGGAACACAGCACGTGCTCTGCTGTTTCGTCATCCTCCATACACAGTCGGCACTCGGTCTCCTGACCGATTCCAATACGGTGCATGTGATGCCGCAAGCGGCAGTGTCCTGTATATAGGCCTACTAGAGTTCTCAGTTGTTGTCTGTTCAGCTCTAGTAGTTTCTTAGCCCTTGACTCAGACAGGCCATTTATGAAGGCCTTGGAGTGAGCTAATCCTGGAAGATTTTGCCAATATTGAATTGTCTTTCTGTCTGTCCAGGTTTTTAAGGTGCGTTTTGCTGTGCAAGATGTTATTCCCAGCACCGGTTCTGGTCCGATAAAGCCGCACTCGGCACCACTCCTGGCAAGCGCGTCTGCCGCAACGTTGCCATCATGATCCGAGTGACCCGGTATCCAGACCAGCGACACCTCATTACAGCTGCCCAATTCGTTAAGGGCAGATTTACAACTCCATACCGTCTTTGAATTGCACCGGTAGGAACCAAGAGCCTTTATTGCAGCTTGGCTATCTGCATATATCTTTATCGATTTGTTTGTGCATAGGTCCTTTAAACTTTCCCTTGCACACATCTCGATGGCATAAACTTCTGCCTGGTGTATGGTTGCGTACTTGCCGAGACTAGTTGATAGTCTAGCATCGGTGCTGCCCCCATAGGCGCCGGCTCCTACTCCCATATTGGTTTTGGAGCCGTCCGAGTACCAGCAGAGGTCCGCTCTCAACAGGGTCGATTGGTTCCGGTCCCAGTCCTCCCTTTCCGGGAGGACGGTCTTGAAAGACAGATCTCTGCTGATTTTTGTAGGCATCAAGTCTGAGACCATTCCCAGTATCCTGTGACAATCACTGTCATCAAGGAGTCCGGACCCTCTCAGATTGACTTCCCTCGGCATGTTATCTGCCGTTTGTATTAGTCTGTACGTTGTCCACCTCGCCACCCTCTCCAACCATATGTGAAGTGGGGGAATATTGAGGAGGACCTCCAGAGCGACTGATGGTGCGGTGCTTATCGCTCCCGTTATCATCAGGCATGCTTGTCTCTGTAGATGAGCCAGTTTGGCCCTCGCGGTACCGCGAAGTACCTTAGGCCACCAAACTATGGCTCCATATGTTATCATAGGTCTGATAACCACTACATAGAGCCAGTACATCTGTTGGGGGTTTGTTCCCCAGTTGTTCCCACAGATTCTCCGGCAGGTCCACAGGGACATCTTAGCCCTGCGGATAACATTTTCTAACTGTCTGTCCCAGTTGAGCTTCTTATCTAGGATAACTCCCAGATATTTTGCTTGGTCCGAGAATGGTATGTTTTCCCCCATAAGATTAGGTGGTTTTAATTTGTCCAACCTTCTTCTTCTGGTGAACGGGACAATGATCGTTTTGCGAGGGTTCACAGACATCTGTTCCCTTCGGCACCAATCATTGACTACATTTAGTGCTTCTTGAAGAGTACTAGACAGTTCCTCCTCAGACTTGCCTCTAACCATTATGACGAGATCATCCGCATACGCCTGGACCTCAACCTCCCAGAGTTCGAGGATAGCCAGCAGGTCGTCCACAAAGAGGGACCACAGCAGGGGGGATAGAACGCCCCCCTGAGGACACCCTCTCGCAGCCCTAACGCTAACCACCTCTCCCCGTAATGAGGTAATAATGGTCCGATTGTGCAGCATGCTTCCAATCCAGCCACAGATGGTAGGTTCCACCCCCCTAGCGATAGTGGCCTCGTAGAGGGAGATCGGTAATGCATTATTAAATGCTCCTTCTATGTCGAGAAATGCCGCCACCGCAACCTCTCCATTTTCCAGAGAGTGTGTGATCTTCTCGACGAGGTTATTGAGCGCTAACTCAGTTGATTTGCCAGTTTGATAGGCATACTGGTGGGTATTTAGGGGGTTCTTGGGTAAGATGTTCCCCCTAATGTGTCCGTCCAGTATTTTTTCCAATCCCTTCAAGAGGAATGATGTGATACTGAGAGGTCTCAGTGAAGTGGGTAGGAGGTCATTACGTCCCAATTTGGGAATGTAAACCCCCCTAACCACCGTCCAGCTGGATGGAATATAGTTCCAGGCCAGACTGGCTCTGAACAGCCTGATAAGGTAGGGTAGGAGAATTTCCAGTCCCTTTTGTAGTAGGACCGGTACCACCCCATCCTCCCCTGGCGACTTGAATGGCTGGAAGTGATTCACAGCACACTCCACTGCCGAGGCTGTAACTATTCTCCGAGCAACTAGCCAGTCCTCCCTTTGGGGACGTTTAGATCGTCCCTCAGATGGCAGGACCTCACCGTTGCTCAGGATCAGACAATCTGGGAAGTGTGTGTGTGCTAAGAGCTCTAACGTTTCTTTCCGAGATTCAGTAAAGGAACCATCTGGTCGTTTTATCGATCCCAGTTCCTGTACACGGTCGCGTGAGAGAATCCTGTGGATTCTGGCGCCGCTGGGCACACTATCAATGTCCCCGCAGAACCTCCTCCAGGACTCCCTCTTTGCGTTCCTAATCTCCTTGTTATACTGTGTTAGAGCAGTTTTATATTGTTCCCAGTTGCCTGTAATCTTAGCACGATTGAAGAGACGTCTAACTTCTCTACGTAGTTTTTCGAGGTTATTATTCCACCAAGTAGACCCTCGACTGTCTCTCTTTGACCTCAGTGGACAGTTTTCGTGATAGGCAGAGACCACAGCTTCCCTAATCTGTTCAGCCGCAATCTCTATCTCATCACGATCCCTCACTGTGGGGATAGTGGACCCAAGTCCGGCGGCGAGGGACTGCTTGTACCCCTCCCAATCCGTCCTCCTCGGGTCCCGAAACTCCACCACAGGTCTAGGGCCTGTTTCAATCTCAAATAGGATATGGGCATGGTCTGAACAAGAGGGCTCAGACGACACCCTCCATTTGAGGATTTTTGAGCTCAAAAGTCTTGAACTGATCGTAAGATCTAAAACCTCTCTCCGATTAGCTGTAAGAAAGGTGGGTTCCGAGCCTATGTTGTTTACCACTAGCTCCTCCCCTAATAAGTATTCAAATAGTGACTCACCTCGCCTGTTAGTGTCCGTGCTCCCCCAAGCCAGGTGATGGGAGTTCGCATCACACCCCATAACGAGGTGATAGTTGTTCCTCTTGCAGTAGGCGATCAATTTCCGCACCTCTGCTGGAGGTGGTTGTTCTGCATCTCTGTCTCCAGGGAAATAGGCCGAGCAGGCCACTACTTCCAGCCTGGTCCCCCCGGATGTGATCACGAGATGGATGGATGCCATGTCCTTGGTGCAGTATTCTGAAAGTGTAAAATACTGCAAGTTGTTTCTGATCCAGATACAGGCTCTGGGGTTAGTGCCAGTGCCCACCTCTACTATCTTACCAGAAGTGTTACCCAGCCCTTTAGTTCGTTCCGAGTTGGCGGTCCAGGGCTCTTGGAGAAGTGCAATATCTATTTGCTCTTCCTTTAATTTCATGCTAAGGAGGTATGTCGCAGCTTTAGCATGATGCAGATTTGCTTGAATGCACCTTATATTAGTGGGCATGGGGGAAGGGATAGGTGTTCGTGAAGGATAAGGATGAAGGTTAAGGAGCTCGAAGGGAAAAGGATTTAAGGTGCTGGTTCCTCCTCCTTTTTAGAAGCTCGATAACCAAGCTTCCTAGAGGAGGGTCTACCTTTGGTAGGTATCCCAGGGGTGGACTTTCCTTTCCCCTGTTGTATTCCCCTGGAGGTTCCAGTGGAAGGTTGAGTCCTGCCACCTCCTCTCTTGGGGTCAGTTTTTTTTGGTGGAGCTACCACCCACCACGGTGCCACTACTCGAGGGTACTGACGGGGGGATTGATCCCCCACCACTCCCGGAAGGGCCCGCATCTGTCGCCGGTTTACAGGCGACGCTGGTAGCAGAAGCTGTGGGTTTAGGCTCAGTCGCAGACCCCCTAACCCTCGGCCGGAACAAGACCCGCCCGAAGCCAAAGAATGGTCTGAAGCCAATTCCCTCCAGCGTATTCATGGACATATCGTCGACCAAAAATGTCCATGTCTGTCCTGACGGTCCCGTCGCAACTCGGTGTAGTACGGTCCACTCCCGAGTGTTCAGCCCACCATTCATTCGCCTCAGTCTGGCGAGCACATCCTCGGGCGTCAGTGTTTCCACCCCGTCCGGAAGATATGCCACACAGACATGAGGCCTGGGGAGGTCCTGTCCTCTCACCAGCTTAAGACGAGCCCCCTCCCACGGCTGGAGCCCCCCAACTATTCGCTCCAGCCAGTGCGAGCTGGTCTCGTCCTCGCAATTTATAAGTAGCCATCCGGGTCGATTTGCGCAGCCCCGGAACCTTATATTGGGTTCTTCCTCTGAACTGCTCTGCACAGCCTTCAGTATGGCCTCCTGCAGTAGCAGCAGTTGTTCGTTCTTCAGTGATGAGGAGGGATATTCAGAGTGGATAATGCCCACTCTCACCCCTCCAGTCACCTCACTGAATGTTTTCCTGCCAGCACCCTCACGGGGCTTTTTAGCCCTCTGCTGAGGTGTGCTGCCGTCCGACCGGAGTCGCTTCCCGCTGCCGGCCCCATCCGTGGAGGCCCCAGGCTCACCGAGACGTTTAACCGTCCCATCTGGGCCCCCAGCCCCCACCCGAGATCGGCGGGACTCCGTGAGTGCCTGACTCAAGGCGGTTGAATATGGCACCCCCGCCTTGAGTAGTCGTCTGAGCTGTCTCCTTGCGGATCCAGGCAGCCGTTGTCTTTTACCCCGTCCCTCCTTGGGTCCCACGGGAGACTTTAACAGCTCCCGCTCCTCATCGGAGGACGGAGATGCAGAGGATGGGGACAGGATTGTCCTTGCCCCCCCCTCCATTGGTTTATCGGTAAGAGAGGGGACTTCCCCCTTCTCTACCTCCATGGGTTCTCCAGTTTCCTGGAGATCGAGAGCTTTACCCATCTCGTTTGGGTTTGTATATGTCGTGTCTATGTTGTTCCCACGAGCAGCAAGGGAAAATCAGCCTCCATGGAAGAGCCCCGCATCCCATGGAGAGGCATGTTCACAGGGAGGTCGCCCGGTTTCCCTGGGGAGGGTAACGCTAGAGACAGGATTACCATCCTGCCAATGCCCGGCCACAACGGCCAGAAGCATCATCGCTTCGGCACCAACCCTCCAACGACCTTGCGATGTGGGTTTTTTATAGAGGACTCTCCTCGCAATGCCGGCCGATTAAGGCAAGCATTCCCGGCCCTCCTAAGACATGACTAGGAGGGTTACGGTCTGGTTAGTTCATTTAGTTCACGTCTAATATTAGACGCTATCCAGGGTGCACCACGTGGAGGCGAACTAACTTTACACCCCAATAGTAACTTGATCACTTTCGTTACCGCTACGTGCTGCAGTGGACATGAAAAAGGCAAAGTAATGGTTGAAATTTTAGAAGTAACGCTTGAGCAGAATGGTTTGGAAGTTATATTTGCAAAAAAAAGGACAAGAATCCAGATTGTGTTTCCATTACAAGAACGAGCTTGTTAGCTTATTCGTAAGACACATTGTAAAATTACTATAACAGATATACTATATTAAAAAATATACATTCATATTTTTATTAGTTTTTTATGGTGTTCTATTTAACTAAAATATTTAAGTTCTTCTGCCACTTCTAGTCCATTTCCACTAAAAAGTTTTCAGTGGAAAACCTGTATATTGGATATCCTATATGAAATATTCGAATTGGGAGCTGAACTTTTTTATCACAACTATTTAAACATCTTAGGATCTTGTTTATTTGGCCCACCTGTATATAAAAATGCACTGCCTAATTAAAATAGGAATACTAAAACCAGTTCTTGTAAGTTGAAAATCGTTAAAAACAAAGAAGATATTTAATTATCATATTTTCTAGTTCTTAAATTCAAAAATTAATGAGCAGGGAAAAAAATTGACATAGAGGTGTTTATTTTTATTAACGTTGTAATATTATTGTCCATCTAGAGTTAGACTTAAATAGGCACTTATCTGTAGATTTTTCTCATGCGAGAGCCATACAGTATAAAAAGGCAGAGAGTATGGAATATGTTCCTGGTGATTTTAAAAGTTCAGTACTAAATGGAGGAAGAAGATTTCTCTGCCAGTCTATTTATTAATGTAAAACTGGAATACACCGAAATGAATAATAATTAAAGATAGGTCCACATTTTTACTTAGTCACTAGATTTAGGAGAATTTATTTGTATATGTTGATTTTTTTGTAGTTGTAGAACCAGTTTTTATATCCTTAATGATAGTTTTGTTGGCATTAATATTTTGATAAAAATAGACTTGTCTCCTAAGATGAACTGTGTTTTATTACCTCATTACAGTCCTTCATATTTTTTCCTCTCCAAAGAAATGAGTACTTACCCCTACGTTGTTTCTTCTCCACATCAATGACCTCCTCTCTAGCACATCCAACCCAGTTCACAGCTACGCAGACGACAGCACCCTCCATTCAAATATACAATATTCTAAGCCTGTCTCTTTAGCCCAATTAGATGAGGGTCGCAGACTTATGGAGGGTTCTGTCTCCGTGGATCTCCAAAAAATATTAGACTGGGGAAGTAGAAATCTTGTACAATTCAACCCCACCAAAACTAAGTCTTGCTTTCTTTCTCACAAGAGATACACCAGCCCTAGACCCATCACAATGAACAACCAAGTTATTCAAAGTAATGAGTCCTTTTCTCTTGTTGGCATTTCTGTGGATCGAAATCTTAATTGGCACCAACATGTCACATAATTGCAGAAGCGGCTGCTAAGAAATTAGGTTTCCTCTTCCGAGCTCGCAAATACTTTTCAGCAGCTAATCTGTATACCTTATATACTTCACAAATAAGGCCAAACCTCGAATACTGCTCCCACATCTGGGGTGCTGCCGCCGCTTCTACACTCGCTATCCTGGACTCCATTCAAAAGAGAGCTATACGTCTCATGGGTGACCCTACCCTCACCCAAAGGCTATCATCCCTTGCCCACCGACGTGCCGTTGGTGACCTTTCTCTCTTTTATAGCAGACGTAAGTATGGCATATAAGGGTGGCAATGTTGCCTCTTTGGATAGCTTTAGACCTATTTCCATTTCGCCAGCACTTTCAAAAATATTTGAGTATGTAATAAAGCAACAGCTTGAAGAATATTTAGAAGCAAAAGGTTTTCTCAGTGAGGAGCTTCATGGCTTTCGAAGAGGTAAATCAACAGTCACTGCGCTGGTAAACACAACAAATAAATTAAGTGAGGCGCTGGACTCTGGCAATATGGCACAATGCATATATTGTGATTTACATAAGGCATTTGACACAGTATCACATGAGATATTACTAACCAAATTGGAACACTATGGCATTAGGGGTTTGCCACTGAGGCTCTTTAAGTCATACCTTACCAACCGATACCAAAGAGTGAAGCTAAATGGACAGTACTCGAGTTGGCAGACACAAACATGCGGTATACCTCAGGGTTCGCTGCTAGGGCCTCTCCTATTCATTATATACACAAATGATCTTCCAGAGAACGTTTCGTCTGATGCAGTTTCTCTCTATGCAGACGATACCTCATTTGTAAACATTGGCAGAAATGAAGCTGAACTTAATGAGAGAAGAAATATCACAATGTCGGAAGCAGGAGAATGGTTTAGAAATAATAAACTGAAACTCAATGTAAACAAAACAAAAGTCTTGAATATCAGCTCCCACCAAACGCAACCAAGACAAAAACAATCTGTGAAATTTCTTGGTGTATATATACAATCAGATTTTCGCTGGTCAATGCACATTGAAAAGCTCCAGGGCAGATTGGCGTCGTGTCTGTATCTGTTGAGGCGTCTGATGAACATCAGTAATTACCAGACAGTGTTGACAGCTTATCATGCATGTTTCCAAAATAGGGCTACCTATGGTATCCTAATATGGGGGAGTAGCCCCGGAGTGTCTGAAATATTTCTGCAACAGAAAGCTGCAGTAAAAATAATCTGTTCTGTAGACAGCCGTACAAGTTGTAGAACCTTATTCACGAAGACAGGCATACTTACCATCTTTTCAGCATATATTTTGGAAAGTGTCTTATATACTTACCAACATCAAGAGGACTACAACCAAAACGGTGATTACCACGAATATGGTACCCGAGGCAGACAGAACATATCCATTCCTTATCATAGAATAAAAAGAGCTGAAACCGGGGTGAATTGCTGGGGTGTCAAGTTCTTCAATAAAATCCCGCAGAATATAAGATCAAAACATAAGCGAGAATTTAGGAGAAATGTGAAAAACACTCTTATGAAGTATGCATTTTATTCTTTAAGTGAATACCTCAATATGGACATTGAGTGGATAGAGTAGAGCCACTAGAGACAACATAAGATGCCATTTTTTTTATATGTGTAAATTTGTTTCTTTTGTCTTGTATTTTTGTTTGTTTTTGATGTTTATTTCACAATTTTAGTTCTATAGTCTTATATTTGGTATTTGTTTGACAAGGCTGTGTAATTTTTGCCACAATAAATATTATTATTATTATTATTATTATTATTATAGATATCTGTATGGGCACTGCTCAGAGGAGCTTTCCTCCATAGTTCCCCCACCTGCTGTCCCCAACAGATCTACCAGGGGAACAGAGCGAATGCACCCTTTTACTGTCCAGGTCACCAGACTTAGAACATCTTGTTATGCCCGCTCTTTTGTCCCGAAGACTTCCAAGTTGTGGAATTCCTTGCCGGCACATGTTTTTCCTTCTCCTCCAAACCTTCAAGTCCAGAATTAACAAGCTGCCTCTTTCCTCCTTGTCAA
Source organism: Tillus elongatus (assembly GCA_964006375.1). Lineage (NCBI taxonomy): Eukaryota > Metazoa > Arthropoda > Insecta > Coleoptera > Cleridae > Tillus > Tillus elongatus. The sequence goes on from OZ023268.1 coordinate 10,648,899, forward strand.
CACCCACGGTACGATAGTATTTAGGCTGTAAGCCCTCGTGGTGTGTTGTTGAAATTAAAAAAAATGTCTTTTACCTGCTTCATACGTTCGTCGACACACGAAGTAATATTTTCAATTCTGCTGGCTTGTTCTTGCAGAATTTCCTTTGTTTCTTCATCTCTTCTTCTCATTTCTTCATTTGCTTCTTCGTCCCTTTTTCTCAGTTCCCCTTTTATCTCTCGTCCCTTTTTCTCAGTTCTTCATCTCTTTTTCTTATTTCTTTGTATTCTTCATCTCTTTTCTCATTTCTTCATCTCTTTTTCTGGCTTCTTCTTTCATTTCTTTAATCAACTCCAATAGCTGGGCGTCCATATTGGCTATTGCGCTACGTGTCTTAGGCATAGACGTACTTAAAGCTGGTACACAGTTTATTCTGTTTCAAAAACACACCCAGTTATGAATTACTACTGACACTGACTTTCCAGAGATTCTAGAAACTTCCACGTTGTTCAACAAATATTCTGGAAAATATTTTCGCTAGCAGCTTGAAAATCCCACTTCTGACACCAGTTGTTACGTTCTACAGGGTTCTGGATTTGTTGACGAACAAAACACAGCTTTTCAAACTACTAATTTATTATAAGCAACTATTTTCCAGCACCAATATCAACTAAAATATTTCCCTCTATTATTAAATGTCCATAGAACTATATTCCACTATTATTCGCCTTCTATGATCGATCCTTATGCACCAACACTTACTGCCAACTCGCTTAATACTCTATGATCACTTACTTTGCACCACACTAATTCAACGCTGAACTAACTAACTCTATGTACCCTTCGTCTATTTATACTGTCCATAGAGATTCTAGACCTTCTACACCTGTCACTTCTGGTCCCTTGTCGAAATATCATTCCAGAGTGTTCGCTCTTACTAACACACTTTATAACCGACATTTGACCATAGAAGTAACCAAGTCCATAAACTTAATTCTCATAGACAAATGTGACAGTATATTTAACGCAATTTTAAATAATCATTTTTATGGACTAGTTTCACCAAGTAAGGGCAACAACAATCAATGAATCATTTTTAGACTATAACTGTTCTGTTTTTTTAACGTCTGCCTATTTTCGCGACTATGTCCAATCACCGACGACCTGGGCTCATTGATGAAGTCTCACTTTTAATTACGACATCACACTTATATGACCTATACTGCTTATTAGGACGAATTATCGCTAGTATTTAAAAAGTAAAAAGGTTTTGTAATGCTAAACTAGATAGAACTCTGTTTATAATTTTATGTAGTTAGTCAATGCTATTTTTAACAGGTTATAACATACCAACTATCTCTAAGTAAACGTTTTATGCAAGAAACCTACCAAACAAAATAAGAAAAAGACTTACTGTCAAGAAATAAACTTGAAAGCTGTCATTTGACTTGGCGACAATCTGTCAGATTTTAAATGTTTGGTTCGGGTTTGTCTTGTGTTGTTGAAAAAGATTTTTATGTTATCTGATTTTATTTTTTTAATGTATTTTGTCAAACATGAGTAAGCCAAAGCAGAGTGACCATAAAAAAATTCTAGTACGAAACACATCACGAACACTTTCAAAAACCTCCATTAGTACAAGCAAATCAAAATGCTTAAGCAGAGATAAAAGTACAAAATCCGATAAAAAATCGACAAGTACAACTTTACAGGCTGAAGATATAGATGATAAGTTTGTTCAAACATTCGAGACACCTGAATTAAATACTACATTGAAGCTTGCTAAAAAAATTGATTGTGTTGAATATTTGAAGCCAAGAAAAACGAAAAGCTCATCTGCAGTTGAAACTACGAAGTTAACTTATGATGATAAGGTATTTTTTTAATTTAAACGTGAAGCAAATCGTTAAGCCATGTATTATGTTTACTTCATTATCAAACCTCTATTATTTAAGGTAACTAAACTCGTAAATTTTCCTTACGAGCAACACTTGTATAGAGATTTAATTCCAATCAACGTAAAAGAAGTGTCGCCTCCAGTATCTTCCAGAGCACCTTTGCCCCATCGTGATAAAGAACCTGTGTTGTCAGATTTCTGTAAGCCAAGGAAAGCTAAAGAATACCATTACCAGCCAAAAATTAAATTAGAAACAGAGAAACTAGGCCCTGTAAAGCTGAATAATCTAAGACTCTATAAAATTTTACAATTAGCTCATGATAGTTAACCAGAGAGTAACAAATTGTGTATATAGACCCAGTTGTAAGTCAAAAATTATGCAGTATTTTCAAATGTCTGATTAAAAAAACATATGAGCAAATGTTGCAAATGATTATACAGTTTTTCAGCCAACTAAATGCATCTTAAAAGGAAAGTTGCATTAAAATGTCAGTGTTGTCATTTGTTAAAAACTGAAAAACTCCCAACAATGGCTATAATATAAACATCACCCGAACAGAATAAGAAAAATCTATTACTTTATATGCTATTTCAAATGAGCAAAAATGTTTTACAAACTTTTAAAGGTAACAAGTGAGATAATGACAAATTATTATATGTAAGTGAAACTATTTTAAATAAATTATTTGATACATTGTTTTTTTAATTTATATAACAAGCACAGTTTTGCTTGAAAGGAGCTATCACAGGCCATCTTAGGCGATCCTTAACTAGACGGGTCCCGTCCATGCATCGAGAGAGAGAGGCATTGCCAGACGGTGCTTATGGCTTTAGGTTCCTGCCTGACCTGACCTTCCTGACTTACAGGGCTGCCTGATCTAACCTATCCTGTAGGTCCGTTCAGGCAGGTCCCTAGAGCAATAAGCACTGCCTGGCAATGCCGCTCTCGCAATGCATTAAATGACGGGTCCCGTCTACTTAAGGATCGCCACCATCTTATTTACCTTGTATCAATATTAAATCAATTAGAGCATAAAGCTTGGTTCATACACTCGTGAGTTGCGAAATTGCAGCGAAATGTATCCCTATTGGTTTATTTTAAATAATATCGTAATGTTCTTTGAAATGGACCAATAGAAATTGTAGTTTTGCAATTCGCATTTCACAATTCGTGAGTGTATGAACGTAACTTAAATATGAGTAAAACAATTGTTGATCCTTGGAAGCCATTTTCTCCAAACGGAGTTTTGTGTAGATACAGTTTTTGACCCTGTTAATTTACACTCATTTCCTCTCATAAGTATTATAAAATTTGATGCAAGGAGGATGACAGGAGCGTACTTGTATCCTCTGAGTTCAAATTTGGGTATTGCCAACAGAGTTATGTGCTAGATATGTTTCAACAAGAAAGTTTTCTTCATCAGTAGCTGTCGCTAAACTAACTGTATGGGCAAAATTATCCTATCTACACTATAAATGATGTAATCCCGATGATGCAATACCAGATGACAAAATACCGAATGATGCAACACTGTATGATGCAATACCAAAAGCCTCAGTACCGGATGATCTAACACCAGGTGACATATTTCAAGGACTATTGTAGTGTCAGTGGATATGCCCAACCGGTTGTGTCGATGTTGAAAGCAACCATGGATTAGTTCGTGCTATTTCAAAAAGTGCTGAATTGACCAGACCCATGTCTGAATTCATCAAATTCTGTGGATCCACCTTGCAGATTTCCAAACTTTCCAAAGCATCTAACTTGCGATAATCCATGGTTGCCTTCAAAAGTTCAAGATTACTATCGCCTAGGTTAGGTTTGAATGTGAGTGGGCCATACCGGTCCCTCCACCGCGACCACGCCTAATAGTCTATATTTCCCCAACAAAGCCAGGCTCCTGCAGAGGTCGATAATCTTTGTGGGCGAAAGTTGATCCAGATCTTCCAGTGCAAGCTTTGTCTTGTCAGGTGTCTTGTCCTGTCCGCAGCCGAACAGGAACGCAGTACGTGCTCTGCTGTTTCGTCAATCTCCATACACAGCCGGCAGTCAGTCTCCTGACCGACCCCAATACGGTGCATGTGATGATGCAAGCGGCAGTGTTCTGTATACAGGCCGACTAGAGTACTCAGTTGTTGTCTGTTCAACTCTAGAAGTTTTTTAACCCTTGACTCAGACAGGCCATTTATGAAGGCCTTAGAGTGAGCTAATCCTGGCAGATTTTGCCATTGCTGGCTTGTCATTGTTTCTGTCCAGGTCTTTAAGGTGTGTTTTGCTGTGCATGATGTTATCCCCAGCACTGGTTCTGGTCCGATAAAGTCCCTCTGGGCACCACTCCTGGGAAGCGTGTCTGCCGCAACATTGCCATCATGGTCCGAGTGACCCGGTATCCAGACCAGTGACACCTCATTACAGCTGCCCAGTTCGTTGAGGGTAGATTTACAACTCCATACCGTTCTTGAGTTGCAACAGTAGGAACCAAAAGCATTTATTGCAGCTTGGCTATCTATATATATCTTTATCAATTTGTGTGTGCACTGGTTTTCTATACTTTCCCTTGCACACATCTCGATGGCATACACTTCTGCCTGGTGTATGGTTGCGTACTTGCCGAGGCTAGTTGATAGTCTAGCATCGGTGTTACCCCCATATGCGCCGGCTCCTACTCCCATATTGGTTTTGGAGCCGTCAGCATACCAGTAGAGATCAGTTCTCAATAGGGTCTTTTGATTTCGTTCCCAGTCCTCCTTTTCCGGGAGGATGGTCTTGAAAGACAGATCTCTACTGATCTTTGTAGGCGTCAAGTCTGAGACCATTCCCAGAATTCCATGACACTCAATGCAATCAAGGAGTCTGGACCCTCCCAGACTGATTTCCTTCGGCATACTGTTGGCCGTTTGTTTTAGTCTGTACGTTGTCCACCTCGCCACCCTCTCCAGCCATATGTGAAGAGGTGGAATATTAAGGAGGACCTCCAGAGCGGCTGATGGTGCGGTGCTTATCGCTCCCGTTATCATCAGACAAGCTTGTCTCTGTAGATGAGCCAGTTTGGCCCTCGCGATACCACAAAGTGCCTTGGGCCACCAAACTATGGCTCCATATGTTATCGTTGGTCTGATAACCACTACATAGAGCCAGTACATCTGTTGGGGGTTTAGTTATTTCCACAGATTCTATGTCATGTCCACAGGGACAGTTTAGCCCCGCGGATTACATTCTCTAACTGTACGTTCCAGTTGAGCTTCTTATCTAGTGTAACCCGCAGATATTTTGCTTGTTCCGTAAATGGAATCGTTTCCCCCATAAGAATAAGTGGTTTTAATCTATCCAACCTTCTTCTTCTGGTAAATGGAACAATGATCGTTTTGCGGTGGTTCACAGACATCTGTTCCCTCCGACACCAATCATTCACTACATTTAGTGCCTCCTGAAGAGTACTTGCTAGTTCCTCCTCATATTTGCCCCTAACCATTATGACTAGATCATCAGCATACGCCTGGACCTCAACCTCCCACAGCCCCAGGATAGCCAGCAAATCGTCCACAAAGAGGGACCACAGCAGGGGGGGATAGAACTCCCCCTCGCAGCCATGAAGCTGACCACCTCCCCCTGCAGCGAGGTAATAACGGTCGGATTGTGGAGCATGCTTCTGATCGAGCCACAAATGGTAGGTTCCACCCCTCTAGCGATAGTGGCTTCGTAGAGGGAGATAGGTAACGCATTGTTGAATGCTCCTTCAATGTCGAGAAATGCAGCCACCGCCATCTCCCCGTTATCCAGGGAGTGTGTGATCTTCTCGACGAGGTTATTGAGTACTAACTCAGTAGATTTGCCAGTTTGGTAGGCATACTGGTGGGTATTAAGGGGGTTGTTGACTAAGATGCTCCCCCTAATGTGTCCGTCCAGTATTTTTTCCAATCCCTTCAAGAGGAATGATGTAATACTGAGAGGTCTCAGTGATGTGGGTAGGAGGTCATTACGTCCCAATTTGGGAATGTAAACCCCCCTAATCACCGTCCAGCTGGATGGAATATAGTTCCAAGCCAGACTGGCTCTATACAGCCTGATTAGGAAAGGTAGGAGAATCTCCAGTCCATTTTGTAGTAGGACCGGTGCCAACCCATCGTCCCCTAGCACCTTGAATGGCTGGAAATGTTTCACAGCACACTCCACCGCCGAGGCCGTAACTATTTTCTGAGCAACCCGTCAGTCCTCCCTCCGAGGGCGTTTAAATCGACCCTCGGCTGACAGGACATCTTCGTTGCTCAGGATCAGAGAATCTGGGAAGTGTGTGTGTGCTAAGAGCTCTAACGTTTCTTTCCGTGATTCAGTAAAGGAGCCATCTGGTCGTTTTATCGATCCCAGTTCCTGGACACGGTCGCGTGAGAGAATTCTGTGGATTCTGGCGCTGCGGAGCAAATTAAAGATGTCCCCACAGAACCTCCTCCAGGATTCCCTCTTAGCGTTCCTTATCTCTTTGTTGTAATGTGTTAGAGCGGATTTATTTTGTTCCGAGTTGCCTTAGCACGATTGAAGACACGTCTCACTTCTCTTCGTAGTTTTTCGAGGTTATTGTTCCACTAAGTAGACCCTCGACTATCTTTTTTTGATTTTAGTGGACAATTTTCGTGATATGCTGAGACCACAGCATCCCTTACCTGTTCTGCCGCAATCTCAATCTCTTCACGATCCCTCACTGTGGGTATAGCGGACACAAGTCGGGCGGCTAGGGATTGCTTGTACCCCTCCCAATCCGTCCTCCTCGGGTCGCGATACTCCACCACAGGTCTAGGGCCTGTTTCAATCTCAAATAGGATGTGGGCATGGTCCGAACATGAGGGTACAGACGACACCCTCCATTTGAGGATTTTTGTGCTCAACAGCCTTGAGCTGATCGTGAGATCTAAAACCTCTCTTCGATTGACCGTTAGAAAGGTGAGTTCCGAGCCTATCTTGTTGACAACCAGCTCCTCCCCTAATATGTATTCAAATAGTGACTCACCTCGTCTGTTAGTGTCTGTGCTCCCCCAAACCAGATGATGGGAGTTCGCATCACACCCCATTACAAGGTGATAATTGTTCCTCTTGCAGTAGGTGCCCAACTTCCGCACCTCTGCTGGAGGTGGTTGTTCTGCATCTCTGTCTCCAAGGAAATAGGCCGAACAGGCCACTACTTCCAGCCTGGTCCGCCCAGATGTGATCACGAGATGGATGGATGCCATGTCCTTGGTGCAGTATTCTGTAAATGTAAAATACTGCAAGTTGTTTCTGATCCAGATACAGGCTCTGGGGTTGGTACCAGTGCTCGCCTTTACTATCTTACCAGAAGTGTTACCCAGCCCTTTAGTTCGTTCCGAATTGGCGGTCCGGGGCTCTTGGAGAAGAGCAATATCTATTTGCTCTTCCTTTAATTTCATGCTAAGGAGGTATGTAGTAGTGTCAGACATCTTACGATAGAGGCATATTCTCTAGTAACTGGAAAACTGCTCAAGTACAATCCGTCCAAAGCGCTTCCTAGCAACTACAGGCCTATTTCTCTCCTTTCAGTCATCTCTAAAGTGATGGAAAAGTATATAACACTGAGATACTAAAATTTCTTGAAAAACACAGTATAAGCCACGACAGGCAGTATGTATTCTGACAGCGCAGATCAACTGCCGACCTGCTTTCCTTTGTCACCCATTCTTGGAACAAGTCTATGGAACTACACGGTGAATCCCAGATTGTCGCTCTAGGCATATCCAAAGCATTCGACCAGGTCTGGCACGCAGCGCTGCTTAATAAACTTCCGGCCTATGGCCTACCACCAAAACTCTGTACCTGGACAGGAAAATTCTGGCTATGACCAATCACCAACGCCAGGGAGCAGTTTTTTTATTTTTATTTTTTTTATTTCAACAACACACCACGGGGGCTTACAGCCTAAATACTATCGAACTGTGGGTGTTAACAAGGAGGAAAGAGGCAACTTGTTAATTCTGGACTTGAAGGTTTGGAGGTTAGGAGGAGAAGGAAAAACATGTGCCGGCAAGGAATTCCACAACTTGGAAGTCCTCGGGACAAAAGAGCGGGCATAACAAGATGTTCTATGTCTGGTGACCTGGACAGTAACAGGGTGCATTCGCTCTGTTACCCTGGTAGATCTGTTGGGGGCAGCAGGTGGAGGAACTATGGAAGAAAGCTCCTCTGAGCAGTGCCCGTGCAGATATCTATAAAAGAGAGAGGTCACCAACGGCACATCGGTAGGCAAGGGATGGCAGCCTTTGGGTGAGGGTAGGGTCACCGATGAGACGTATAGCTCTCTTCTGAATGGAGTCCAGGATACCGAGTGTAGAAGCGGCGGCAGCACCCCAGATGTGGGAGCAGTATTCGAGGTTTGGTCTTATTTGTGAAGTATATAAATTATAGAGATTAGCTGGTGAAAAGTATTTGCGAGCCCGGAAGAGGAAACCTAATTTCTTAGCAGCCGCTTCTGCAATTGATGTGACATGTTGGTGCCAATTGAGATTTCGATCCACAGAGATGCCAACAAGTGAAAAGGACTCATTACTTTGAATAACTTGGTTGTTTATTGTGATTGGTCTAGGGCAGGTGTATCTCTTATGAGAAAGAAAGCAAGACTGTGATTTGGTGGGGTTGAATTGTACAAGATTTCTACTTCCACAGTCTAATATTTTTTGGAGATCCACGGAGATAGAACCCTCCATGAGTCTGTGATCCTCATCTAATTGGGCTAAAGAGACAGGCTTAGGATATGGTATATTTGAGTGGAGGGTGCTGTCATCCGCGTAACTGTGAACTGGGTTGGATGTGCTAGAGAGGAGGTCATTGATGTGGAGAAGAAACAAAGTAGAGGCTAAAGCTGAACCTTGAGGAACTCCTGCATTAATTGGATACAGTTTAGAGGAATGGCCATCCACGACAACAGAATTGCATGGTTGGAGAGCAAATTTGCTGTCCACTTACAGAGTTTTGGTGGTAGGCCATAGGCCGGGAGTTTATTAAGCAGCGCTGCGTGCCAGACCTGGTTGAATGCTTTGGATATGTCTAGAGCGACAATCTGGGATTCGCCGTGTAGTTCCATAGACTTGTTCCAAGAATGGGTGACAAAGGAAAGGAGGTCGGCAGTTGATCTGCGTTGACGGAATCCATACTGCCCGTCGTGGATTAGACTGTTTTTTCAGAAATTTTAGTAATTCGGTGTTTATATACTTTTCTATCACTTTAGAGATGACTGAAAGGAGAGAAATAGGCCTGTAGTTGCTAGGAAACGCTTTCGATCCTTTCTTGGGGACGGGTTGTATTCGAGCAGTTTTCCAGTTACAAGGGAATATGCCTGTATTGTAAGATGTCTGAAACAGACGATTCAGGACAGGAGCAAGTTCTGGTGCACATTTTTTGAGAACAATTGCTGGGATCTCGTCAAGGCCTGAGGCTTTCCTGGTATTAAGAGAAGAGAGCAGAGGAAAAGAAGAGAGCAATGGTCTGGTTTTTGATAGAAGTTATAAAATTTTAACGTTTTCATAGTAATATTTGTCTTTGGCTTAATTAAAACAACCGAGAACATCTTCCAGCTTATCTGTCTTATCTACTGAAAGTGTTAAATTTTATTTTTATTATTTTATGCGCGACATTGGGGACTGTTGGTGGTTGAACATTTGGAGGTGGGTTGAGAGTAGAATTGCCGGCGAACGAGGCAAAAAGTTCAGCCTTGCCCAGGGCGGTAGAAACAATTTCATTCCCCGAGACAAGAGGTGGGAAGTTTATGAAAATCTGGTTTTTCTTTAAATAAAGTTGTTTAAATGAAAAAATTGAAGAAAACATCATTCGACTTTTTTATGACAATAACAGAACTGCCTGTCATTCTCCAAACTCTCTTTGAGTGTGGACATTGTAATTCAGGCTTACAACTATTTATATCTTCTTCACAAACAACGATTTATCCAAAGTATATTTATTTAATCTAACTCAACATTTTTTTTTACACAAATAACTTTAATGGCATGACCACATATTCAATGTCAACCGATTATTTCTTCATTGTCTATACATTTATAAAAAAAGCAGTATGTAACCTGCACTCAACCATAAATTTTCACACAATTGTGCACCTATGCGTTATAAAATGTAAAACGGTAGATGCCATCAAAGATAACTTTCTTGAAAATAATAAAATAATTGCTAAATATGTGGCTTCACCTTAAATCACATTTTTGTAATTAAAATATGGAATAAATCTTACATCAATCGATTTTTTTTATTAGAAAATGATCTTTTCATTAAGGTGAGTCAGGATTGAGTTTTATATATATTATATAACAATTAATTACCCATAAGTATCTTTATTTGTATCTAATAACTCAACATATTTTTTCACAATGTGATACAAAATCAAACTAAACCTCAAAATATTGCTATGCAATTAGGTAAGCGATTTTAAAGATATAAAGTGTGTGTATTGACCCGCATATAAATTGGCATTTTTATTTCAATTTCGCTTATATGTCATGTTTTGCAACTAAATATGAAGTAGAGATCAATATTAAGCTTCAGCCAGTCGGCCAGACACATACTGAATAAAAGCGGTATTGACGGTCGAATCACCGCTCTATTGTAGTGTTGACTACACGATCTGTCAGCCGAACGATATGCCACGATGAAATACACTCGACCAGTATATTATTAAACCCCCACCTAAATGAATTGGTGTATGCAGGGGTTGCATAAATGTAGGAGCTGTCAGTCGAACAATACGCACTCCCAAAACAATAGGTCCCGTAGATTTTTCCAGTTTATGGACTTTTTGGACACACTACTTTTTGGGGACTTTTGGATTTGCAACTTGTAACTTTCTCCCTAAACTATTTATAACATCAGATATGTTTAAAATGTGTTGTGGTGATTTGGATTCTCAAAGTGTACTTATCAGTGCTCATCACAGGTTTCAATCTTCACTTAGTGAATTATAGGTAGATATAATTAAAACTAAAAAATGAAGACAATAAAAAATTGCAAACATTATAATTGAAGAGAAGTTAAAAAAACATTTTAAATCTTATTAAAAGCAGCAATATCCACAGACTGCACGAACTCTTCAAAATCTTGAATCTTTTCTGTTAAGAGATCAACAGAGACTTTGGCATCTTCAACCACACACATGATCTGCAACTTATTGATACCATAACCGACAGGTACCAGCTTTGAGGCCCCCCAAATAAGCCCGTCCATTTCAATAGTCCTTACAAGCTTCTCCATTTCCTTCATATCAGTCTCATCATCCCACGGTTTCACATCTAGCACGATGCTAGACTTAGCGATAAGTTCAGGCTTCTTGGATTTCTTATCAGCGTAAGCCTTCAGCCTTTCTTCTCTGATTCTCGCTGCTTCTGCATCTTCTTCTTCGTCATCTGAACCGAAAAGATCAAGATCATCATCATCGCCACCGCCTTTTGCTGCTGCGGGTGCTGAAGTGGTTGTTGTACCTCCAGCTTTCAGTGGAGAAGGTGCAGCTGCTCCGAACTGTTTTAATTCTTCAGGGGTGAAGGATTTGATGTGGTTGTACCAACGAAGGGCATGCGGGAAGTTCACCGCTGGAGCTTTTGAGAACTTCTTGAATGTCTCAACGTCAGCTTGACTCGGAGAGTAACTGGAATAAATGAAGAGTTATTACCTATTTGATTTAAAGAAAAAAAACATGATTAAGAAACAGCACTTAGGTTGTTAAACTTTGGCAATGGAACAGGTTTAATAAGGTGAATTCAAAACGGTTTTTGTTATGCAGTCGATTTATAATCTGGACAATGCAAGGTTGTGCTAGTATGGACTGTATGCATCTATAGTCACTAAAATAACCCTCTGAATTGTATAGTGACCTTAAGAGTGTATAGGTAAAATAATGTGGCTTGTTTAATAAGTGGAATGTCTACCAATTTGAACCTTTTTATTTTTATATTACCTTGCAGGTGAGAGTAACTGAAATTTACTTGTCTAGTGAGAGACTCAGTGGTAAGAACGTGTGCCTCTGAACCGAAGCGTACTGGGTTCGATCCCGGGGTACTCCTTTCACTTTTTCAGTACATACTGTACAATTAACATCAACCGAGGCTGTGGCATTGTATTTGAGCAAGTTGAATGTCTGCACGTTCCGCCCTTCCGAGGGGGGCGTAAAGCCGCCGCGCCGGTCCCGTGACCATGTGATTTTGGGCACGTTAAAGAGCCCTACCCTCCTTACAGAAAGGCAGAGGTTCGACAAAATTTCCAGGGTAGTGAGGTGAAACTAGGATCTTCAAAAACCGATCCACAACGGAAAGCAGCGGAGGCCTTTGCAGTCAGCAACTCTTTAGCCAATATGGTTCACCAACCTACTTACTTTCCTCGCATCCCAACACACAGCTCAAATCCCTTGGATCTCCTTCTTACTACAAATCCTGAATGCTATAAAATATCAGTCACCGCCCCCCTCGGTCGCTCAGACCATGGTATGGTCACCGCTTCCTGCGCAATGCAACCCGAGGTTACACAGTCATCACACCCACGTATCGTTTGGCACTACAACTCCGAAAACTCGTACGAAATGCAAGATTACTTTTCCTCCTTTCCATGGGCGTCTGTCTGCTTCTCTCATCCTGACCCCTCTGATATCTCACAAAACGTCACCGAAATTATCCAAGCTGGTATGGAATTATTTATTCAATGTACACAGAAAACCTCTTCAGCCACTCAAAAGCCCTGGTTCTCTAAATCTTGAGACAAGGCCAGACTTGAAAAGGTCAAAGCTCACAAAACGCTTCTACACAATCCCAGTCAAGAAAACCGTCAAGCATTTAATGACGCAAGAAACCGCTATGCCCGCATTCTTTCTGAGGCAAAAAACTCGAATAATAATCACATCAAAAACAAAGTCCTCTTAGGCTCCAAGGGCAGCAAACCCTTCTGGACTCTTGCTAAATTTATTGGGAATAATTTCTGCAAGAGCACGTTCCCACCTCTTGTCTCAGTGGATGAAATTGTTTCTACCGCCCTGGGCAAGGCTGAACTTTTTGCCTAGTTGTTTGCCGGCAATTCTACTCTCAACCCACCTCCAAATGTTCAACCACCAACAGTCCCCAATGTCGCGCATAAAATGACAGATATCATTTTCAAAACTAAAAAGGTAAGAAAGATGCTCTCTTCTCTTAATACCAGGAAAGCCTCTGGCCTTGACGAGATCCCAGCAATTGTTCTCAAAAAATGCGCACCAGAACTTGCTCATGTCCTGACTCCTCAGTTTCAGACATCTTACAATAGAGGCATATTCCCTAGTAACTGGAAAACGGCTCGAGTACAACCCATCCCCAAGAAAAGATCCAAAGCGCTTCCTAGCAACTACAGGCCTATTTCTCTCCTTTCAGTCATCCCTAAAGTGATGGAAAAGTATATTAACACCGAATTACTAAAATTCCTTGAAAAACACAGTCTAATCCATGACAGGCAGTATGGATTCCGTCAGCGCAGATCAACTGCCGACCTCCTTTCCTTTGTCTCCCATTCTTGGAACAAGTCTATGGAACTACACAGTGAATCCCAGATTGTCGCTCTAGGTATATCCAAAGCATTCGACCAGGTCTGGCACGCAGCGCTGCTTAATAAACTTCCGGCCTATGGCCTACCACCAAAACTCTGTACCTAGACAGCAAACTTCCTCTCCAACCGGAGCATTTCTGTTGTTGTGGATGGCCATTCCTCTAAACTATATCCAAGCCCTAGAACCATCACAATGAACAACCAAGTTATTCAAAGTAATGTGAAAGTAAGTCCTTTTCACTTGTTGGCATTTCTGTGGACCGAAATCTCAGTTGGCACAAACATGTCACATCAATTGCAGAAGCAGCTGCTAAACAATTAGGTTTGCTCTTCCGGACTCGCAAATACTTTTCACCAGCTAATCTCTTATATACTTCACAAATAAGGCCAAACCTCGAATACTGCTCCCACATTTGGGGTGCTGCTGCCGCTTCTACACTCGCTATCCTAGACTCCATTCAGAAGAGAGCTATATGTCTCATTGGTGACCCTACCCTCACCCAAAGGCTGCTATCCCTTGCCCACTGACGTGCCGTAAGTGACCTCTCTCTCTTTTATAGATATCTGCACGGGCACTGCTCAGAGGAGCTTTCTTCCATAGTTCCTCCACCTGCTGCCCCCAACAGATCTACCAGGGGAACAGAGCGAATGCAGCCTTTTACTGTGCAGGTCACCAGACATAGAACATCTTGTTATGCCCGCTCCTTTGTCCTGAGGACTTCCAAGTTGTGGAATTCCTTGACGGCACATGTTTTTCCTTCTCCTCCGAACCTCCAAATCCAGAATTAACAAGTTGCCTCTTTCCTCGTTGTCGACACCCACGGAACGATAGTATTTAGGATGTAAGCCCTCGTGGTGTGTTGTTGAAATACAAAAAATAAAAAACTGCTCGCTGGCGTTGGTGATTGGCCATAGCCGCGGAAATAGGTATACGTTAAACAAATAAAAACACACACACACGCTTGTCTAGTAAAAGGAAGAACAGGTACACTTCGATCTTCGCTCTCATTTCATTATTCAATTATTATTTGTTCTAAATTTAAGTTACATAATTTTGCTTGCATATATATATATATATATATATATATATATATATATATATATATATATATATATATATATAATAATGATTTTATTCACACAAAAAAATACAAAAATAATATAATATAATTCTTACATAAAAGTTGAATAAAATCCATAGAACCCACAAAAGTCAGAGACTTGTGCGTGGGTATTCTAAACTATATAACTAATAAATGTACATTCCTACAAAGCACAATGTTAGGATAGGAATTGTTGTAAAAAAAAAAAAATCCATAATCTAGTAGAGTGAAACATGAGCATATATATATATATATATATATATATATATATATATATATATATATATATATATATATATATATATATATATATATATATATATATATATATATATATATATATAAACATATTCATTTAATTTTTTATATTTAAATGTATATAGATATTAAAAAATGTTGTATCATTATATTTTTGTATCAATTTGATAACTATTATCAGACAAACGAAAATGACGTGTTAACTGTTTTCTTAGGTAATGTATATAAATTTAAATAAATAAGTACTTTAATTTCACGTGAAATAACCCTATTTTGCGTTGTCTATAGTGAAAGTAATAACACGTTTTTACAGAAATTCATCTTTTCACCCAACATTTTTTATTATTAAATATTTGGCTTTACATACTAGTGGGAAACTCAACTGTTTCAAAAATAACAGCTTCTCAGTTTAACAGAATAACTCTGTGTAGTAGTGTCCGTATGCCGTATCCCCATCAACAACCGGTTAAAGTTAAAATTAAAATTAAACCGTTTTATTGTACCGAAGATCGTACGTCCCTAAAGCTGTGAGCGAGAGCGAGCACACTAGTATAAATAATAATGTTATGAAGTACAGTCCGCTCTATACTGTATAACCATACATATTTAGCATTCCCAATCTCAAGGCTATTCATCCGGTTAAATGGTTAAATAACAGTTGCCGATGAAAACCGATGTTTATTCATCGAACCCAGTTGCAGTAGAACTGAAACAGATACGACTCCGAATTCTAGTTTAGTGTAAAAACCGTTTTTTTTTGTAAGCTGTTATTTTTATAAATCCATAACTGGTGGTTACCGTTACGGCTCGGTAACCGTTTAAAAATAGCTGACAGTTAAATAACGACCCATCACTAGAAATAACAGAATAATTGAGAAATGAAATTCCAAAAAATGCACGAATTTCACGTTTCGAACTGTCAATGTTCAGCAGGGTTGCCACATTGAATCAATGCACTGCCAGGCAGTGCTTTACTTATCAGCCTGCCTGACCTGACATTCCCCCAGTATCAAGTAAATAGCTTCGAAACTGACAACGCCTATCATGTCAACGAAAACCTCAAATACAGAAATATACGCTTTTGTTGCAAATCGAAACGTTTTAAATGCGTTTATCATTGAAAGGTTATTAAAAACGAAATATACCACAGTTTTACTTTATTAAGGTATGTACAATTGTTTTTAGGCCATATTCTATTATAATCACGTTAAAATGTAGTTGCGGTAAAGTCGACCGTCACCTCAAATTTAACTATTTAACGGGATGAATAGACATGAGACTGGGAAAGATATAAATATGTATGGGTATGCTATGCAGTATAGAGCAGACTTTACTTCATAACATATTACTTAACACGTTATTTATACTCTAGTGTGCTCGCTCTCGCTCACAGCTTTGGGAATGTAGGATACTATCGATCAACTATCCAGTTCAAAATGACATAAATAACTGAAGCTGTTATTTTCAATGGTTATTATGAAATAACGTAAACGGCTTCAACTGTTAATAGAAAATAACGGTTTTCCCCATCACTAGAAAGAACTCCGATTGTTGAACTCATCAGATTATGCCAGTCTCTACTTAAAATCTCCGATTCTACCCGATTCTTTGTTTACTTCAGAGGTGTCTACAACACATCTTTGCCCAAAAACAGATTTCTGTGTAACTTTATTTACTAGGTGTTGTCTCGTAATTTATTCAATTTCCAACAAACTGAAGTAACTATTACAGGAGATTATTTATAAGCACACTTGGAGAACACCCAAATCACCACAACATATATTTCCGAGACCTTACAATCGTTTCGTTGACAATGTCAACATCTTCAGAGGATTCTTCAGAATTTTCTTCCTCTGAAGATGTTGACATTGTCAACGAAACGATCGTAAGGTCTCTGAAATATGTGTTGTGGTGATTTGGGTGTTCTCCAAGTGTACTTATTAGTGCTCATCACAGGTTCCAGTTTTCACAGGAGATTATTTTGAATAAAAGCAGCTTACACGTCCTTTAAATTCAATTGAATTTTAAAATCAAATTCATTTTTATTATATCAAAAAA
The DNA here is from genome assembly GCA_964006375.1 of Tillus elongatus. Taxonomy (NCBI): domain Eukaryota; kingdom Metazoa; phylum Arthropoda; class Insecta; order Coleoptera; family Cleridae; genus Tillus; species Tillus elongatus. The sequence continues at coordinate 10,665,757 of OZ023268.1, forward strand.
TGTTAAAAGACCTAGGTTAATAAACTGAGACTCGACTTTAAACTAAAATACAGAAAACTAAACAAGCCAGTGTAGTGTAGTTTCTAGTGAACTTGCATACTAAAAAGTAAAATGGTCGGTATGTTAAGATTGTACACGTGTAAGCTATGTTAAAATATAAAATTCATGTACGAAATCCTTACCCAGAGATATAACTTTTATCTTCAAGGTAGGAGTTAATGTCTTTGACGCCTTTGTCTGTATTTACATCTCCGAAAGACATTTTGATTTCTTGGTTTACTGGTTTTTCGAGATAAAGCGAACTTCCCTAAGAAGAAACTAAAATGGAAAGATTGAAGACAGGAAATAGGATTGGGTCTTGATTTGACAAGTAAATGACGTTTGAATAATGAATTTGTCAGGATGACATCTCATCTTTTGTTTTGCAACCTAAATTTTCGGACTCTTATCGATGTTGGTTATCTATGCATTATATGTAGTTAAAAGTTTATTAATCATTTCTCTCTGTAGCTGTGTAATAATAACATTAAAATGTAACTTAGGTACACCGTAACTTACACCAAATACTAAATAATGACAATACGGAACACTTCTATGCTTTAGCATTGGTGAAATTTGTGACAAGTACACTAGCGCCACCTCGCGTGAACTACTGACAACTGAGCGCATAATTTGAATTGTATATTTACCTGCATATTCTTAATTTAGACAATTGGTTTATTATAGATGAATATAAAAACTTGTACATGACAAAACAGTGAAAAATTTTCTGATTTTATAGTTATAAATAGAATTTGTATCAACAATCAGCTTGAAACATAAATGAATTCAGCATGAATAATTCTGCAAATTTCACTTACTCATAATCATAATTTAAAGTACTACATTAAAACCGTCGTTAAACTACTATTTCAAGGGTAGATATAGGAATATACTGAAAGCTGTTTCTGAGAATATTAAGTTACAATCTGTACTTACCTATAAATTATTGTTCTAGGTATAAATGGTAGCACAGTACTCAATTTGCTATATCTCTACATGAAAACTGGCTTATTAATCTAATATTTTAAAATATGTAACTGATATACTTAGTACATAATTAAGAAATTGTGGAGATGAAAGGTGAGACTAACTCTTACTTCCGTGAATAAATCTATTATAGGGCTGAATCTGTTATTTCTACTTGTCTCTTTAAAAACTTGTCTTGGGAAGATAATTAAAAGCCTTTACCAAGTAAAATAATTGTAAATGTGAAAAAATGTGACAATTTATGCCATACTGAAATAAAAAAGGACACAGAAGAAAATAGAAAAACAGTTTTCTTATATCATTTATTATTAATGCAAAACTTTTTTTGCCTTCATATTTTTTTATGCACTGTAAGACAAGTTATGATTGAAGCATTTCAACCATCCGTTTACCAAGTTTATCTATAAATACGTACATGATGGTAAATATTGCACAATAAATTATCTTCTGCGAACTGTACATATTGGCATAAAAGTGATTCTGAATTTGTCTTCTGCTTCAAATCATATTCACGTTTCGCCATCCTTTGGAAACCTATGAAATGTCTTTGATAGATTTAGCACGTTATAAGTCGAACAATTATAGATTGCACACACCCAACCACTAACATTGATTGTAAAAAACACAGCTCAAACTTAATTATACACAGTTAAACACCAGCAATTGCTAGTTTTAAACGTTCTCGAACGACGTAACATCAATACTATCCGCTAGGAGCGCTGATATTTTTATAACACGAAATCAGCCGGAGTGTCCTGTATTGTCATTATATAGTATTTGCTTACACTATACTGGAAGGGACGAAGGGATCTAGCAGTGCTTTCAATAAGTACACTTGGAGAACCCAAATCACCACAACACATATTTCAAAGACTTTACGATCGTTTCGTTGACCATGTCAACGTCATCAGAGGATGAAAAATTCTTTGAAATATATGTTGTGGTAATTTGGGTTCTCCAAGTGTACTTATCAGTGCTCATCACAAGTTCCAGTTTTCACATAGTGAGTGCTTTCAATATCGATTTTTTGAGGCACAACTGAAATAGACAATAAAAGGACAGGTTAGTTCTGTCACACAGACAGAGTGAGAGGGCTTCATTTGTAATATTTCTATAATTTTCTAATTTTGCACCTGGTTTTGGTTTATGCGTAGATTAAAACGTTTAAAAATAGTTAAACATTGTCATACGGCGAATGAGTAAGAAAAATAAAGCATCTCTTATGCTCCATCTCTCTTTTAGACTTTGCCTCAACTGTCATTCATATATGGGTTCATTGCAGTTCAAGATTACAATTGTATGTATTTCAATTCTTTATATATCTATGATTTTAATGTAAGACTAGATGCATTCTCGCAACAATTAGAACCGTAGACCGGTTTCGCTCTCATTAGAGCTCTTCAGTACGGCATACTAATTGTAGCAAAAATGCACCAAAAATAACACGGCTATCGTATAGCCAGTCTTAAAACACTAAGTGAGTGGTGAACGTGTCGCCACCTAGTTCAGAACCAAGTACTATGTTGTCACGCCCGCTCCAAATAACACAGAGTGTTAAAAATAGAGACAGTATACAACTAACTAACAATTTAAAAAATTGTTAGCCCTGGTCCATTTCTACCCCAATATAGGGACAAAGTATGTAAGACTAGATGCATTCTCGCAACAATTAGAACCGTAGACCGGTTTCGCTCTCATTAGAGCTCTTCAGTACGGCATACTAATTGTAGCAAAAATGCACCAAAAATAACACGGCTATCGTATAGCCAGTCTTAAAACACTAAGTGAGTGGTGAACGTGTCGCCACCTAGTTCGGAACCAAGTACTATGTTGTCACGCCCGCTCCAAATAACACAGAGTGTTAAAAATAGAGACAGTATACAACTAACAATTTAAAAAATTGTTAGCAACATAGTACTTGGTTCCGAACTAGGTGGCGACACGTTCACCACTCACTTAGTGTATGATTTCAATGAATAATATTTAATTATAGACATGACAGAATAACTACACGAGGTATGATAATCAGTAATCAGTTGAAGTTTCTCTGTTGTAACGTCATGTGTAGAGTTATAGTCTTTGACTATCTACTATATAGTCAAAGGTTATAGCACAACCAACTAACCATTTTGTAAATTGTCAGCCCTGGCCAATTTCTCAGGAGTCAGCGCCACCCAAGATCTATAATATCTTATATATGTTTTATAAATCTTGAGCGCCACCAGCAGCTCCAGTGTTATGTCAAGAAATGCTTACAGCAGCTCCATTGTTACGTCAAGAAATGGTTAAAATGTTGACATTTGTCAACATTTTTTGACATCGCCCATTGAAGCTGCTGTCAGCTGTCATCTACTGGCGCATGATGAACTCTTGTCTAGATTCTAGATAAATAATAAATATAAAAATAGTAGTCATACGATACGTTATAGATGAGTAAGTTTTGTGACTGTGTGATAGTCGTTTGCTAATTTATCGTTTAGGAATCTGGTAAGTTGTTTAGTAAAGTGTTATTTTTCATTTTGTATTAAACTGGATAAATGTGCACTTCATGACCTCCTTCACTGCACTTTAGTCGCCCATCTCTAAACCCTTCGATTGTCTTGTATTTTCCTACATTTCAATTTGCCAAATTGATCTCTGCACGTGATTAGAACTAGAACTATTCTATTATGGGCAAATTTGTAGATCAATACAATAATTCAATGTCAACTTTCTGGTAAATTGTTCCAGAAAGATGCTTTGAAGCACCTTGCGAATTACCCTGTAAGGCTCAAAGCAGACAATACTGTTGGAAGCAATGGATAAAATTTTGTTTATATTCCACTTAATTTAGCTTCAGAGCTGAGTTATATGACAATCTTGGTATCCTCACTCAGTTATATAATTTAATATTAATCACTGTGCTATGGCTATGAGGCCTACTAATTAATTGTTTACCGAATCTAGATATACCATTTTAAATAAAAACCTTTTGGGTAAGGTTTACTTTCGGGGCGCATGTCCGATTTTTATGAAATTTTGCATATAGACGTATTTTAGGGTGTAGTTGACGAAAATCACAATAAAAATTAGGGCAATTGCCAACTAATGGCGTTTTTTGTTGGAAAGTTGTAGGTTATACTCACTTTTGCGGCATGTTTTTGTCATATTTTACACATTTTCGGGGGCCGTTCGTTCTATATCAAGCTAAAGAAGGGTGTATTCCACTATTCTAATTCATTTTCACATAGTTAGTGCACTATCTTAACTGTTTATGTGTTTCTGAAAATTACCCTTCTTTTCATCCTCTAAGTTGAAATTGACATCTGACTTCTGACATTAAGGTAGCTTTAGATGTCAAATGTCAATTTCAACTTGTGGGATGGAAAGAAGGCTAATTACTAATTTTAAGAGACACATAAATAGGTAAGGGGGTGCACTAACTATGTGAAAATGAATTAGAATAGCGGAACGTTACAATTTTCCAACAAAAAATTCCAAATAACACCATTAGTTTGCATTTGCCCTAATGTTTATTGTGATTTTCGTCATCAACACTCTAAAATACCTCTATATGCAAAATTTCATAAAATCGGACATGCGCCCCGAAAGTAAACCTTTACCACATTTTGTAACATGTAATTTATTTGTTAAATGTATTGGCACCTAACTACCCAAAGCTTTTCTGTTTACCGATATAATGCAGGCTGAAAAATACGACATGGCTAGTAGTGGAAGAGAACCTGAAAAGGATAGTAGTTGTCAGTACACACCCATAGTACATATAAAACAAGAGCAGGACGCCTTTGGAGTTTACTGTAAATCTATTAAAGTTGAAAAAGACAATGATGATCTACATATTGACCAAAAGTTTACACCTTCCTGTGAATATAATCAAAACATGAAATCAGATACACAACTAAATGAATCGTCAATCAAATTGGAAACAGAGGAACATGCCTTGGATAGTTTTGTATTATATCAAGATTTAAAAAAAGAGTATTTCAACAAAAATGAAAGTTCTACTAATAATCAAGACCTCTGTTCCATTTTAGACATTAAAGATGATGTGCATGTTGAGAGAAAATGTGAGTTGCAAAAATTAGTTAATGACATAGATGAAGACGAGGAGATTTCTGTTGACTGTATTAAATCACAACATCTCAAGAGGAGCTCATATGAGTGTTTAGCATCTAAATTTACAGGTACAAGGAAGCAAACATCGTGTGGTTTTGCAAGTGTGGACAAACAAACTTTGTTGAATCATATTAAATCAAAACACAGAGAAGAAAAGCCTTATCAATGTTTATCATGTGATTATGCAAGTGTGCAGAAATCCAATTTGTTAAATCATATTAAATCAGAACACACAGAAGAAAAGCCTTATCAATGTTCATCATGTGATTATGCAAGTGTGGCCAAACAAACTTTGTTAAGACATTTTAAATCAAAACACACAGGAGAAAAGCCTTATCAATGTTCATCATGTAATTATGCAAGTGTGCAGAAATATAGATTGTTAGAGCATGTTAAATCAAAACACACAAATGAAAAGCCTTATCAATGTCCATCCTGTAATTATGCAAATGTACGGAAAAGTAGATTGTTAGATCATATTAAATCAAAACACACAGGAGAAAAGCCTCATCAATGTTCATCATGTGATTATGCAACTGTTCATAAATGTAATTTGTTAACTCATATTAAGTCAAAACACACAGAAGAAAAGCCTTATCAATGTACATCATGTGATTATGCAAGTGTGCAGAAATATAATTTGTTAAAGCATATTAAATCAAAACACACAGGAGAAAAGCCTCATCAATGTCCATCATGTGATTATGCAAGTGTGCAGAAATATACTTTGTTAAAACATATTAAATCAAAGCACACAGGAGAAAAGCCTTATCAATGTTCATCATGTAATTATGCAGCTGTTTATAAATGTCATTTGTTAAGTCATATTAAATCAAAACACACAGGAGAAAAACCTCATCAATGTTCATCATGTAATTATGCAAGTGTGGCCAAACAAACTTTGTTAAGGCATTTTAAATCAAAACACACAGGAGAAAAGCCTTATCAATGCTCATCATGTGATTATGCAAGTGTGCAGAAATATAGATTGTTAGAGCATGTTAAATCAAAACACACAAGAGAAAAGCCTTATCAATGTTCATCATGTGATTATGCTGGTGTGCAGAAATATTGTTAACCCGTTTTTAGTGGGGAGCAGATCTAAATAGTTTACAGGCAGTGGGGATTATATATATATATATATATATATATATATATATATATATATATATATATATATATATATATATATATATATATATATATATATATATATATATATATATATATATATATATATATCAATATATAACAAAAAATTTATCAATATAAAGATGGTTAATTTTAAGTTTTATATTATGATTATTATTATTAAGATACTTGATATGGGGACTAGTTTAAGTATAAGTTTATATATATTTTTAATGTTTTATGTGAAGTGTTGTAAATTATGCTTGTAAAATAAAAATATGTGACTTACATCCTGGTGTATCCACTGCATTTTTACTTCTGCCTGTGACCTAAATAAATCTATAGCATGGATGAACTTACTCTCAAATCAGGGAGCTTCTTAAGCTGGTGGGTTCAAGTCCGAAATATCTTTGTTTATTTTTTTAAATTTTGAAATATATTGCCCATTTCTGATTTTGATTTTTAAATACTTATATACATATAAAGCAAAAATAAAGCAAGGATGTTAAAAGTACACAGAATTTGAATATTTATTAAATTAACACAACTGACAAACGCCTAATACTTACTATTTATAATATATTGTTTTATCTCTAAATTTAGAGCTCTTTCTTACTTTTATCTTACTTTTAACAATGAAAAACCCCCAGAAAATGAACCAATCAGTATTACTTGCTTAATTTTAAGATCCCTATATGTACACGATCCTTGCTGCTTTATAAGCCAAGAGGTACCGACACCTATTGGTGTTCGTATGGTTTATATCATTATTTCGACGTGCAGTCAATGGACAAGTTTCTTTTACTGGTTGGGCACGGTTACTGACCTTTAAGGTCAGAAGATGGTGCTGCAAGCACTTGGTGTTATAAATGGAAGTCTGAAGATGATTATTTTACCAATGGCCTCCCTTTATTTTCGTTTGATATATAATAGTTTTAATACGTTTTTGGAGCGATGGATGTATCACACAACAAAAGGTAAGTTATTGCTTTACTTTACTCACTCAGACTTTATTGCCTTAGCTGACTTTCCTGAGTTGGATTATCAGACCAGCGACCCCTGTAGACTTTCTCTCTTGCTACTAAATTTCTTTCCAAATCCCTTTTATTTAAATTTTCAAACTATTTCTTTTACTACCAAAAATTCCCATCTAATAATATTATATCATTTCAATCTAATAATTTAATCAAAATTTTCCCATCTCATAATCTAATCAAAATTTTCCCATCTGTTTTTTCTTTTTTTCAGGTAACTAGCGTTACCAATTAAAAAACTGCTTTATGCCTGCTACCAAATCAAAAATCATAACAAATTTTTATACAATGCTCAAGGTTTATGGATTAGATAGGTTGTCTGGTAACTTTCGACCAATCAGAAAGTGGCGCGGGAATAGGTCACATGAAGTCTGAATTTAAATCTAGTGGATTAATGGTGCATTGAATATAGAAACCAACCAGCATTTATATGTCTGTATTTACAAAGTTATATTCTTTTTGAACTTATAACGAGATTAAACATTTAATAATAAGTTGTAGATTAAGATTTTGTTCACACAGTAACAGAAAGTATTGAAGTTTTAGGATATTATTCGATTTCGAAGTAATGGATTTAGTTAATTAGGTTATCTTGAAAATTGTTAAAAATTAAATAATACTTATGAAATTATAATTTCATAATGCCTCAAATTGAAATAATTTTCTTCTTCTGAACTGCAATCTATGTTTTTGGTTTCTTTTTCTAAATTGTTATCCTATTTTACTTGATAAGCTTCATTTAGTAACATGCAACTTTAATTTTTTAAGATTATAATATTTAGGTAGGTATGTACTTGTACACATACAAAATAGTAGGTTTATAATTTTTACAATCAATTTACAACCACAAAACTCCTGCATCTTTGGAGTTGTAAAATAATATACTGAGTTAGCACAATAAGTAAATAATGTTTGTATATAATATTTAAGGAGGTATTTATTTGTACACATACAAAATAATAGGTTTATAATTTTGACAATCAATTTCAGAGCAAATAACCATACTTCTTGTTAGGTATTGTAAAATAATAATACATTGGGCTACTATATATAATAAGTAAAGTACTTACTTGTACACATACAAAACAGTAGGTTTATAATTTTTCCAATCAATTTCTAAGCAAAAAACTTATAGTAAAATAGTACACTGGGTTAGCACAATAAGTAAATAATTTTAGTATATTATATTTATTTAAGTAGGTATCTATTTGTACACATATAAAATCGTAGCTTTATAATGTTTGCAATCACTTATTGTAAGCAAAAAGCTTATACATCTTATATTTGATATTAAAATACTATATTATGCTATTATATAATTTCTATTTGATTAAAAGTTAAAAGCTCTTTAAAGGCTATTTCACCCTATCTTCTAAATTAATGCCAGCTTCTTTTAGCTCTTATTCTATGTAGACCGGAAATATCTTGCTGCAGTAAATTTTGGTGATTTTCATAGTAATCTAGTTTTTTCTTGAAACATGGGTTTTCAATTTGCAATTTTTCGGAATTTCTTTTTAAGATATAATACTCTGTTTCTTTACTAAGGGGTGGTCTTTCTGACAAATCTATGCTCAAAGTTTCCTATTGACTAATTCCATTAGCTGGTTCTGTAATGTTCAATGACGGTTCTTCATTCCTGATAATTAAACTTTCCACAATAGCTTTCCTATTTTGTTGCATCATTCTCTTGGACCTTTCACTCTCATTATGTTTATTTTTGCCCGGTCAACAGATATAATGAAGGGACAGCTGAAAATATAAATTTATTAGAAGTAGGTATAATAGGTACCCTTAAAGGTCTTAGGCAAACTTCAAATAATACGTAGGTACTACATACTCTTACACAGGATACATAAATAATCAAAACCAACAAACACAAACTTTGTACCTGATTTTTAAAAATGTGTCGGTTGTGTATTCATTTTCCTAGCCTGCAACTCATCTTCAAAATCCTCAGGTTTAAAATGCCTGCTACCAATTCTCTTATTTGCAACATGCCAGACACCTTTGCGATAAAATTTTCTTACCCATTCTTTTTTAATTTTAGGCCCTTTAGGAAAAAAAGAAGGAAAGAAAGAAAGCCTTCCTACCCCGCACAGCACCCCTATTCGCCCCAGGACCCTTAACTTCCTTCGGGGGTATGAACAAGAAATTTTTCTTGTGGTGTATGCAACGAAGGTGGTTGTATGCACGCGAGAGGGGAAGGAAAGTCCCTAAAATGAAGTGGGGATTTGGGTTCTCCAAGTGTACTTATCAGTGCTCATCACAGGGTCCAATCTTCACTTAGTGAACCGGTAATAAACAAAATCCTCCGAGAAATATCTTTTAGTGAATTTTCTTAAAAAAATTTACTAATGAGGAGATCCCGACTTTTGAATTTTGAAAAAATTTCTTCAAATGAGCGCTAATTAGGGCCCCCAGAACACATATTCGGGGTCAGTTTCAATTTTTATATGTTTATATATATATATATATATATATATATATATATATATATATATATATATATATATATATATATATATATATATATATATATATATATATATATATTATATTTATATATGTATCACACCGATAACTCAAAAAATAATGGTCCGATTTTGATTAAATTTGGTGAATAAATTCCTTTTGTAAATGGCTTGGATAAGTTCGTTAGCCAGGAAAATCTGCAAGTTTTCCCGGAAAATTTTGTGTTTTCTTTCGAAAAAAAATTATATCTCCGAAATTAACAAAGTAAGGGCAACCAAATTTGGTACGCGGGTTCAGATCCTTATAGGTAAGTTACCTACCAAAATTTAGCTATGTAGGTCAAAAGACAAAAAAGTTATAGGCATTTAAAGAAAAATAAATTGGGGTTTTCTTCAAAACGTCAAAGTTGCGATATAAAACGTCAAAATCGGCAACATTTAGGCAAATAACGTGAATCTAATACGGGCTATGGGAATCAAATGTCTCAAGAAGGATGTTTTACAAACCCTGAAGTCTTAGTTTCAACCGTCATTGTCCTTCAATTTACTAAAATGTTTCCAGAAAATTCATTTCAAATAGACCCTTTCTCTGATGCTTGCCAGTAGCCTTAGCTATAGAGTTTATCGTTTAATGGTATATAATTTTTGTCGAATTTTCGTAAAAAATCAATAAAGCTCAATATATCCGTTATTATACAAGATATGAAAAATATCTTTATACATTAATTATAGGGTGTCTTGAGCTACATCTTCAAAAAATATTTCTACAATCACAGGATGGCCCAAAAGTCGTCGGTGATACAAATTTTCTTTTTTTTTTTTAATCAAACACGCCTTATGTTATTGCATTTTTGCATTTTCCATCGAAATATAATGCATGTTTGTAAAAAAGAAATTCCGGATGCAACAAGTGCGTTATGGTAGCGAATTTTGATCAAATGCTTTATATTTGTATAGCCCAATTTGCTATTAACCTATAAGATTGACCAAGAAACGAGTTTTTCCGGGATCACTTTAAGTTTACTTTAGGAAATGTTTGTACATTTTCACACAATAAAGTTATTTTTATGAAACATGGCACATTGTTTTTACTATATACTGGTAACCGAAATTGATGCCTCTTTTCTTAAATTAAAAGAAAAACACATATTTGCAATAAAAACATTTTTATGAAAATTCACTGCCATAACGCACTTGCTGCGTCCCGAGTTTTTTTTACTTGCTTTTATAATTCTTGCCTCTCTCAAAACGTTGCAAACGTTTAATTATTAAAATCATCAATTCTTTCTTGCACTACTCTATATGATGAAAATGTACCACCAATCTTGAATTCAGACATTTTATATTTGTATTATAATTACTACTAATAATTAGAAGAGACAACTGACCATTCATGACACAAAAAAGTCACGACGTTTGTTTCTTGAGCTTGTGTGCGTTTTGTTTTTTTTTTCTTCTGTGAACGATCGTCACGGTTTTTCTGACGTCATAGTTGTTAACGGGAGCGCAATAAATTGCCGTTTGACGGGACTCTAGACACGGCCTATATTGTGAGTGGGGCCATAACAGTCCCTCCACTGCGTATTGTGGCTCACGCTTATTGTCTTATATTTCACCCAACAAATCCAGCCACTTACAGATTTTTTTTTTGGTAGGAAGGTATCTTTTTCCTTTGGACTTCTGTAACACGCTTTTTTTACACTTTACATTTACCACTCTTTTTCAACTTGTTTGCCATGTACTCCTATTCGCTACGCGTCCCAGAACTTTCTTGCCAGTTAAAAGCACATGTCTCTCATGGTTCATGCTTACAAAGGTGCTCCGAAGCATCTTTCTGGAACAATTTACCAGTAAGCTGACATTGCATTGATCTACAAATTTGCCCATAATATAATATTGCCTAGTTTTAATTAATAATAATAATAATTTATTGAACAATATACCTCTTTTTACAAAACAACTTACAAGATTAATCAAGAGCCTGATTGAACAAAATTGAACAAATATACATTTCTCACAAAATAACTTACAAGACTAATCAAGAGCCTGGTTGTTCAATAACGTTAAAGGTCATCTAAGTCGAAGACTTGTTGGTGATACTTGTAACATCATTCTCTCTAAAGATAAGCTAGTGCACACTCTGACACTGTAAAGAAATACAAACAAAAACCAAAACTGCAGACAAACTCCAGCGATTCGCAGAAAAAAAAACATAACTATGCTTTTTCGACTATAGATAAAATCTCTTTTACCAAATGTCTTAAGCCACACTATGGGTAACCTACACACACACATGCGCGGGCCCCACAGGTCAGACGCCAGGCACAAGAAACAACAAAATACAAAGGAAAGACCACTACACCAGCATATTAACCTCCACGACCCTGTGGATTACTTCATGATCTACTCCAACTATCCACTTTTTTAAACCGACTTTAAAACCTCGAAGTCCATGCTGCTGGCAAATTTGGGCTGGTATAGAATTATATATTCTTACGCAAAGGTAAGCATAGGAACGCTGTACAATTGTCTTCCTAGCTCTTTCTGTTTTAGATGCGTGTGCGCAGTGTCTCGTATTATAGTTGTGACTCAACTCCTTCAATTCACATCGATGAATATGCTGGTATACAGCAGCATTAAAGTAGAAAATCTGCCTAATACCCAGCTGTTTTGTCTCATAGTATAAAACATCCGTAGCATATGTGCGTTCTTTACCATAAATCACCTTGATGAGACAATTTTGAGCAATCTGTAATTGAGATATATGACACCTTGCAGCACCACCCCAAGCTATTATAGCATATCGTAAATGACTCTCCACTAAAGAATAATATAGAGTCCGCAGGTGTTTGATGTGTAGCATCTTTTTCAATACTGCAAATTTTACAATCACAGAGCGAATCTTTTTAGTTACATTTAAAATGTGGTGCTCCCATTTCATGTGTGAATCTATAGTAACACCCAAATACACTGCATGCTTCACACTCTTTATCTTCATGCCATCACATATTTCCAAGGTGGTAAAAGTTGGCAAGTTCCTTTCGTAGCATGAAAATGGTATATACACTGTCTTCGCCGCATTTACAGTCAACAATCGGTTTTGAAACCATTCCAGGATTTTTCGAAAATCCGATTCAATTATAGATTTGAGTATATCCCATGATGCTGCGTTATAAAATATAGCAGCATCATCCGCGTATCCAACTATCTTTCCTAACGATCTAACATAAAAAAGGTCGTTTATATAAATATTAAATAATAAGGGTCCTAGAATGGTTCCTTGCGGAACACCACAGTTCATTTTTACCACATCACTCAGAACACCATTCACACACACCACCTGATATCTCTCAGACAAATAGCTTTGTAAGAGCTGTTGGTGTCTCCCCCTAAACCCAATTTTCTCCAGTATTTCAAGCAATCTTGTGTGATCAACCGTATCGAATGCCTTTTTTAGATCCACCAAGACACACAATGAAGGTCTGGTGTTATCCAGACTGTGATATATATTACTTGTCAGTTCAATTATGGCATCCTGCGTAGATATCTTTGTCCTGAAGCCATACTGCCTCTCAGATAATAATCCATATTTATCTAGATAACCATCAAAGCGGTTTTTCAGGAGACACTCAAAGACTTAAGCAATACTGGAAATCAGTGATGTCGGTCTATAGTTAGCGGTATCCAGCACATCTCCTTTCTTAAATAAATTACATGCAGAGATCAATTTGGCAAATTGAAAATTAGGAAAACACAATTTTGTAACATGTAATTTATTTGTTAGATGTATTGGCACCTAACTAAAGATTTTCTGTTTACAGATATAATGCAGGCTGAAAAAGAGGACATGGCTAGTGTTGGAAGAGAACCTGAAAAGGATAGTAGTTGTCAACACACACCCCTAGGACATATAAAACAAGAGCAGGACGTCTCTGGAGTTTACTGTAAAAATATTAAAGTTGAAAAAGACAATGATGATCTACATATTGACCAAAAGTTTACGCCTTCCTGTGAATTCGATCAAAACATGAAATCAGATATGCAACTAAATGAGTCGTCAATCAAATTGGAAATAGAGGAACATGCCTTGGATAGTTTTGTATTACATGAAGATTTAAAAAAAGAGTATTTGGACAAAAATGAAAGTTCTACTGATAATCAAGACCTCTGGTCCAATTTAGACATTAAAGATGATGTGCATGTTGAAAGAAAATGTAAATTACAAAAATCAGTTGATGTTAACCAACAAGACCTCTGGTCCAATTTAGACATTAAAGATGATGTGCATGTTGAAAGAAAATGTAAATTACAAAAATCAGTTGATGATGTTAACGAACAAGACCTCTGGTCCAATTTAGACATTAAAGATGATGTGCATGTTGAAAGAAAATGTAAATTACAAAAATCAGTTGATGATGTTAACCAATTAATGAACAAAAAACTTTCATCCATCATAGATGTAGCTGAAAATAAGGAGGCTTCTGTTGATTGTACTAAATCACAACATCTTCAAAGGAGCTCTTATGAGCGTTTAGCATCTAAATCTGCAGGTACAAGGAAGCAAACATCGTGTGGTTTTGCAAGTGTGGACAAACAAACTTTGTTATATCATATCAAATTAAAAGAAACAGAAGAAAAGCCTTATCAATGTTCATCATGTGATTATGCGAGTGTGCAGAAATCTAATTTGTTAAAACATATTAAATCAAAACACAGAGAAGAAAAGCCTTATCAATGTTCATCATGTGATTATGCAAGTGTGCGGAAATCTACTTTGTTAATACATATTAAGTCAAAACACACAGGAGAAAAGCCTTATCAATGTTCATCATGTGATTATGCGAGTGTGCAGAAATCTAGTTTGTTAAAACATATTAAATCAAAACACAGAGAAGAAAAGCCTTATCAATGTTCATCATGTGATTATGCGAGTGTGCAGAAATTTAATTTGTTAAAACATATTAAATCAAAACACACAGGAGAAAAGCCTTATCGATGTTCATCATGTGATTATGCAAGTGTGGAAAAACAAACTTTGTTAATACATATTAAGTCAAAACACACAGGAGAAAAGCCTTATCAATGTTCATCATGTGATTATGCGAGTGTGCAGAAATCTAGTTTGTTAAAACATATTAAATCAAAACACAGAGAAGAAAAGCCTTATCAATGTTCATCATGTGATTATGCAACTGTTCATAAATATAATTTGTTAACTCATATTAAGTCAAAACACACAGAAGAAAAGCCTTACCAATGTCCATCATGTGATTATGCGAGTGTGCGCAAACAAAATTTGTTATATCATATTAAATCAAAACACACAGGAGAAAAGCCTCATCAATGTTCATCATGTGATTATGCAAGTGTGCAGAAATGTACTTTGTTATATCATATTAAATCAAAACACACAGGAGAAAAGCCTTATCAGTGTTCATCATGTAATTATGCAGCTGTTCATAAATGTTATTTGTTAAGTCATATTAAATCAAAACACACAGGAGAAAAACCTCATCAATGTTCATCATGTAATTATGCTGGTGTGCACAAACAGGCTTTGTTAAATCATATTAAATCAAAACACGCAGGAGAAAAGCCTTATCAATGTCCGTTGTGTGACTATGCAACTGTTCATAAATTTAATTTGTTAAGTCATATTAGATCAAAACACACAGGAGAAAAGCCTCATCAATGTTCATCATGTGATTATGCGAGTGTGCACAAATCTAGTTTGTTAAATCATATTAAATCAAAACACAGAGAAGAAAAGCCTTATCAATGTTCATCATGTGATTATGCGAGTGTGCAGAAATCTAGTTTGTTAAAACATATTAAATCAAAACACACAGGAGAAAAGTCTTCGTAATGTTCATCATGTGATTATGCTGGTGTGCAGAAATATTGTTAACCCGTTTAGTGTGGAGCAGATTTAAATAGTTTACTGGCACTGGGAATTTTTTTTTCTAAATATATATATTTTTACCAGTATTACACTAAATATGTAACAAGAAGCCTAGATATAATCTTTGTTGTTGTTTGGAGGTCGTTTAATTTTTGAAGTCAGTGGCATGGCATTAAAAGCCGGAAAAGAAAAAATATAATAAAAAATACTCACATGTGAATAATTATATAGACTGTAATTTAATTCTTACCTTGTGACTTTAAATCTTCATCAGTGGCGTACTGTATTCCAGAATATCACACAATTATCAATCAAAACTCATTGCTCTACCTAATGCTAGCCACCAATAATCACCATAACATATACAGTGTGTATGATATCTGTTGAGATACAATTCCAAGAAAAGAATAAGCCAATAAAGTTCTATTATCACACCTACTATAACAGTTTACTACAGCAGGGCTGCGTCTTGAAATTTTCCATGAAATAAGAATGAAAATGTACAGGATGATACACTTTATTTATTTAATTTATAACGGTGATGCGCTAACTGGTTCATAACAAATAGTTGATGCGTTTGCTGCATTCTTTGGTAGTGTTTATACACCAGCCGGCAGAATTGACTTACAGAATAATGCGTCTTACTCAAAGCCTAATCAGTATTACGTCCACCTATCTAGAATTACGGAGGAAGAGATACGGAGAGCTATAAAAACATTAAGCAGTAAAACGACGTCTGGCCCAGATCAGATTCCGTATTTCCTTGTAAAAGACTGCGCTGGTGTTTTAGTTGTTCCACTTTGCTACATATTTAATTTATGTTTGAACACTTGTCGGTTTCCTGCGATCTGGAAGTTGTCACATATATGCCCCATATTTAAGACTGGTGATGTATCTTTGGTCATCAACTATCGTCTGATAGCTCTACTCTGCATTTTTGCTAAGATCTTCGAGATGGTCCTATAGGAGGGTATCTACAACTCTGTGAAAACACTGATATCACCCTGTCAACATGGATTTGTGAGGGGTAGGTCAACTGTCACAAACTTGGCCATTTTCACTCAGTGGGTCTCAGAAGGCATTGATGCTGGGGGTCAGATTGATGTTGTCTACACAGATTTTGTGAAGACTTTTGACCGTGTCGATCACTCTGTCCTTTTGAGGAGGCTTGCATCATATGGATTCAGCGATAGCATGTTATGTCTTTTTAGGGATTATTTTAGTGATCGTGTTCAATTTGTTAGCTATGGCGGGTTCAGGTCCTCTGAGCTCATTGCTACTTCAGGCGTTCCTCAGGGCGCTAATCTGGAGCCGCTATTGTTCCTATTATTTATCAATGATTTGGACAGTAGTTTAAGTGTGCTGAGACTTTTCTTTGCAGATGACTTGAAGCTGCTTATGAGAGTGACGTCGCTGGATGATTGCGTTAGACTGCAGGAAGATCTAGACTTTCTCTATGAGTGGTGCTTACAGAATGGATTGGAACTAAATGTGAGTAAATGTAAGGTCATGACTTTCACACATAAAGCTTTCCCTGTTCAGTTTGAGTATACTGTGGGTCGGTTGGTGGTCGATCGTGTGGAGACTGTGAAGGACTTGGGGGTCCACTTTGATAAGAAACTGTCGTTTGACATTCACATCAATACCATAGTAAACGAGTGTAACATGTTTTTGGGATTTATAGTGCGGAACTGTGGGTCATTTACATGTTTTGGTGCTCTCAAAGCTTTGTATTGTGCTTTTGTTCTTTCCAAGTTACGATATGCATCTCTTGTCTGGGGCCCATATTATGGTGTGCATATAAGCTCACTCGAATCTGTCCAGAGAAGGTTCCTAAAATATCTGTGGTTTAAGGAAACTGGGCTTTATGCGGAGAGGGGGTTCGATCATTCTGTTTTGCTTGGGCACTTTGAATTCGTCAGTTTGTGTAAGCTAAGTTAATCAAGTTTTTATATAAACTGATACACAATGTCATTGATTGTCCGGAATTATTGGCGCAGATAAATTTCCATGTTCTCAGGATGAGTGAACGGTATAATATGTCATTTTATAATAATCAGGCTAGGACTGTTGTTATGTTAAGATCTCCAATATATGTAATGTGTGAAACTTTCAATATCATTTGTTCACGTAGTGATATATTTAGCGACAGTTTATGTACATTGTTGCATAAAGCTATCAAATGTTGTAGTTTTAGGTTAGTTTTTGGGTTAATATTTTGTTATTGTTAATTTATGGTAATCTCACTCGCTAATTAATTTATAAGTGTCCTATAATTGGTCCTGTACTTGGTCTGTTGGACACAATAAATTATTATTATTATTATTATTATTAAATGGTAGTGGGCAAGCCAAACGTTCTACTGCTAACTGAACAATGGATAAAGCAGGAAGAGGACTCCTCTAAACATTCAATGTTACAGAATGGTATCTTGCTACTCACAACTTGCTATGGAACAAGGAGAAGCTGGCATCTATGCAGATACTGCCATGGACCTCACAGATGTGGGAGGAATACGCCAGAAGAATGTCGAAGGTGTTGGTAGAGTTTGCCTGTGCAGAGGATTGTATAATAAAACTGGTTGTACTGTGTGTTTATCAAAGAGGCATGAGCTCTTTTGAGGATTTTGCTGAAAAAATGGAAGAAGTGCTAAATACCCTTGTTAACTCATTTCTCGCCTATAAAATTGTTATTGGAGGCGACTTTGAGATATACTTGTTTGATAAAAGTGAGAGGATCAAACAATTCCTGGGGGTTTCCTAGATTTTTGAGGCCACTAGGGTGACTGCCTCCTCACCAACACCAATAGACAACATATTATTTAATTCAGGCTGTGGTTTCAAGAGCTATGTTCTGGATGCTGTGCTTTCAGATCATAAAGCCCAAGTTATAAACATACAAAATGTTGAGTTAAATAAAACAAAGCAGAAACAGGTATTTAAGAGGCTTTTTACAAAAAGTAAAGAGCAGCATTTCGAACAAAAACTTCGCAGGATCGATTGGTCGCCAGTGTATGGGTGCACAAGTGACTTAGCCTGTAATACTTTTTGAAATATTTTTTTGAAGCTCATGAACAGAATATTTGTTGTAAAAAAATTAAACTGTGAAAGGGTCGCAATCTTTGATTACAAATTGAATAAAATCCTGCTGTCATAAACGTGTCATACAATAAAAAAAGGGACAGGTGTCTGACCTGTTTTTTAGTAAATATTGTAGTATTTTTAAAAAAGGTAATAATTAGTGTTAAACAGATGCTCAACAGAAACTTTATTGAGGGCACCGAGAATAAGGTAAAAGTAAGTTGGCGGGTGGTGAAAGATGTCACGGATAGATCTAGTAAAGGTAGTACAACTATTGAAAACTTCTTAAATAAATACAGCGATCCCCTTAAAATTGTAAACAGGCTAAACAATTATTTTGTAGATTCATGCCCTAGTGAAGTCTCTTTAACTCAAACCCCTAATTATCACAGCGTGGCAACTAGGCTAGCAACTTCTATCTATCTGCTACTGATCGACCCCCTGAAGAAGTAATTAAGACCATAAAAAAAAACTTAAAAATAAAAAGGCACTAGGTGATGCTTGTATTCCAATATAACTCCTTAAGAAAACGGCCTCTACTATTGCAGAGCCCATATCAATCATTTTAAATTTGTCTCTCAACTGGATGTTTCCCGGAAAAATCAAGGCAATACATAAGAAAGGTGAAATGGATGATGAAAAAAATTACAGACCCATCTCACTGCTTCCTAACATAAGCATTTTTTAAAAATATTCTTTATACTAGACTTATGACCTGAAAAATAACTCTGTAGTATCAAATAGTCAAAATTACTTTAGAAGGGGCGAGTCACCCATACGTGCCATATATCAAGCCATGATTAAAATTTTAGACTCGCTAAACAACAAAAAACAAACATTGGGCATGTGCTTGGACTAAAAGAAGAAAATAGAAAGTTTATTAAAATCTGGTTTTTCTTTATATCAAATTGTTTTAATGAAAAAATTGAATATATCTTGTATCATTCGATTTTTGTATGACAATAACAGAACTGCCTGTTATTCTCCATACTTTATTTGAGTGTGGATATTGTAATTCAGGCTTACAACTATTTATATCTTTTTCAAAAACAATGATTTATCCATAAGTATATTTATTTATATCAAACTCAACATATTTTTTTACACAAATAACTTTCATGTCGTGACCATATTCAATGATTTTTTCTTCATTGCCTATATACATTTATAAAAAAGAAGTACTTGACCTTCTGCCCTCAAACATACATTTTTAAACAATTGTGCAACTCTGCATTATAAAATGTGAAAAAGTAGATGACATCAAAGATAACTTTCTTGAAATCAAGAAAATAAATGCTTAATAATATGTGGCTTCACTTTAAATCACATTTTTGTAATTAAAATATGGAATAAATCTTATATCAATCGATATTAGAAAATGACCTTTTCATTAAGGCGAGTCAGGATTGAGCTTATTTGTATCTAATAACTTTAACATCTTTTTTACAATGTGATATTAAAGCTAAACAAAAATCAAACTAAACCTCAAAATATTGCTATGCTTCCTGCGCAATGCAACCCGAGGTCACATAGTCATCACACCCACGTATCGTTTGGCACTACAACTCCGCGAACTGGGACGAAATGCGGGATCATTTTTCCTCATTTCCATGGGCGTCTGTCTGCTTATCTCATCCTGGCCCCTCTGGTATCTCACAAAACGCCACCGAAACTATCCAAGCTGGCATGGAATTATTTATTCCACATACACAGAAAACCTCTTCAGTCACTCAAAAGCCCTGGTTCTCTAAATCCTGTGACAAGGCCAGACTTGAAAAGGTCAAAGCTCACAAAACGCTTCTACACAATCCCAGTCAAACATTTAACGACGCAAGAAACCGCTATGTCCGCATTCTTTCTGAGGCAAAAAACTCGTTTAATAACGACATCAAAAACAAAGTCCTCTCAAGCTCCAACGGCAGCTAACCCTTCTGGACTCTTGCTAAATCTATTGGGAATAATTTCTGCAAGAGCATGTTCTTACCTTTTGTTTCAGGGGAGGAAATTGTTTCTACCGCCCTGGCCAAGACTGAACTTTTTGCCTCGCTGTTCGCCGGGAATTCTACTCTCAACCCACCTCCAAATGTTCAACCACCAATGTCGCGCATAAAATGACGGATATCATTTTCAAAACTAAATAGGTACGAAAAATGCTCTCTTCTCTTAATACCAGGAAAGCCTCTGGCCTTGACGAGATCCCAGCAATTGTTCTCAAAAAGTGCGCACCAGAACTTGCTCCTGTCCTGACTCGTCTGTTTCAGACATCTTACAATAGAGGCATATTCCCTAGTAACTGCAAACTGCTCGAGTACAACCCGTCACCCAAGAAAGGATCCAAAGCGCTTCCTAGCAACTACAGGCCTATTTCTCTCCTTTCAGTCGTCTATAAATTGATGGAAAAGTATATAAACACAGAATTACTTAAATTTCTTGAGAAACACAGTCTAATTCACGACAGGCGGTATGGATTCCGTCAGCGCAGATCAACTGCCGACCTCTTTTCCTTTGTCACCCATTCTTGGAACAAGTTTATGGAACTACAGGGTGAAACCCAGATTGTCGCTCTAGACATATCCAAAGCATTCGACCAGGTCTGGCACGCAGCGCTGCTTAATAAACTTTCGGCCTATGGCCTACCACTACGTCAATGACCTCCTTTCTAGCACATCCAACCTAGTTCACAGTTACGCGGACGACAGCACCCTCCAATCAAATATACAATATTCTAAGCCTGTCTCTTTAGCCCAATTAGATGAGGATCGCAGAGTCATGGAGGGTTCTGTCTCTGTGGATCTGCAAAAAATATTAGACTGGGGAAGTAGAAATCTTGTACAATTCAACCCCACCAAATCTGTCTTGCTTTCTATCTCATAACAGATACACCAGCCCTAGACCTATCACAATGAACAACCAAGTTATTTACAGTAATTAGTCCTTTTCACCTTTTGGCATTTCTGCGGATCGAAATCTCAATAGGCACCAACATGTCACATCAATAGCAGAAGCGGCTGCTAAGAAATTAGGTTTCCTCTTCCGGGCTCGCAAATACTTTTCACCAGATAATCTCTATACCTTATATACTTCACAAATAAGGCCAAACCTCGATTACTCCTCCCACATCTGGGGTGCCGCTGCCGCTTCTACACTCGCTATCCTCGACTCCATTCAGAAGAGAGCTATATGTCTCATCGGTCACCCTACCCTCACCCCATGGCTGCCATCCCTTGCCCACCGACGTGCTGTTGGTGACATCTCTCTCTTTTATAGATATCTGCACGGGCACTGCTCAGAGGAGCTTTCTTCCATAGTTCCTCCACCTGCTGCCGCCAACAGAGCGAATGTACCCTTTTACTGTCCAGGTCACCAGACATAGAACATCTTGTTCTGTCCGCTCTTTTGTCCCGAGGACTTCCAAGTTGTGGAATTCCTTGCCGGCACATGTTTTTCCTTCTTCTCCGAACCTGCAAACCTTCAAGTCCAGAATTAACAAGTTGCCTCTTTCCTCCTTGTCGACACCCACGGTACGATAGTATTCAGGCTGTAAGCCCTCATGGTGTGTTGTTGAAATATAAAAAAATGCAAGCCATTTTAAACATATAAAGAGTGTGTATTGCCCCGCATATAAATTGGCATTTTTATTATTTCAATTTCGCTTATATGTCATGTTTTGCAACTAAATATGAAGCAGAGATCAATATTAGGTTTTATACAAGGCGACGTTTCACCCAGTCGGCCTGACAAATACTGAAAAAGCGGTATTCTCCCTCGAATCCCCGCTCTATTGTAGTGTCGACTAAATGAACTGTCAGTCGAAATAACTGTCGGCCGAACGATATGCCACGTAAGCGGTCAATAACCAACTCACATTTCTACCTCATAATACAGAACATTTCAATAATAATAATAAATGACACACTCCCGTCCAGCTTGTGCGGGGAGATGTTTGTAACGATTGCGTTTCGTTACTACTTTAAATATTCAAAATGAACCCGTAAAAGACTTAATTAATAGCCGACAATCCAATATCTGTAAGGCAATTCATGTTTTGTTTCAAAATTTTTAATTGAAAATTCGCTAAGAAATTTTATATCGTAGCACCCGTACTGAGTTCCCTATAATATCCGTCGAAAAGCAAATATTGAAAGACGTTGCATCATTCTTGGGGAAAATGAATATCTCTATTGTCCTGGAATTCTAGCTAAATAACAGAAGCTGACGTAATTATGATAAAATCTAGAAAAACGGTTACCAAACGGTAGACCAAGTCCATTATTGTTTCGAGGTGTATATAGAAGATGTCGTGACTTCGCTACAGATTAGAGGTCTCGTTTTATCTCATTAGAAGAGAGGAAGCTAGAAAGAGCTCAGGCACAGCCACTAACAGGTCACGGTAAGAATTTTTCGTGCAGCTCTGGCAGCAGGAATATTGACTTGCCAGCGAAGAGAGTGAGCTAGGCGGTTGACAAGTTAACATCGTTCTAATTAGCGTGGCTCGTAATTATCTTAAAATAGGTGATAAAATTCCTTTTCGTTGTCGATACTATCTAACAACAGTTGTCAGTGATCGTTTAATATCATTTGATCGGTTTTTTAATTTAAATTAACAACGTGTTTGGCAGAAAAAGGCGAATTAAGCAGTGATCCTTTGTTCACCGACCTGGTAAATCCCTCAAGTTAATCACACAAAGTTTCTGATTATTACCGAGCTCTGAATCGGTTGGCATTATAAATTTCACTTGAGCCAATTTACATTTTAATTGCTGTAGAGAGATTTTAGTGAAATTAATTCCGAACATCGACGTAAGACGGTGGTTCATTTGATGTTAGGGGCCAAATTGTCTCCCCCAGTATTAGAGCAACAAGAACCACCTGCCCAATAACCGTTTATGGAAAGTACCACCTATTCTCTCCAACCTCCCCTCTCGTATTGGAATTTGAAAGCCTGTGTTAGGCTCTGATGGTTGACTCTACTTGGAGAGCATTTTCAAAGTTTCAACAGGTAACCCCAGATGTCAGGACTTGGTGAGTCGATTAGGCTTTATTTGTGTGGATCAACCAAAACCTTTCATGCAGCAGTTCATTATTTGAACCTTTACAATTTGAATTTTCAAAGTAACATGATCAAATTTGAACTTCAATAATGTCAGTGAGGTGTCTCTAAAAGGGCAACTGTAAATTTCCTGTTTATTCTTTAGAATTTTGTCAATATTGTGAATTTAAATACATAGTACCTGAAATTGTAATTGGCAGATTTTGTTTGTAAAATATTTAACCTGTACATTTCTAAATATTTTCCATTGACAACAATTAAAGTAAAAATTTCAACTAGTAATATTTTTCATAAATGGTGGTGTGAACCTCAACGGACTGGCCAGTTAATTCATTGTAAAATCAACCGAACTAGTTGACGAACGTCACGCAATTTAAATAATAATTTGTATTTGCTTTTGAGCTGCAAAATGCAGCATTTGATCCTTCATATACCTCAAATATGTAATGTTAATATTTTTATAAACCAGAACCATTTTATTTTATTATTTTGTCATATGCTATATAGTTTAGTTTATTGTGACAATAATAGTACAAAGCGCCTTTTTTTTTTTCCCCTCAGGGCTCGTCCGCGGCCTTGCCGCCCCGATAGCACCGCAACCCTTGGTTGATTGTGCATAACAAAGCGCCTTACAAAAAAGTATTTTACTTGTGCTTGTATACAGCGCAATTTAGTCAGTCTTTATCCAATTTGATACTCCCAAAGTTCTTGACAGTGACACTTTTCTAATTTGACAGACTTCAGATTTTGATCAGTAGACAATAATTTACTTTAATATGTTCCTTTTTTCTGTCTTCAACTCAAACCAATCAATTTCCACCACTCTTTATTACACCGTTACTCTTTCCAAAACTTAAATTTTCCATTTGATCCAAATATTGCTGTTTATCTGATATTTATTTGTGTATGAGTTAATATTTATTTGAAATTTGTCAACCATGTTAATTTGATTTTGTTTGCTATCCCAAATTTATTTATATGAATAAATTTAATGTTACATTAACATATCTGTTTAATTGAAGAGAAATTCCTCCCTAATATCTCTCCTGTTTGGCAGCAACACAATTAATAAATTCTAATTATCGTTTATCTAGATTCCTTAAATTTAATATAACCAGGCCGTAGCCTGGGGCGCCCACAAATATAAGACTTCAGGCAGAAAGAACCTCGGTGGTTCAGGGGTAAGAACGTGTGCCTCTGAACCGAAGGATACTGGGTTCGATCCCAGGGTACTCCTTTCACTTTTTCAGTACAAACTGTAAAATTAACATCAACCGAGGTTCTGGCTTTATATTTGAGCAAGTTGAATGTCTGCACGTTCCGCCCTTCGGAGTAAAGCCGTCGGTCCCGTGTCCATGCGATGTTGGGACGTTAAAGATCCCTACCCTCCTTACAGAAAGGCAGGGGTTCGGCAAAATTTTCAGGATAGTGAGGTGAAACTGATCCCTGGCGTCGGTGATTGGCCATAGTCGCGGAAATAGGCTGACGTTAAAGAAACAAAACACACACACACACTTCAGGCAGAGCAACACAGAAGAGAGCGTGAGTATCAAAGCATGCCAACCTCCTAAAGTGTTTCTAGTCTTAATAATAATAATAATCTGAGAGATAGATACTTTTAGGGTAGGGCTAATAGGCAAAAGTGACCTGACTATCAAGCAGGTTCAAATCCACTTGAGGTCAATCATAATATACCACGTCTCACACACCCATCACACAATGACAGAAACTGCTACCACCGGCAATCCAACCCGGACACTCCATGTAGCAGTCAAACACTTGTTTCACTGCACCACGGGGGCGTGCAGATTTAAAAAAACAAACTTGTAGTGTAAAATAAAACATGATTTACTATTTAACGCTAAAGAAAAATCTTGTTTCCTGACAAAAGCTGGAGTTTATAAATTAGCTTGTACACATTGTAACGCAATCTACATAGGTCAAACTTCTAGAAATTTTAACACCCGATACAAAGAACATATTTCTGCATTTAGAAATAACCACGCTGACAAATCTACATTTGCAAAACATATTATTGATACCGAACATAGACCTACAATAAATAACCGCATACAACCACTACATTTTTATAATGACAAACGTAAACTAGACTTTTTTGAAGCTTTAGAAGTCAAAAAGCACACACACGACAATAACTACCTTGTTTTAAACGAGCAAACTGATTTAATGAATTCCCCTTTCTTGGATATTCTTCTTTCTAATTAAATATGTCAAAGAAAATAAATTTAACTATTATTTCAAAAAAGTTGTAATAAAATAATGAGTTGATGTATGTCGATATTTTCGTTGTATAGAGACTACTTTTATGCTGTTATTGTTTAGTTATTTTATTGTTGTAACTGTTATCATAGTTATTATAGGCTAGTTCTAGTTTTTATGTTAAATATTGACATACATCACATAGACATTTTGAAAACCTCATCTGTCATCTGTGTTTCATTTTATTTTCAATTTGATAGATTTTTTTGATAAAAACATCATATCATAACATAGCAACAGATATTTATTTGTAGTTGTCATGATTTCGTACTAATTCAATTTTAATCTGTCTGAAAATGCTGTCAAGCAGCGAAACTATAGTCACAGAAGCATTGAAGAACATCCTAGAACTTCCAGAATTCGAAGGGCCACTTGCTCCAGTTAGCTCACGCGCTGGCTACGTCCTTCACTACTAAAAACCAACAGTGAAGCCAGAGAAGTATTCTCCAAGTCTGTATGCAGTATGGACAAGTTTCACCAAGTAAGGGCAACAACAATCAATGAATAAAACATTTATTAAAGATAAGTCAATAAAAATATATAAAAATTATTAACACCAACAAAAACAATCTTTGTTCAATAAATAAAATATAAAATAAAAAGTTAATATTAAAATAAAAAATGCACAATGAATTATTAAAATCATTGAAATTATTCATTTTAGTGAATCTGCAAAATAAGGCCATAATATCGTTATATTATTTAAAATGGACCAAACACAACTCACATTTTCCAATTCGTGTGTATATGAATAATGTATCAACAACTTTCAAAGACAATCATAACAAATTTTGTACTAAATTATGGCATACGAAAACAAAAGGCAAATTATAACGAGCAATCTACTTTAGACATGATCTTTTTTTTTTAACTGAGACTAAGTACACTTGGAGAACCCAAATCACCACAACACATATTTCAAAGACCTTACGATCGTTTGGTTGACAATGTCAACGTCTACAGAAGATGAAAAATTATAAAATTAAACTCGATAGCTACAGTGTATTTATATCGCGTCTGGGTAAACGAACTAGTCCGAAGTAAAATTGTAGTCGACGACCCATCGTTTGTCTATTGTGTAGTGAACCTACGAGGTCGAAGACCTGCTTATATCTTCTGGTTGACAAATTTATGAGCTTTTATCTAATGTAAGGATAATTGGCTTAAAAAGAAAGGTACCGAATTATTTAAGGAAGCTACACGTTCCTTTTGATCTAGAAATTTACTATGTGAATATTGGAGCAAGCCGACAGGCACATCTGGCGAAACAGACACCATAACAACCGTTCATCTTTTTTATAAAAAAACAAACCCAGTGTTTGGCTCATAATGTTAACTTGAACAAAGGATAAATAATTCAACTAAAATTCTACATAAAAACAAGTATTTATATTGACTTTTTAGATACAAAGAAAACGAAAGGAGGTCTTTAGGTCGAGACAAACGTTAGTATCTGTATAGACCGGCCGAGTTAATTTATTATTCTGCCAGACAAATTAGGAGTGTTTAAGTGGTCAAATGCAAAGTGAAAATAAAGGGCTTGAAATTAAAGGTGCTTCACGATTCAATGAAGTTTTGTTCTTAATCGACCTTGATATACAAATACTTTCTAAGGAATCAAGCATAGTTTGATGTCTAACATTTTTGACAAGTTTCAGAATTTTCTTCGAAAAGCGTTCGGGAGCTAATCAGCATATTTACCAAAAATAATTTTATTTGGTAATCTTTGAATTGAGGGTGTCACACGGCGCATCCTGAACGGCGCAGCCAAGATATGAAACAGAAACGTTAATATCGTATACAGTGTTGTCGGGTTGTAGTTCTTTCATTTAATAAGATCTAATAAATATTTTATACTTTTTAATATATTTTTGCCTGTATCAAATACATCTAAAAATAGGTCCAACAGCATCTACAAAAAATGTAAAAAAACATAATATTGTTACCATTTAAGTGTTTATTGGTTAAATTTGCAGAGAACCAGCCGAATGCTTTTTAGTGAATTTTCTCGAAAAAATCCACTATTGGGGAGATCCCGACTTTTGAGTTTTATAAAAAAAATATTAAATGAGCGCGAACTAGGACCCCTAGAACCCACATCCGGGGTCAGTTTCAATTTTTATAAGTTTATATATATATATATATATATATATATATATATATATATATATATATATATATATATAACACAGCGATAAGACAAAAAATAATACGCCGATTTCGATACAGTTTGGCTTGTGCCTTCCTTTTGTAAGTGACTTGGATAAGTTCGTTAGCCAGGAAAATCAGAACCGGTATTCCGGGAAAATTTTGTTTTATATCGAAAAAAAAATTATGAAAAAATAAAACAGCTGTGGAAACCAAATTTGGTAGGTAGGTTTGTGAGATAAGAAGTAGACTATAAACTAACATTTTTATTTCTATGTTACAAGCAAAAAGTTCAAAAAAAAATTGTGCCTGATTATTTCTATCAAAATTCACTACCATAACGCACTTGCTGCGTCAAGACTTTTAGAAAAAACTTTTAAGAAACATGCTTAGAAACTCCCTCCCTCCCACTGGATGCACAAACCACAAGAAAAATTCGTTAATTTGCATACTGATGACCTACTGGACAGTCTGAGATGAAACGACTGCTACTACATAAAGTATGGTATCTTACATGCACGCTGACAGTAATGTTACATTTTGTTCGCTTGCCTTTACCGAGTTATTGACATGTCAAGTGTTTTACACATTACATACTTTAAACAATTTCTCAGCAGCTGATAGATAAAGTTTGGTATCTCGCACGTACGCTGACACTATTCTTACCTTTTGTTCTCTTGCGTTTGCCGAGTTATTTACATGTAAAGTTTTTACACATTACATACTTTAAACAATTTCTCAGCTGTTAATAGACAAAGTTTGGTATTTCGCACGTACGCTGAGATACCAAACTTTATCTACCAGCTGCTGAGATATTGTTTAAAAAGTATGTAATGTGTAAAGAACTTTGCATGCAAATAACTCGGCAAACGCAAGAGAACAAAATGTAAGAATAGTGTCAGCGTACGTGCGAGATACCAAACTTTATCTATTATTAGCAGCTGAGAAATTGTTTAAAGTATGTAATGTGTAAAAAACTTGACATGTCAATAACTCGGTAAAGGCAAGTGAACAAAAGGTAACATTACTGCCAGCATGCATGTAAGATATCAAACTTTATGTATCAGCAGTCGTTTCATCTCAAAGTGTCCAGGAGGTCATCAGCGTGCAAATTAACGAATTTTTCTTGTGGTTTGTGCATCCAGTGAGGGGGAGGGGGGTTCTAAGTATGTTTCTGAAAAGCTTTTTCTAAAAGTCTTGACGCAGCAAGTGCGTTATGGTAGTGAATTTTGATAGAAATAATCTGGCACAAAACATATTTTTTTAACTTTTTGCTTGTAACATAGAAATAAATAAAAATGTTAGTTTATAGTCTACTCCTACCTACCAAATTTGGTTACCACAGCTGTTTTATTTTTTGAGAACAGTTTTTTCGATAGAAAACAAAATTTTCCCGGAATACCAGTTCCGATTTTCCTGGCTAACAAACTTATCCAAGTCACTTACAAAAGGAAGACACATGCTAAACTTTATCGAAATCTGCGTATTACTTTTTGTCTTATCGCTGTGATATATATATATATATATATATATATATAAACTTATAAAAATTGAAACTGACCCCGGATGTGGGTTCTAGGGGTACTAGTTCACGCTCATTTAATATTTCTTTAATAAAACTCAAAAGTCGGGATCTCCCCAATAGTGGATTTTTTCGAAGAAAATTCACTAAAAAGCGTTCGGCTGGTTCTCTGCAAATTTAACCAATAAACACTTAAATGTAACAATATTATGTTTTATTACATTATTTGTAGATGCTGTTGGACCTATTTTTAGATGTATTTGATACAGGCAAAAATATATTAAAAAGTATAAAATATTTATTACATCTTATTCAATGAAAAGAACTACAACCCGACAACACTGTATGTGGTATTTACCTTTCTGTTTCATATTTTGGCTGCACCGTTTAGGATGCGCCGTGTGACACCCTCAATTCAAAGATTACCTTTTATTTTATAGCTAACGTTAGTACCTCTGCAACTTTTGTTTCAATTTTTTTTATATTATTGAATAATAAAGGAGATATTGAACATTAGCGCACTGTTGGACCACCCTGTATGTCTCAATTTTCATGTCTTAAGAAGAGTACTACATAAATTTACCTTTGTACACGTTTTACGTTAACCACTTCATCATGAATGTTTTAGCTTGTTTTGTTATCCAACCAACCTGTTCTTTTGGTAATGGTGGAGGAACAGGTCCGGTTATGTTACAATGCTTTTTCATTTTCACTGCAGGAAGATTATTGTAATTATTCATAAAATTCAATGTACCACCACCGTAAATTGATACCGGCGCACATTCTTTGTAACCTAACTTACTGTAAAACACCTGCTGATCATGCGTAGACAGATACACAGCCTCCAAATGTAAACAGTTCTTACAATATTCTTCAGATTTCTCCATTAATATTGTGCCTAAACCTTTCCGACGTAAATCTTTAGCTATCACAACCGACTCTATAAAACATGCCTTCGGTATAGTTGGTATTTTACTTAACTTAGCATGGCCTATCATTATTTTATCTAGAAGAAGGATAAGAGATGTGGGAAGGGTGTCACATGATGCTGTAAGGCTGTGTAATCTGGCGGACACGCTTCTTTTCCATTCTTCATTCAGAAGCTGGCAACAGTCTTGTATGTATTCGGGATTTTTGTGTAAAGGAACTACAGACAAATTCATACCAGTCTGAAAGAGAACTGTGATTTAGTAAAATGTACATAATTTGGTAATATGTACCCATAATTTTATATTCTAAGCTCAAGTTGCTACCTTTTGCTCACTAGACTGTGATCCATTAGGCTTCTAAGTTTTCATTTATCATTCGAAACACCAGATTTTGATATGGCTATCTGTATCTCCTCTAATGTTGCATAAAAATAGCACAAATTCCTAATTTGGCAGCACTATAAACTTTATGGTGTATAATACAGAACTCGAAATACGAATGCGATTATTACTATTTTAAAATCATGTAAATATCCCTGAAGCAAGTTAACTAAATTAAAACTAAAAGGCAGGCAATTACTATTTGTGTTTAGTTACCAGTTACCAAAAATTTACCTAACCTCCGTTTGTTTTTGATTGAAGATTTATAGGTTAGTTATTAGTTCTTCTTATATTAAGAAAAATGACATCACAAATATTTCTAGACTACAAGTTTTCTGTACTCACACTAGACCAATTATTTAAAAGTCTCTAGAATAAATGTCATCTTAATCTTCATTTAAATTGGTTTGTGGAGGAATATCTTTTATAAGTACATAAAAAACATCAGGGTAACTATGTGAAAATTGGAACCTGTGATGAGCACTAATAAGTACACTTGGAGAACCCAAATCACCACAACACATATTTCGGAGACGTTACGATCGTTTCGTTGACCATGTCAACATCTTCAGAGGAAGAAAAATTATGATGTTGACATGGTCAACGAAACGATCGTAAGGTCTCTGTAATATGTGTTGTGGTGATTTGGGTTCTCCAAGTGTACACATCAGGGTAAATTTGCAACCCCCCGAACGCTTTTTTGAAAAATCTTTTCAGGGACATGCTTATCACGCCTCCTGGATGCACAAACCACAAGAAATATTTTTTGTTCACACCCCCTAACGAACTTACGGGACCAGCAGTCAATAGGGGTGCTGAGCGGGGAGGTAGTAAAAAGGAAATATAAGCAGAAAATGCGAAGAAAACGGCTTAAAAAAAGCTGTATTTTTCACATTTTGCTGTTATACACTTTAAAGCCTACCTACCCCGCACAGCACCCTTATTCGCCTCAGGTCCAATAACTTTCTTGAGGGCTGCTCTCAGGAAATTTGTCTTGTGGTTTATGCAACGATGGTGGTTGTATACATGCTAGAGCGAAAGGAAAATCCCCACGACGAAGCAAATCACTCTCATTTTGTCGCAAGTGGAGCGCTAGACAAAGGAAAACCCATGTTATAATATAAGTTCCATAATTTGACAGCTAATACCATAGCAAATACTGTCGAACGATCGAAATTTAAAAAAGAACAATAAATTTACATAACACTTACCTTTTGCATCTCAAGCAAATGAGATAGGTTCGGCCATTGGATGTAAACAACCTTCGACCTGTCATTTAATAATCTTCGACGTCGCATTTGTAACGATTATGTTTTATTCATTACCGTAACTCTCTTGCTGACAGAGCGAAAACCTCAAGGGAAGCTTAAATAAGAAGAGGTGACTTCATTATTGAACAATTCAAGCCTTGGTTTTGAAAATATTTGTTGAAATTTTGCTATTGGTCTTTTTTTCTCTCAGAGCTCGTAGGCGGCCTTGCCGCGCCGATAGCACTACAACCTTTGGCTTATTGTGCATGCCCTTAGTCTTTTTACTCCACCCATTCCAAAATCACTGTGCCTTGAACTAGTGTGCACAGCTATTGGTAGGGTGAAGCTTTATAATGCTCTGTGTCCGGTCTAGACTGACCGTAGATCAGTTGTCTTGTGCATTCCAGAGCTTTACACTCGCACAGGATGTGCTGGGCTGATTCCTCCCCCGCGCCCAGAGTCTGTATGCAAGGTCCCCCTCGAACCGCCCCATTTTAAGCAGGTGTTTCTTGACGGCCATGTGTGCCGTCAAGAGACCTGTTATGTTTCTGAGCTGTCCTCTGCTAAGATTTAGCATCTCCACAGCTCTTTTTGAACTAGGTTCGTCAATTATTGACTTCCCATGTCTGAGCCCTGGACAGTCTGCCCAGTACACCTTGTGTTGGTTTCTGACCCAGGACTTAATGGTTCCCCTGGCAGTGCTTTTTTTCACGCCCAGAGCCGGTTCTGGTCACATAAATTGTTCTGCTGACCCTATCTTCAGGAGACTGTCAGCTTCTTCATTGTCTTTGACCCCCGAGTGACCCGGTACCCAGATGAGGGTGACCTCATTCTGCCCAGCCAGGTCGCTTGTCTCGCCTCGGCACTCACTCACCAGCCAGGAATTTACACGTGGCCTACTTAGGGCCTTAAGTGCTGCCTGGCTGTCTGTGGCTATGAGGATCCGTGTTAGTGTAGCCCCTCCTCTTGTTCTCCCGCACACATTGCAGGATGGCCTACATTTTGGCCGGAAAGAACGTTGCATGGGCTCCGAGGGAAATACTATGACATACCCTCGGTCCTTCCAAATAAACACCTGCCCCCGTCCTACGCTCACGTTCCCTGCCGGATCCGTCCGTGAACCAGACGAGCGCGTCCCGTGATAAGCCTGGCGTCTCCTCCCACCATGCCTCGCGGTCATGGATTTCCACTGTAAAATTGTTTTCCCTGCAGATTCGCGGGCTCGCGAAGTCTAACCTCATTTCAAGCATGGGCTCCTTAACGATCTCCTGAATTTTGCAGAGGCCCCTGAAGCCTGGGTTGATCTTCAGTCTACCATTGCAGGCTAGTCTGTATAGTCCCAGCCTAGCCTCCCCCATAATAACTAAGTGTAGGTGGGCGGGGCGGTGCAGATCCAGCAACACCTCCATGGCGGCTGTTGGGCTTGAAGACATGGCCCCTGTGATGCCTAGGCAAGCCATCCTTTGGATCTTGCCTAGTTTTTGTTTGGCACTAAATTGTGTCACCTTAGGCCACCAGACCAGGAATGTACCCCAAAGCCAGGCTGGCCCTCATAATGAAAGTAAGCGCCGGCGCCAGTATATCTATCCGCTGTTGGAGCATAATGGGCATTATTCCATCAAATCCCGGGGATTTGTATGGCTGAAAGCTGTTAATGGCCCATCTGATTTTGCTCCAAGTAACCACATCTTTAGCGACTGTCCAGTCTACTCTAGATGCCCGCGTATAAGGCGCCTCTATTTCTGAGTGTTCCCAGTCCGGAGGTGATTGGTTTATTATGTTACAGCCGAGGAAGTGCGTCTGGAGTAAAATATCCATAGTTTCCTCCCCCGAGCTTGTAAAGCCTTCCGTGGATGTTCTAAGGGAGCCTATGTTGGTCTGAGTGCTCTTGGACAGGATCTTGTGTAGTCGAGCACTCTCGGGCGTGTTCTTCACTTCCTCGCAGTGCCTCCTCCTCGACTCCTTCTTGGCGTCCCTCAGTCTTTTGTTATAGGTCGTTAGGGCCTGTCTATATTCATCCCATGCTCCCGACCTTTTGGCCGCGTTAAACAGCTTACGAACCTGCGTCCTCCTTTGCCTGAGGTCCTCGTTCCACCACGGGACGTTCCTGGTGGACACCCTTATTTTCAGGGAGCAGTTGGCGTTATAGGCCGAGGTGATTGCGTCTCGCAATTGGACTGCTGCAATCTCGAGGACTATTGAATTGTCTATGGTACTCTTAACCCCCGCAGTTCCACAGCTAGGTCTGACCTGTAGGCTTCCCTGTCCGCCTTGCGGGGGTCCCAGTACCATACCGTTTGTCTTTCGACTTTGGCGATTTCAAACCGGATGTATCTGTGGTCTGAGCTACTCACTTCCCCAGACACAGCCCAGCTCTTAACAAAGTCACCCAGAAACTGGGTAGAAACTGTTAGATCTAAAACTTCCTCACGCCTTGTTGTGACGAAGGTCGGTTTATTACTTCTATTCAATATGTCTAAATTAAATTTCATAAAGAATTGTAAAAGTGCCTCACCCCTAGAGTTTGTGTCTGAGCTACCCCACAAATCATGGTGCGCATTCGCATCCATGCCGATGATGGTCTGCCATCCACCTGCTCTGCTACCCACCATCAGCTGCTCCAATTCGTTGGGTGGAGGAGGGTCCGTGTTGTCCCCTGGCAGATAGGCTGACGCGACAGTAATGTCCCTCAGCCCATCCGCTCCTCCACATCGGATTTTGATCATTGCCAGGTCCCTGGAACAGAAATTCATTGGAGGCAGAAAATCTATCCTTTCCCTGAAAAAAATCCAGGCCCTCGGGTTCTCGCTGGATCTGCTGTAGATGAGCTTTCCAGTAGCTTCGCCGAGTCCCTTGATCTCTCCTTTATAGGAGTACGGTTCCTAGATGAGGGCCACATCCGTGTTCCTCAGAGCGATCAGTGGTCCGGCTGTGGCTACCCTACTGTGTTGGAGGTTGACCTGAGGGAACCTAAGTCCCATCAATCACGGGCACAAAGGCACGGGATTTATTTCGACCTCCACGTCTAGATCCGTCATGTTTAGTTATCAGCAGGGTCACCTCGTGCATGACGGTCTTGGGGAAAGCTTCATCGAAAGCTTATGTTGTTGTTTCACGACTCCTTGACACCTCGTAGTGCTCTTACTGCATTCCCTTTATATACATTAAGTTAAATATTCACAGTTGGAATATTTGCCTTAGGAAAAAAGATCGTTATTTATTACAATATCCTACTGAAATGTTTGGCCTGTTAAAAGACAACAATAGCGTCTTTCTTAGAAATCTAAAAATATTGATGTACATATTTAGAACGTAGTTCTCTGTGGTAAAGATAAAAAATAGGCATGGAAATTTCCAGAAGGTCATAACGAGAAGATTATGCCTAATCAAGTTTTCTTGAGGCAAAAAGGTCAAGAATTACTTTGAAGATTTTCTTTTTTTTTTTAACTTTACGTCGGCCTATTTCCGCGACTATGGTCAATCACCGACGCCAGGGAGCAGTTTCACCTCACTATCCTAGAAATTTTTCCGAACCCCTGTCTTTCTGTAAGGAGGGTAGGGATCTTTAACGTGCCCAACAACACATGGACACAGGACCGACGGCTTTACGCCCCCTCCTACGGGCGGAACGTGCAGACATCCAACTTGCATACAATGCCAGATCCTCGGTTGATGTTATTTATTACAGTTTATACTGAAAAAGTGAAAGGGAAACCATGGGAATCGAACCAAATAAAACAGATAATTATGGCATATTTAAATGACACACAGTATATTTGTTAGACATATCTGATATATTTACTCATTTCACTTGTATGCGATAACGAGTTTAAAGTGCCGCTAACGAGTTAACAGTGCCATAACTTCACTACCTTTGGAGCATTCAATGTTGGAAGAATTACATATTTAGAACTTCGAACTACTTCAACATCGCTAGTGCGGAAATATTTTCGAACCGAAAGGTCAGTTCGAGTTCGGTTCGAAATTTCAAAGCTTCGCACGCCTCTATTTTAAACATTTTAATGAAAATTCTCCAGCACAACACACTTGCTGCATCCGCCCCTTTTTTATACCTATGTACACTCATTTGACAACTATAAGTTAGAAAATAAAAATCAAAATGTTATGAACCAGTTTAATTTCAGTTTACAGTACAACTCGAGTTCAAAAACCCCTTCAAAATTATATCTTTGAAGTTTTAACAAAAATATAAAAGTGCACGAATTCACGTATTTATATAAATTATGTTAAAAAAACATACCACCAAATTTACCTTCCATAGCGATTCTTATTTCTTACCCCAACCCCAAAGACCTTTAACGAATCCGGAAATACCAGCTCCCTGTTTCTGTTTGGGCTGACTACCCTCCAGTTTCTCTTGCAAATCAGGAAACTCCACAAAATTAAGTGCTAAATCGTAGAATAACGGTTTCGCTGGTACAGGTTCCATGGCTGGCGGCATAGGAATTATATTAGGATTCTTCGTTAGGAGATGTGGCTCCTCTCGAAACTCGTCCAATCTCTCTACTAAAGGTTTCTTAGTTTTGTATACTTTCTGAGGTACAGGGATATCTTTCTCTTCCTGCTGTTGATCTAATACATAGTTTGCTTGGGCAGTAGTCCTATCAAGTTCAACATTTTCTGCAGCATTAGACAGCAACTTGGTCAATTCCTCGATATATCCATATTTCGGCAAACCTTTTAAAGCTCCATTTGCAGTGTCAAAAAGTACAGCAGCTTCTTTCCATTTCTTTTGGTTCACTTGCGTCTTTCCGATATAATACATTCTCAGAGCTTTATACGCTTGTATCAGACATTCGTATTTTCTCTTCGCTTCCTTGTCATCTTTGATAGCTTCGTTCTGAGATAATTCTAGTGTCTGCTGTATGATTATATCTAAGAGTCGAACACAATCCTGCGATTTTCTAGTCTGTTCTATTAGCAATAAGTTACGTTGGGCAGTACGTTCAACCCGAACTGATAAAAGATAAGACAGAAGCAATTGGTCTTGTTTTTCAGCACGGGCACTGTCCCTAACAAGGGAAATAATATCACGTAAATCCACAAAGAGATTTTCTAATATCTTT
The DNA here is from genome assembly GCA_964006375.1 of Tillus elongatus. Taxonomy (NCBI): domain Eukaryota; kingdom Metazoa; phylum Arthropoda; class Insecta; order Coleoptera; family Cleridae; genus Tillus; species Tillus elongatus. The sequence goes on from OZ023268.1 coordinate 10,703,167, forward strand.
ATCTTTGCTTGGGTGTCTCCCGCGTGTTTTAGAGACTCATCAAGACCCTCAATGCTTAACAAAAACAGACGCACTCTTTCAATTCGTACTGGTACTTTCACACCGAACCAACTGACCTCGTGTAAGATAGCGGCTTGTTTCTCTTTAGTCTGAGATACTAGAGCCTCGAAATTCTCAAGAACACCTTGACTACGAAGTTCTAACAGATCGACTGCTTTATCGTCACCTATATTGTAGGCGCAGTAACGCAGACTTGGTGCGATTTCTTCTACTCGTTGCAAATAGGGAATACTATCTTCTTCGAGCAATGCAGAAGCTAATTTCTCATAAATGACTTGAGCTTTTTTCAGATTTTCTGTTGCTTTCATCCACAGTTGCAACTCGAATTGTAAGCTGCCTTGTATCCATGCCATGTAAGCCTGTGATTCCAACTTCGTTCTCGCATCACAACGTTCTTGCTGCAAAAGAAAAAAAATCCATATTAAACATTAAACATATACTTCACTTTTCAATTTATTTATTATTTATTTAAAAAAAAAGTCATAAAGGACAATGATGAAAGTCTTACATACTAGAAAGTCAGGAAGTCGGTGAAAAGTCTATCTAGAAAACCTATATTGTAATTTTCCACATGGATATTATTACACTAAAAACAGCATATCAATTTCCCTGACTTTTCCCAGATTTCCCTAACATGCCAAAGCCTATTTCCCCGACTTTGATATTTACAATCTACCCCAAAAATGTGTAATGCACTACTACAGAATACAGTAGCCTTTCACCTCATGGCAGAAAACACACTTTCCCAAAATTACATTTATAAAACAGACAATTTTTCTTTTTTTTAGTGAATTTTTATTTAAAAAAATTCACTAATAGAGACGTATCGATGGTGAGACTTTGCAACAATTTTTTCAAATGAGCGCAAATTTGTGCCCGTAAAACCCATATTCGGGGTCAGTTTTGATTTTTATATGTGTATATATATATATATATATATATATATATATATATATATATATATATATATATATATATATATATATATATACATACACACACACACACACACATATAGGGTGGCGCATTGAAAACGAAACAGACCAATTTGCGTCCAGAGAAATTTTTTAAAATAAACGCTGAAACACGTCAATTTTAATATTGAGGGGGATATGTTTTGACATAAAACTCAACTTTATTACATCAAGCCCTTAAGGGTGGTGATAACAGCCCTTATATTTTAAATAGGGAACATGGGTCGAGTGTTACATCATTTGAAAGCTCTTTCTTTTCTGAATTCAGCACACTAATTTTTTTGGAAGTTTTATAAACTCGTTTAAAAATTATTCACAGTTGAAGATGCAAAAACGCATTTCACTCATTCTGATAAGAAATGTGCTGATAGTCGATGTTTTGTTGGTTTGTAAACAAAAAATTGACTATCAGAACATTTCTTATCGGAATGAGAAAAATGGGGTTTATTATTTCATTTTATCGATCGGTTTGATACTTGATAGTAGTACCAAAAATTAATTTCACAATGGTGTATTCTGTAGAAGAAAGAGTTGAAATAATTACTCTTTTTTTTTCAAAAACGATGACTGTGCCAACCGTACCGCAAATTTGTTTAATGAACGACATCCAAACAGACATGTTAACAGAAAATACATTTTGGAGTTAGTTGCAAAGTTTCGACAAAGTGGTTCAGTAGCCAACAAAAAACGGGATCCTAAATGTGAAATTCCGGTTAGAAATGAGACTACTGAGATTGAAGTTTTAGGACAAATTGCTGCAGACCCAACTTTGAGCACGAGAAAATTGGCCACTGTTTCAGACATCAAAAGAAGAACTATTCAGCGAAGCATAATAAATTTGACCCGTATAAAATTCACCTTGTACAACTGAATGAAGATGATTTTGATCGGCGGCTGGAGTTTTGTGAAGTTATGACTGCATGAATAGCTGATAACGGGAACTTTCTGTTCAATATCTGTTTTTCAGACGAGTGTACGTTTTTATTAAACTCTACAGTTAGTCGTCATAATTGTTATTGGGCAGATAATAATCCAAGAAATTTCCACGAAGTCCACACTCAAACTCCACAGAAATCGAATGCCTGGACTGGCATTTTTGAGGACCTTTTAATCAGACCAATTTTTCTTGATGGCAATTTGAGTGGCGAAACGTATTTGGAGTTACTAGAAGATATCGTTTACCCTCTACTAATTGACATTGTTGAAAATGATGATCGCTATCAAGAAAATCAATTTGTGTTTCAACAAGATGGAGCTCCTCCGCATTTTTCACAACGTGTTAGGGAGTTTTTGAACAGAGAGTTTCCAGGACAATGGATTGGGAGTAGAGGTGCTATTGAGTGGCCCCCTAGGTCATCAGATTTAACTCCTTTAGACTTATTTCTATGGGGCCATTTAAAGAATTGAATTTACGCAGCAGAACCGGAGTCTCTGGAAGAATTACGACGACACATTGTTGAAGAATGCCGTCTAATAACTCCACAAATGCTCCAGAATGTCAGAGCACGTTTTGAACAAAATTTGTACTTTTGTATGGAAGCTGGTGGTCAACAATTTGAACACTTACTTAACTGAATAAACATTTTTTACCGTTTGGTTTTGTTTTTTAGTTTTTTTTTAACGAAAAATTGACTAATTAGTGCATTTCTTATCACAATGAATGAAATATGTTCTTGCAACATCAACTGTGAATAATTTTTAAACGAGTTGATAAAACTTCCAAAAAAATTTGTGTGCTGAATTCAGAAAAGAAAGAGCTTTCACATGATGTAACACTCAACCCATGTTCCCTATTTAAAATATAAGGGTTGTTATCACCACCCTTAAGGGGTTGATGTGACAAAGTTGAGTTTTATGTCAAAACATGTCCCCCTAAATATTAAAATTGACGTGTTTCAGCGTTTCTTAAAAAAAAAAAAACTCTGGGCGCAAATCGGCCTATTTCGTTTTCAATGCGCCACCCTGTATGTATATATATATATATATATATATATATATATATATATATATATATATATATATATATATATATATATATATATATATATATATAGTATCCAACCGATAACTTAAAAAATAATTAACTGATTTTGATGAAACTCGGCAAGTGCCTTTCTTTTATTAATAGCTTGGACGAGTTCGTTAGCCAGGAAAATCGGACAAGGTTTTCCGGGAAAATTTTGAGTTTTCTTTCCAACAAAATTTTTTAAAGCTATTTCGATGAAATTTAGTGGACATGTTGCTTTGGGAAAGACCTAACTATGTACCAAAATTCAGCTTTCTAGGTTTACAGAAAATTGAGTATTCAAATTTGAAACATTTATTTTTAATATCGCCACTTTTTATTGATAATGGTAAAAACTGGTTTATAAGTATATGAGATCTAGTATGTCTGAGTCGTTACCTAGCAACCGAACATTTAATATCATTGCGCAGGTCAGTTACACGCTGTAACTGACATTTATCGTATATTATTAAATCGTTTAACTGTTTTCAATTTCAGTTGACAAATTATTTGTGTTATTTGGGAATTTTATTATACAAGTGCAAATTATTCCTTTACGATTTTATTAATGTTAGTTGGGTGGACTAAACAGTGTTTGTTATGCTTTGTCAACAGATATAAAGGATCGAAGTTTTACAAAAAGGGCTGATATGCAACAGGTTACTTATTTTCTCTCTGATGCTTTGACGATAGTTTTAGTTAAGTTTATGGTTTAACGGTCCATAATTTTTAGCAAATTTTCGTACAAAAAATTCGTCAATGAGGAGACCGCGATTTTAGAATCTTAGAAAGATTTCGTCAAATGAGCCCAAACTAGGCCCCCTAGAATCCATATCCGGGTTTACGTTCAGTTTTTATCTGTTTAGATATATACAGCGTGACGCATTTCTACGGTAAAGCACAATATAATTATTATTATACAAGAGACGAGAAAAATTTTATACGTTAATTATAGGGTGTCTGGAGCTGCATCTTATAAAATTATTTTGACAATCACAGGCTGGCCCATAGGTCGTTGGTGATCCCTACATTTTTTTTTCGAACACCCTTATATTATTGCATTCTTTATCGAAATATGTTTGTAAGAAAAAAATCGAGACGCAGTAAGTGCGTTTTGGTAGCAAATTCTCATTAAATGCTTCAAATTTTAATAACTCAATTTGCTATTAACCTAAGGTTTGTTGGCTAGAAAACCAACATTTAAAGTTTATTGTCGGAAAATTTTTGTACATTTTCAAACAATTAATTTATTGAATACATGCCCAACAGGATAATCCCATTAATAGGGCACCATACAAAAAGAACAATATGTAATAATATGAACAAAAAATACTCCCAAAAAAAAAAAAAAAAACTAAAAACTAAATTAAACTAAACTACAAAACTAAAATACTGTGCAAAACATCACAAGGCAGAAATTCTACAAAACAGTACATATAATGGTTCTAATAACCGACAAAGTAAGATATAGCCACTCTACGAATAACCACAGCATTATCCGAATAGAAGTCGCACAAGTTTGCAATGTTATTAAAGTCAGAGCTCATTTTATAAACAGGTGATTTCATATACAAGTCAGTCCTTGGTATTGGAGGCTTAAACACTCTCACCACTCTTGATGCAGGCCGTGGAACTGAGAAATTTAATTGCATCAATAAGTCTGGGCAATCAACTTTACCATGAAACAAGTTATGCAGGAACATCACAGATGCAACTTTTCTACGAGAATACAAACTGGGTATGCCAGCTTGCATCAGCAATTGGCCATGATCACATCCTCTCTGTGGGTAGGTACCAGATGCCCTATATACAAGGTGTTTTAAAAACTTATGCTGAACATCTTCCAGAGCACCAATCTGAACACTATAAAAGGGATCAAAAACCAAGCTACAATATTCAAGTCTCGATCGAATATAGGCAAAATAGAGAATTTTCAAGCTATCCAAATTGGAAAATGATCTGCTATTCCTCACAATGAAACCCATCAACTTCAAACAGGATGCTGTAATTGTTTGAATATGTCCAGTGAAACTTAAATGTTGATCATATACAATGCCTAGATCCCTGTGCGTTTCAGTCCTAGCCAATGGTACACCACCCACTTTGTAGGGAAAAGCTATACGGCTGGTTTTTCTAGTGTATGTCATCACTTTGCACTTCGAGACATTTAATTCAAGTCTGTTCTCAACACACCACAGCTGCAAGTTGTCAAGGTCTACCTGGAGTCTTGAACAGTCACCAATATCGTGAACACTGGAGTATAACTTGAGATCATCAGCAAATAATAGATGATTACCAGAAATTACAGAGCTTATGTCGTTGATAAATAACAAAAAGAGGAGTGGGCCAAGATTGGAACCCTGTGGAATGCCGGAGCTAGCAGTGAAGGGTTCAGACTTAAATCCATTATAAAAAACATATTGCACACGGTTAGTCAAGTAGGATCCAAAGAATGCTATCAGCCGTCCATCAAGCCCCGCCAAATGCAGCTTGTACAGAAGTGTTGAGTGGTCAACTCGATCGAACGCTTTGGAAAAGTCTGTATAAATAACATCCACCTGACCCCGTCCATCCAAAGCTTCACTTACATACTGTGTGAACAGGGATAAATTCGTCAGTTATGAGCGCCCCTCCATAAACCCATGCTGGTATTGTGACAAGCGACACTTCACGGCAGGATAAATACGAGCATACACAACTGCCTCAAAAATTTTAGCAAAATTACATGGGATAGCTATAGGCCTGTAGTTGCTGACCCTCGAACGGTCCCCAGACTTAAAAACAGGACAGATCCGAGCAACCTTCCAAACCACAGGGAAGCAATGTGTGCGCAGCGACAAGTTAAACAGGGTTCTAAGGGGTCTGAGAAGAGCATGCGCACAGTCCTTAATCAACAAGAATGGCACCAAATCTGGTCCAGCAGTAAACTTGTTCTTGAGCTTCTTGATGGCTTTAAGATTTTCCTTATCACCAATCACTGTCACACTGACTGCCATATGCGATGGTCCAGAGGTATCTACCAGTTCAGTGATGTATTGAGGACGGTACACACTTTTAAAATAGTTTCCAAAACAGTTAACAATTGTTTGGGGTTCATTATAAACCATGCCATTTTCGTCAGACACAGTACTTGGAATGTTACTTGCTCGCCTCCTTTCCTGCATGTGAGACCAAAATCTAGAGGGATCAACCTTAAGAGACTCTTCAGTTCCACGAACATACTCAGCATATGCCTCCCGTAGCTTGTTTTTAACTATAGATCTAAGAAGACTATACTCTGCATGATCACTATCACGTTTATGCCTCCTATATCTTGCATAGCACCTCTCCTTATTCTTTATATCATTTATTATTTCATTGGTAAACCAGGGAGGAAATTTTCTAGATGACCTCTTGCACTGGGGAACATGTTGTTCAAAGATACTGTAAAGTCTGCCATAAAAGTAACTACAAGCCTCATCAGCGGTAGTAAAGGACTCCAGTTGAGACCAATCTTCATCAAGTATTGCAGCATACAATGCAGGGTAATTGGCCTTTCGAAAGTTGTAAGAGACCTGATTGTTGCATGGAAAGTATTTAGGACCATTGTAATTTTTCCTGAATTCAGGAAATATGCCTAAAGCAGGGTGATATCCATCTTCGGGCACTAGTGGATCCATATCATGGAGAACCGAGCAATTACAACTGGCAAAGACAAGGTCAAGCAGCCTAATGTTTCTATTGGAAATATTATTAAACTGTGACAGGTTTAAAAAATTTGAAAAATCATGGATAGCTTTGGTTTTAGGATCAGTGATTTGTCCATAAATAAACTGAGGTGCATTAAAATCACCTATAATAACCAAATTTTCCAACAGCGGAATGACAGACTGTTCCAGTACATTAAGGAAAAGTTCAAGCTGCGCTGCTGACACATATGGTGGTATGTATATACAAACCACATGAAACACAATCTGATCCAAAGTGCACCTGCACGCAACAATATCAATAACTGGTACCGCCTCTAAAATCGCAGATAAATTCAATTGAGCCACCTGAACATCACAATGAACTGCCAAAAGTACTCCTCCACCAGATCTCTTAGTAGTAACATCCAGTCTTCTATCTGCCCTAAATACACTGTATGAACGCGGAAACAGCTCAGAATCACCAATGTCAGACTGTAAATTAGTCTCACTAAGAGCAATTATCTTGAATTCAGACAACAATAAGTTATTTTGATAAAATATGGCACATTGTTTCTACTATATAGGTTATACCGGTAACCAAATTGATGGCTGCTTGCATTAAAAAGACATATTTGCTATTCAAAGCAATTTTATAAAAATTCACTTCCATAATGCACTTGCTGCGTCCAGACTTTTTTCTCCCTCAGGGCTTGTCTGCGCCTTTGCCGTCCCGATAGCACTGCAGCCCTTGGCCTATTGCGCATGACAATTTTCCTCACAAATAAACGAAAACACTACTTTATACAAATATGCACCTATCATTCAGTTTTAATTATTTATCGTAAAACGAAAACTAATAATTTTTCCCTGACCCGGCCAAAAAATCACCGACTCTTAGTCAATTTTTACAAATTTTCTCCATTTTTCCCGGACAAAATTTTTCCTTCTACAAATTCCCTGACTTTTCCCGGTTTCCCATGCTTTCCAGACGAGTGGGAACTCTGTATTAATTCTTAAGTTGATACTTTTAGCAAATACTTTATAATGACAATACAGGACACTCCGGCTGATTTCGTGTTTCAAAAATATCAACACCCCTAGGGGATAGTACTGATGTTACGTCGTTCGAGAACGTGTAACACTAGCAATTGCTGGTGTTTAAATGTGTATGATTAAGTTTGAGCTATGTTTTTTACAATGAATGTTTGTGGTTGGGTGTGTGCAATCTATAATTGTTCGAATTATAACGTGCTAAATCTATCAAAGAGATTTCATAGGTTTCCAAAGGATGGCGAAACGTGAATATGATTTGAAGCAGAAGACAAATTCAGAATCACTTTTATGCCAATATGTACAGTTCGCAGAAGATAATTTATTGTGTAATATTTACCATCATGTACCTATTTATAGATAAACTTCGTAAACGGATGGTTGAAAGGCTTCTATCATAACTTGTCTTCCAGTGCATCAAAACAAAAAAAAGAAATATGAAGGCAAAAAAGTTTTGCATTAATAATAAATGGTATAAGAAAACTGTTTTTCTATATTCTTCTGTGTCCTTTGTTATTTCAGTATGGCATAAATTGTCACATTTTTTTCACATTTACAATTAGACAAGTTTTCAAAGAGACAAGTAGAAATAGCAGATTCAGCCCTATAATAGATTTATTCACGGAAGTAAGAGTTAGTATCACCTTTCATCTGCACAATTTCTTAATTATGTACTAAGTATATATTTAGTTACATATTTTAAAATATTAGATTAATAAGACAGTTTTCATGTAGAGATATAGCAAATTGAGTACTGTGATACCATTTATACCTAGAACAATTATTTATAGGTGAGTACAGATTGTAACTTAATATCCTCAGAAACAGCTTTCAGTATATTCCTATACCTACCCTTGAAATAGTAGTTTAACGACGGTTTTAATGTAGTACTTTAAATTATGATTATGGGTAAGAGAAATTTGCAGAATTATTCATGCTGAATTCATTTTGGTTACAAACTGATTATTGATACAAATTCTATTTATAACTATATAATCAGAAAATTTTCACTGTTTTGTCATGTACAAGTTTTTATATTCATCTATAATAAACCAATTGTCTAAATTAAGAATATGCAGGTAAATATACAATTCAAATTACTCGCAGAGTTGTCAGTACTTCACGCTAGTTGGCGCTAGTGTACTTGTCACAAATATCTAGTGATGGGAAAAACAGTTATTTTCTGTTAACAGTTGAAGCCGTTAACGTTATTTAATAATAACCGTTGAAAATAACGGCTTCAGTTATTTTAAACTGGATAGTCGATCGATAGTATCCTACAGTCCCAAAGCTGTGAGCGATAGCGAGCACACTAGTATAAATGCATTGTATTTTTACCCCGTTATTTCACGTAGTGTATAAATCTCAAATTTTGTCTATATGAAAAGGAAACAAAGGGTTAAGAAATTATAATAAGCGTGTCGTAAATCTTTTGCCACTCTGAAGTGAAACTTTTAGAAATCAGAAAGGAGTCTTCTATAAGAATTTACTTAGATGTTTTAGGAATTATAAACTAGTCATTTCTCACAAATTTATTTTATCAGGGTCTTTACGTAAATGTCAATGCCACAGCAAGAATCAATAAATATCATTATTTATCACGTCTTGGGACGTTAGACATTAGAACTTTTATTGCTACACAGGGAGTGATTCTAAGAACTTCATAACATAACGCAGCTAATAAAATTTCGGTAAAGAAACAGTATAAAAAATTGAGTTTGAGTTTTAAAAAAAATTGGAAGATATATAGTATTAATTATTTATTTACTTATTTTAATATTCGTTGTTTTAAAATTAGTTTCAAAAATTTCAAAGGGCTTGGAGGAGAAGGGATTTCAAGAAAAACTTAATAAAAAGACACCCCTTATTTTTCGCCAAAGAATCACCCTGTATATATATATATATATATATATATATATATATATATATATATATATATATATATATATATATACATATATATATTCATTTAATTTTTTATATTGAAATGTATATAGATATTAAAAAATGTTGTATCATTATATTTTTTTAATCAATTTGATAACTATTATCAGGGGGTGTAAAGTGAGTTCGCCTCCCCGTGGTGCACCCTGGATAGCGTCTACTATTAGACGTGAACTAAATGAACTAACCAAACCGTAACCCTTCCTAGTCATGTCTTAGGAGGGCCGGGAATGCTTGCCTTAATTGGCCGGCATTGCGAGGAGAGTCCTCTATAAAAAACCCACATCGCAAGGTCGTTGGCGGGTTGGTGCCGAGGCGATGATGCTTCTGGCCGATATGGCCGGGCATTGGCAGGATGGTAATTCTGTCGCTAACGTTAACCCTCCCCAGGGAAACCGGGCGACCTCCCTGTGTAAATGCCTATTCATGGGATGCGGGGCTCTTCCATGGAGGTCTATTTTCCCTTGCTGCTCGTGGAACCAAACATGGACACGACTTACACAGACCCAATAGAGGAGGTGGCAGGATTCAACCTTCCACTGGAACCTCCAGAGGGAAACAACAGAGGAAAGGAAAGTCCACCCCTAGGACGACTACCAAAGGTAGACCCTCCTATAGGAAGCTTGGTTATCGAGCTCCTAAAAAGGAGGAGGAACCTGCACCATAATTCCCTTTTCCTTTAAGCTCCTTAAACTACTCCTTTTTCCTCCATACATTCCTATATTCCTACCCCCATGCCCACCAACTTAAGGTGCATTCAAGCTAATCTGCATCATGCTAAGGCTGCGACATACCTCCTTAGCATGAAATTAAAGGAAGAGCAAATAGATATTGCTCTTCTCCAAGAGCCCTGGACCGCTAATTCGGAACGAACTAAAGGGCTGGGTAACACTTCTGGTAAGATAGTAGAGGTGGGCTCTGGTACTAACCCCAGAGCCTGTATCTGGATCAGAAACAACTTGCAGTATTTTACACTTTCAGAGTACTGCACCAAGGACATTGCATCCATCCATCTCGTGATCACATCCGGGGGGACCAGGCTGGAAGTAGTGGCCTGTTCGGCCTATTTCCCTGGAGACAGAGATGCAGAACAACCTCCTCCAGCAGAGGTGCGGAAATTGATCGCCTACTGCAAGAGGAACAACTATCACCTCGTAATGGGGTGTGATGCGAACTCCCATCACTTGGCTTGGGGGAGCACGGACACTAACAGACGAGGTGAATCACTATTTGAATACATTTTAGGGGAGGAGCTGGTTGTCAACAACATAGGCTCGGAACCCACCTTTCTTACAGCTAACCGGAGAGAGGTTTTAGATCTTACGATCAGCTCAAGGCTTTTGAGCTCAAAAATCCTCAAATGGTGGGTGTCGTCTGAACCCTCATGTTCAGACCATGCCCATATCCTATTTGAGATTGAAACAGGCACTAGACCTGTGGTTGAGTATCGGGACCCGAGGAGGTTGGATTGGGAGGGATACAAACAGTCCGTCGCCGGCAGACTTGGGTCCGCAATCCCCACAGTGAGGGATCGTGATGAGATCGAGATTGCAGCCGAACAGGTTAGGGAAGCTGTGGTCTCTGCCTATCACGAAAACTGTCCACTGAGGTCAAAGAGAGACAGTCGGGGGTCTACTTGGTGGAATAATAACCTCGATAAACTACGAAGAGAAGTTAGACATCTCTTCAATCGTGCTAAGATTACAGGCAACTGGGAGCAATATAAAACTGCTCTAACGCATTATAATAAAGAGATCAGGAACGCTAAGAGGGAGTCCTGGAGGAGGTTCTGCGGGGACATTAATAATTTGCCCAGCAGCGCCAGAATCCACAGGATTCTCTCACGCGATCGTGTACAGGAACTGGGATCGATAAAACGACCAGATGGTTCCTTTACTGAATCTCGGAAAGAAACGTTAGAGCTCTTAGCACACACACACTTCCCAGATTGTCTGATCCTGAGCAACGGTGAGGTCCTACCAGCTGAGGGACGATCTAAACGCCCCCAAAGGGAGGACTGGCTAGTTGCTCGAAGAATAGTTACAGCCTTGGCAGTGGAGTGTGCTGTGAATCATTTCCAGCCATTCAAGTCGCCAGGGGAGGATGGGGTGGTACCGGTCCTACTACAAAAGGGACTGGAGATTCTCCTACCCTTCCTTATCAGGCTGTTCAGAGCCAGTCTGGCCTGGAACTATATTCCTTCCAGCTGGACGGTGGTTAGGGGGGTTTACATTCCCAAATTGGGACGTAATGACCTCCTACCTACTTCACTGAGACCTCTCAGTATTACATCATTCCTCCTGAAGGGATTGGAAAAAATACTGGACGGACACATTAGGGGGAACACCTTACCCAAGAACCCCCTAAATACCCACCAGTATGCCTATCAAACTGGCAAATCAACTGAGTTAGCGCTCAATAACCTCGTCGAGAAGATCACACACTCTCTGGAAAATGGAGAGGTTGCGGTGGCGGCATTTCTCGACATAGAAGGAGCATTTAATAATGCATTACCGATCTCCCTCTGCGAGGCCACTATCGCTAGGGGGGTGGAACCTACCATCTGTGGCTGGATCGGAAACATGCTGCACAATCGGACCATTATTACCTCATTACGGGGAGAGGTGGTCAACGTTAGGGCTGCGAGAGGGTGTCCTCAGGGGGGCGTTCTATCCCCCCTGCTGTGGTCCCTCTTTGTGGACGACCTGCTGGCTATCCTCGGACTCTGGGAGGTTGAGGTCCAGGCGTATGCGGATGATCTCGTCATAATGGTTAGAGGCAAATCTGAGGAGGAACTGTCTAGTACTCTTCAAGAAGCACTAAATGTAGTCAATGATTGGTGCCGTAGGGAACAGATGTCTGTGAACCCTCGCAAAACGATCATTGTCCCGTTCACCAGAAGAAGAAGGTTGGACAAATTAAAACCACCTAATCTTATGGGGGAAAACATTCCATTTTCGGACCAAGCAAAATATCTGGGAGTTATCCTAGATAAGAAGCTCAACTGGGACAGACAGTTAGAAAATGTTATCCGCAGGGCTAAGATGTCCCTGTGGACCTGCCGGATAATCTGTGGGAACAACTGGGGAACAAACCCCCAACAGATGTACTGGCTCTATATAGTGGTTATCAGACCTATGATAACATATGGAGCCATAGTTTGGTGGCCCAAGGTACTTCGTGGTACCGCGAGGGCCAAACTGGCTCATCTACAGAGACAAGCATGTCTGATGATAACGGGAGCGATAAGCACCGCACCATCAGTCGCTCTGGAGGTCCTCCTCAATATTCCCCCACTTCACATATGGTTGGAGAGGGTGGCGAGGTGGACAACGTACAGACTAACACAAACGGCAGATAACATGCCGAGGGAAGTCAGTCTGAGGGGGTCCGGACTCCTTGATGACAGTGATTGTCACAGGATTCTGGGAATGGTCTTGGACTTGATGCCTACAAAAATCAGCAGAGATCTGTCTTTCAAGACCGTCCTCCCGGAAAGGGAGGACTGGGACCGGAACCAATCGACCCTGTTGAGAGCGGACCTCTGCTGGTACTCTGACGGCTCCAAAACCAATATGGGAGTAGGAGCCGGTGCATATGGGGGCAGCACCGATGCTAGACTATCAAGACTCGGCAAGTACGCAACCATACACCAGGCAGAAGTTTATGCCATCGAGATGTGTGCAAGGGAAAGCTTAAAAGACCTATGCACAAACAAATCGATAAAGATATATGCAGATAGCCAAGCTGCAATAAAGGCTCTTGGTTCCTACCGGTGCAATTCAAAGACGGTATGGAGTTGTAAATCTGCCCTTAACGAATTGGGCAGCTGTAATGAGGTGTCGCTGGTCTGGATACCGGGTCACTCGGACCATGATGGCAACGTTGCGGCAGACACGCTTGCCAGGAGTGGTGCCCAGTGTGACTTTGTCGGACCAGAACCGGTGCTGGGAATAACATCTTGCACAGCAAAACGCACCTTAAAGACCTGGACAGATAGAAGGACAATTCAATATTGGCAAAATCTTCCAGGATTAGCTCACTCTAAGGCCTTCATAAATGGCCTGTCTGAGTCAAGGGCTAAGAAACTTCTAGAGTTGAACAGACAACAACTGAGTACTCTAGTCGGCCTGTATACAGGACACTGTCGCTTGCGGCATCACATGCACCGTATTGGGATCGGTCAGGAGACCGAGTGCCGGCTGTGTATGGAGGATGACGAAACAGCAGAGCACGTGCTGTGTTCCTGTCCGGCAGCGGATAGGACTAGACACCTGCTCTTTGGCAAGGTAAAGCTTGCTCCAGAGGATCTGGATCAACTTTCGCCCGCAAAGGTTATCGACCTCTGTAGGAGGCTGGATTTGTTGGGCGAAATATAGACATTAGGCGTGAGCCACAATAGACCTTATGGTCGCGGTGGAGGGACCGATATGGACCACTCACAATCTAACCTAACCTAACCTAACTATTATCAGACAAACAAAAATGACGTGTTAACTGTTTTCTTAGGTAATGTATATAAATTTAAATAAATAAGTACTTTAATTTCTCATGAAATAACCCTATTTTGCGTTGTCTATAGTGAAAGTAATAACACGTTTTTACAGAAATTCACCCAACATTTATTATTATTAAATATTTGGCTTTACATACTAGTGGGAAACTCAACTGTTTCAAAAATAACAGCTTCTCAGTTTAACAGAATAACTCTGTGTAGTAGTGTCCGTATGCCGTATCCCCATCAACAACCGGTTAAAGTTAAAATTAAAATTAAACCGTTTTATTGTACCGAAAATCCTACGTTCCTAAAGCTGTTAGCGAGAGCGAGCACACAGTATAAATAACGTGTTTAGCATTCCCAATCTCAAGGCTATTCATCCCGTTAAATAGTTAAATAAACAGTTGCCGATGAAAACCGATGTTTATTCATCGAAGCCGAACTAGTTGCAGTAGAACTGAAACAGACACGACTCCGAAATCTAGTTTAGTGTAAAAAGCGTTATTTTTTAAGCTGCTATTTTTATAAATCCATAACTGGTGGTTACCGTTACGGCTCGGTAACCGTTTAAAAATAGCTGACAGTTTAATAACGACCCATCACTACAAATATCACCAATGCTAAAGCATAGAAATGTCCCATATTGTCATTATATAGTATTTGCTTTTAGTATTCCTGTTTCGTGTCCCGGTTTCTTGTGAGGCATCTTCAACTTAATTTTTTCATATGGACGCCATATTGTATTTTTATTGTCTTAAATAGATATCATCATGCTGACTTCACTTAATAGGTTTAAAATTGAAAATCGCAAAGGTATTGTCAGAAATATAATAAGAGCATTAGCCTTGACTGTAGTGAAACAATTTGATGATATTTCTATTCTCTGAATTGTCACACTGTGTATAGTGTGACATTGTTGTGAGAATATCGTTAAATTTTGTTTCGTAACTGTATTTAGAAACCTTCTGAACAATAAATATAATTATTCCTACCTTACAAAGTTCCTCCAGTTGCTGGGCATACCCGCAGGCTTTCCTGAGTTTCTGCACCAGGTGGAACTTCTTTCTTGGCTCAGTGTTGGACTCCTGCCTGAGCTGCATAGCATAAGCCCAGCATCTCTCCGCCATCACCAGAGGAAGCTGGAGGTATCTCTCGTCGGCTTTGGGACCAACTATATGGGTGTCTGTCACATCGCGTCTCTTGAAGTGTCTTCGATCACCCTGTGGCAATTTTAACACTTTCCGAAGACGACGGATGCGACGCGAGCAGTAGCCGCGATAACGCTGGTAGTCGCCATGACGCAGACCGTGCTGTAGCTGACAGTCTTTTATCACCTTCAGGACTGGAAATGAAAATGGGGTAAATGTATAAAATTATTCGACAAAGAAGCTAACACCAAAAAAATAGATTTTGTGCGACATATAATATCATTAAATAAAATGAACTTAAACAAAAGCAGAATAATAATAAGGATTTCAAACATCTGTTTATGAGTTTTAGGTTAGTAAGGTAAATATTTACCTTCTAAAGTAAATTGCGGTAAAGGCTCTGATTTAGGCTTGTCCTTAGCATCTTCATTGGACATTATTTGATTACTTTCATCTACAGTCATTTGGAAAATGATTAAATTCAATCAAATTCACAATTAATTAAAGTTTCCACGACGACGAGATGTCAACTTGTCAAAACGTCATCCATGGAACGTCAAACTTTAAATCCATAGATAAAAACCAAAGAGGACATATACAACCTCTTTGATAAAAACAGAGCTTCGAATCCGGTAGTAAAAAGCGAAGGATATGTAAGACTTATGCCCAATGTCTCAAAGCTCGATTAAATATTTAACGCACGGTTAGCTAATCAAGGCTTCAGACGACCAATCACAGACCATCATTCTGATTTTTGCCATGACAACCAAATATTTTGAAACTGGGATTGGTTGTCCTAAGCCTTGAGTAACTAATTGGCCGTTAAATATTTAATCTCACCATGATTGAAACCGCAGCCCGTCAGTACGGTATATTATTAATTACAGCGAGAACACAGAAACACACCTATAAAGTAATACGGCTATGATAGCCAGCCTCCTAGAACATTGTGAGATATACCGCAGACTCGCCATCTTTGTACGAAACCAGGTAGTATGTTGTCACGACAGCTCCAAATAACACAAAATATTATAACATAGAGACTGTGTACAACCAACTAACAATTTAGTAAATTGTCAGCCTTGGACCATTTCTTCCCTAGATTAGGAACAATGTATGTAAGGCTATATGTATTTTCACCATAACCAGAACCGCAAACCGGTTTCGCTCTAATTAGAGCACTATACTAATTACAGCGAGAACACACGTATTACTTTATAGGTGAATGCATGTTACGAGTGGCGTCCCAGCAAACACGCAACCATCGGCCGTCTGCCGGGATAATGCCGTCTGTGCTGGTTCAGTAACGGCAACGACGAAAAGGCGATTTACCCTTACCTTATTGGCGTTGGCAAAATGCAAATAATATTTACGGTATTCCGCAGTAACTAACCAATGTTGGCTATACGGTGAGAATTATCGCTTTTTCATAGTACCGGCAAAACGCTGGATAAGTGCAGCGTAGCCATAATAGCCCTCGTCTGCTCGTCTATCATCGTGAGCCGATAGTGTTGGCGCATGTCCATGGTGCTAACACAAAAGTGAACATTAAAACTAAAACAACATGGCGTATGTTTATGTGATGTAGTGCTGTGTGCTGTGTGTTTGAGCTTAAAGTAGAATGATAACTGATAAAACGCAAGAAATTATCTGTCGCAAGGCAATAGGTAAGTGAATCATTTTTTAATTTATTTATAGTCTTATCGCATTATATTAAATGTAGTATTCTCACAGTATGCAAATCATAAGCACTTGAATGTATAGTTTGTAAATCACGTAAATATTGGTAACTGATTTTGTGTGTCAGCTCTGGTATTATTCACCATTCTTCCTCCATAATTAAGGGAAGGAAGTAACATTATTGAAATTGATTAATTCAATATACCTAACTAGTATTACGCTTTGACCAACATTATTATAATTATTAATTGTAAATGTTGCGTTGTGGAAAGATCGAACATTATTTGTTGATATGGTGTCTGATTTTCAGGAACATAGTGAGCAAGAACCCTTTGTGTGAAGATGCCAGACAACAAAAAGGTGACTCATTAAAGTTTTGCCTTCGTAATGCAGCAGACAGTGAAAAATATATAGGAGACAAACATATGTTTTAGGAAAAATATTGTAAGCTAAGCCTGAAATATAACTCAAGCGCTAGATGAAATGTTTTAAGTAGTTTACAGTTGTAAAAGATAATACATTCTCTGATGACGCTAAACTTGTTACTGGAACGATCGTCAAATCTTTAAAAATGTACTGTGGTGAAATGAGGTCTCCGAAAGCATCACAGTTTAAAATATTCATTTAGTGTTCACCTTCGATGAAATTTCAAGCCTCAATTAGTGGACAAACCAGATGGACACAGCGTCTCTTGAAAAAGACATCTTAAGGGAATTGTTCTTGCAGTCAGGTGTACATACTCGCAAATATTCACTTGTTATTATTTTCACCAATTATTAGCTATAAATATTATACAGGTCGTGTTTCATATATCTTTAAGTTTGTTTATGCGAGTGCATATGTGCTGAGTGCACATGGATATTCTGACCATATGAAAGTATATGTACCTACTTAAATATTAATATTCACTTATATTGTCAATTAAATGGATTCTCAAATTACTGTTTCATTTATGAGTTTGTTTACTGATATTTTATTTGGCATTATTGTTAATTTTGACACATTTATACTTTATTTATTGTTAATTGCAAAAGTTACTATTTTATTTTTATGACATTAAAACGTCTAATATTATATAAGTACTTGGTTTTTATTTCATTTTTTCTATGCTATAATATAAGAAAACCGTTTCAATATTCTGATTTTATGTAATAATATAATCTAGCTCTACAAAATTAAATATCGATGAAAATAATGGTCTGTATTGATGGGTTATATTTATAAATTACCGTTATTTACGTTTAACAATTTGATAGGTTTCTTATGTATACTTATTCCTAAATCATGTTGATCAGTATTGAACTATTTTAATATATATATATATATATATATATATATATATATATATATATATATATATATATATATATATATATATATATATATATATATATATATATATATATATATATATATATATATATATATATATATATATATATGCAGAATAGTGCTGGTCCTTCATAGTAGAAGTAGTGGGCCACCTAAAATTGAGCACTTGATATAAGTGCCTGATAAATGCAGATTTGATATTGAAATCAAGTAACTCAGTAGCACTGGTAAGGTGCCTGACCTGTAATCTGTGTGCTGGCTAAGAGACTGTTGGCCGGATGCTGGCCAGAGTTTCCTATAGTTACCGGCCCAGCATTCTATTCAAGCACTTCTCCAGCAATGCAAGTGCCGGGTACCGGCTATGACGCCAATACTGGGCCAGCATTAAAGGTTAGCTGGGGTATTCGATTGTTCTCGACTTGTCTGCACTAAATATTTCATATGGTGAAAAATGATTACACCTTAATAGTATAAATTATTCTAAAGACTTCATGGCGGCGACTGCAAATTTAAGATCAAGTTTTGGGTCTTAAAGCACATGGCTTGAAATATTATATACATTCCTGTTTCTATTTTACACATACGATTATGTAACCCATTCGCATCACAGCCAATTAGTCCTTAACCTTAGAAATGTTAATTAACGTTGCCTTCTAGCCTTCGAATAAAACTTTGCACATGTCAGATCTGCAAGACCACGGAGTTTTATTTATTCTTTTAGGTACAATCATTGCGCGAGTTCACCAGGCAGCAGTAGCTACCAGCGCTGCATTGTTATGTCAAAAAATGTTGACGTTTGTCAATATTTTTTGACATAAAAATTCAGCTGCTGACAGCTATTGGCGCCTGGTGAATTCTCCAAGTTCTATTGGGCGAGTTCACCAGGCACCAGTACTGTCAGGAGCTCTATTATGTTATGCCAAAAAATGTTGATAAAAGGTTGACGTTTGCCAACATTTTTTGACATAACATTGGAACTGCTGGTAGCAACTGGCGCCTGGTAAACTCGCATATTATGAGTTGTTTGTTACTTGAGTATTAGTAATATGACAATTGAAATTACAGTATATTTGAATTTGTGCTGGAATCGAGAACGAGATTTTAATTTACATTTTCTAATTAAAAAAGGCACTTTTGCAATGAAATATCAATTGGAAAAATACTGCGTAAGGCAGTCATGACCTTAGCCGTCACTAGGCGGGTATATGGAAAAACGTGGGGACTAACACCTAGTATGGCCCACTGGCTGTACACAAGGGTGGTC
Organism: Tillus elongatus; assembly: GCA_964006375.1. Lineage (NCBI taxonomy): Eukaryota > Metazoa > Arthropoda > Insecta > Coleoptera > Cleridae > Tillus > Tillus elongatus. The sequence goes on from OZ023268.1 coordinate 10,722,790, forward strand.
AGACCATCGTTAACATAGGCCGCACTGGTCTGGTGGCCTAAGGTGACACAATCCAGTGCCAAACAAAAACTAGGCAAGATCCAAAGGATGGCTTGCCTAGGCATCACAGGGCCATGTCTTCAACCCCAACAGCTGCCATGGAGGTGTTGCTGGATCTGCCACCACCTCCCCCCCCCCCCCCCAACCGCACACTTAGTTATTATTAGGGAGGCCAGGCTAGGACTATACAGACTAGCCTGCAATGGTAGACTGAAGATCAACCCAGGCTTCAGGGGCCACTGCAAAATTCAGGAGATCGTGAAGGAGCCCATGCTTGAAATGAGGTCAGACTTCGCGAGCCCGCGAATGTGTAGGGAATAGTATATTACGTACCATAAACTGTAAGTGACACTTTTCATGCAGAGAATGCAGTTTGGAAAATCGAGGCCCGTTGGGCCGAGGTTTTCTAAGCATTCGAGGCATGAAGAGTCACTTACAGTTTACGGTTTAGTAATAATTTTTTGCAATACCTGCTTTAACGGTTTTTTTTTGAATTTGCATTCTTTTTTAATAATTACTGCGTGAATAGATGTCAGACTGACAGCACTGACAGTCGAATTAATTAGATGGATTCTAACATACTACTTAACAACAGGTAGCTTGTGACTTGGTTGTTGTGTTGGGTTACTAAGGACGCTACGGGTAAACAAACAAAACTAAACGCTGGCTGCAGTTCAGCACAGGTCCAGGTTAAACATTAATTTGTATTTTAATTGTGATTTTTGAATTAAAATTAGTGTTGAAGTGACTTTGAATATGGAAGAATCTGACATCGAAGAAGCGGCAGGTATTGCTTGTTTGTCACTTTTACCAGAAAAGTCTAAGCAAAGGTATGAAAGTTGCTATGAGGGTTTCAAAAAGTGGTGCCACACTAAAAAGGTTGTAATACATACCAGTGAGACAGTTTTACTAGCATATTTCTTGGAAAAATCAGGTAAATATTCTGCTCCATCAAGCTTATGGTCCGAATACTCTATGTTACGATCGACAATCTCTTTGAATGACAATGTTGATATTTCCAAATATGCAAAGTTAAAGGCATTTTTAAAGAAGAAAAATATTGGATATGTTTCAAAGAAAAGTGAAGTGTTTACGATCGAGGAAATTCAGACCTTTTTAAGTGAAGCACATGACCAAATATACCTGATGAAGAAGGTGGTTGTAGTTATGGGAATTGCAGGTGCCTGCCGTAAAGATGAATTATGTAAGCTAACAATCAATAATGTTATTGATAAAGGAGACATTATTTTGGTCAGATTACTTGACGCTAAGAATCATCAATCCAGAAGTTTTACCATTGTCGACAATGAGAATGAGAAGTTTCACTTTGTGGCATTAGTGAGGAAGTATATGAACCTGCGACCAAAAAATTCAATACAGAGATTCTTCTTGAGGTATCAAAATGGGAAATGCTCTAACCAACCAGTTGGAAGAAATATTTTTGCCAAAATTCCTTCTGAAGTTGCGAAATTTCTACATTTGGAGAATGCGGAAAAATATACTGGGCATTCCTTTCGCCGAACTTCCGCTACTTTTTTGGCTAATAGCGGAGTTGACATTTTAGCACTGAAGAGGCATGGCGGGTGGAAATCCTCGGCAGTAGCTGAAAGCTATGTGGCGGATTCCTTGAATAATAAAGTACAAGTCGCTAAGAAGATATTTCATATTAGCAACCAAGAAGCCAGCTCCTCTCGCCAAATCCCTATTATTGAGGTCGGTGATTCTTCGAATACTCCGCAAGATAGTCTTGATAATTTAACATTGCTAGAAACTGAAGATAATAATATAAAGAAGAGCATGGCGTCAATCCTTACTGTTAATCATATGACTAATTGTACTTTCAATATTTCGATGAATTATAATAATTAATAAATCTTCTCAAACAATTTGTTCATTGTTCAGATTTGCTATTTATAGGTTTGCAGTACTTACCGTACCTAGGTAAGGTAAGTCTTACCGTACCTAGGTATGAAAAATGTCCTGTTCTCATGGAAACTGACAAATGCTTTAAAAGTTCAACTTACATTGTCAAAAAACTGTCATTAAAAGTGAACTTACTTAACAGGTATTGCAAAAAATACTTTACAGTGGAAATCCCCGACCGCGAGGCATGGCGGGAGGAGACGCCGGGCATACCACGGGACGCGCTCGTCTGGTTCACGGACGGATCCGGCGGGGAGCGTGGGACGGGGGCAGGTGTTTACTCGGAAGGACCGAGGGTAAGTCATAGTATTTCCCTCGGAGCCCATGGAACGGTGTTTCAGGCCGAAATGTACGCCATCCTGCACTGTGTGCGGGAGAACAAGATGAGGGGCTACACCAACAAGCGGATCCTCATAGCCACAGACAGCCCTTAAGGCACTAAGTAGCCCACGGGTAAATTCCTGGCTGGTGAGTGAGTGCCGAGACGAGACGAGCGACCTGGCTGGTCAGAATGAGGTGACCCTCATCTGGGTGCCGGGTCACTCGGGGGTCAAAGGCAATGAAGAAGCTGACAGTCTCGCGAAGAGAGGGTCAGCAGAACCATTTATGGAACCAGAACCGGCTCTGGGCGTGACAAAGAGCACTGCCAGGGGAGCCATTAAGATCCAGTTCAAAGAGAGCTGTGGAGCTGCTAAATCTTAGCAGAGGACAGCTCAGAAACACAACAGGTCTCTTGACGGGACACATGGCCGTCAAGAAACACCTGGATAAAATGGAGCGGTTCGAAGGAGACCTCGCATGCAGACTCTGCGGCGAGGGGAAGATATGAGCGCAGCACATCTTGTGCGAGTGTAAAGCTCTGGACCGCAAAAGACAACTGATCTACGGTCAGTCTAGACCGGAGACAGAGCATTATAAAACTTTACCCTACCAATCGCTGTGCAGACTAGTTCAAGGCACAGTAATTTTGGAATGGGTGGAATAAGATAAAGGGTATCCACAATCAAGCAAAGGTTGCAGTGCTATCGGGGCGACAAGGCCGCGGACGAGCCCAGAGGGAAAAAAAAATGAAATATCACATGGGTCATTTTTTCATCATCTTATACTTGTGACATCTGTCCAGTTTTTCTCACAGATACATCGATTAACATAGAAATGCTTCGATTTTTCAGGTTTTCCCATAAGGCTCTGTACAAATATGGTGGCAACATGGCGGTGCAGATCACACGTGATCGTAGAACAATCAACACGCCGACGGATGTCTGACCATACTCTCTTTACACAGTCACTGTAGTCCTTGTCTACGTTTGTGGCGCCCTCCAACATAGCTTCAAACTACAAATACCGTTTTATTTTTATTATGGAAGTTACCTTAATGTATCTATGATCTGGCCATAGAAAAACTACTGTCTTTGTCTATTGTCTATGGACCAGAGTCAAAACTTCAACCTCTAAACTCTAAAATAGGCCAAATTCCAAAAAATTCCAAATATTTGTGCAACTTCCTAAAAATTTACTTTTAGAAGTCATTGGCGTTTTAAGTTAAGGAAAATAATATCAAAGCTAACAATGAGTGTGAAAGAGGAAAGTCAGGTTAGTGAATGCGACTATGAAAGTTATACAATCGACTGTAAGCACAGCCACGACATTATCCTAGATGGCTTTGATACTAAACAAGAATTGATAATCAAACAAGAAAACTCCGAAGCGACCAATTCTGAGCACCAGTGGAGAGAGGACCTTGAATACAACACACATTACCAGCCTTACACAATTAAAGTGGAGAAGATCGAAGGAAAGTATTCAGATGAATTAGAAGGTGACTATAAAAATGAAGTGGGCTATGAAGCAACTGAAGTTTTTCAAACTGTGACATTTGATGAGCAAAGCAACAAAAGTGAAATGGTTTTAGAAGATTTTGAAATTAAAAAGTGTGATTATGGCTGTACAGGTCTCAGTAACCAAGTAGAAGATGTACCAGTGAAAATAGAAAATGGCTCAAAGTTAAAACATGGTACTATCAAGATCCCGTTAACACCAGATGTGGCAGGGAGAAACAGCGTAGAAAAGCCCTTTGAATGTGATCAATGTGATTATCGTACTGATAGAAATGTTCGCTTAAAACAACACACAATGATGAGACATAGTGAAATAAGGCCTTTTAAATGTGATCAGTGTGAATATAGTACTGTCAGAAAGTTTCATTTAACACAACACACGAGGTTAAGACACACTGAAGGAAGGCCTTTTAAATGTGCTGAGTGCGACTATGGTAGTGCCTGCAAGAATAATTTATCAAAACATATCATGTGGAAACACACCAAAAACAAACCTTTTAAGTGCGGTCAGTGTGATTTTAGTACTCCCCGTAAGAATTATTTATCACAACATATAATGGCTAGACACGTCGGAAAAAGACCTTTCAAGTGTGACCAGTGCGACTTTAGTACCGCCTATAATAATTATTTATCACAACATATATTGGCAAAACATCGTGGCGTAAATCCTTATAAATGTGATCAATGTAGTTACATTACTATCAGAAAGTTTGAGTTAACACGACATGTAAAGGCCAGGCACACCGAAGAAAAGCCATTTAAATGTGTAGAGTGCGATTTTAGTACCGCCTATAAAAATTATTTATCACAACATATAATATCGAGACACACTGAAAAAAGACGTTTTACATGTGACCAATGTGATTTCAGTACTGCACGTAGGGGTCATTTATCAGTACATATAAGGTGGAAACACAGCGAAAGAAGACCTTTTGAATGTAATCAGTGTGACTTCAGCACTGTGTGTCAGAATCACTTGTCATGGCATGTGACGGCTAAACACTCTAAAGTAAATCTTATTAAATGTGATGAATGCAATTACAGTACTGTAAGGAAGTATGAGTTAACACGGCACATAAGGGTAAAACATAGCGACGAAAGGCATTTTAGATGTGATCACTGTCATTATCATACTGGTGTAAAGTCTAATTTAACGAGACACAAAATAGCGAAACATACTGAAGAAACATTTTACAATAGACCTAATGGTTGCGGTGGAGGGACTGGTATGGCCCACTCACATTCAAACCTAACCTAACCTAACATTGTGAACATGGTCACTATACTTTAGTGTTGCAAACAATTATTTTATTCGCAACACTTACCATTACATGGTATATGTAAATGTTGATGTTTGCAAAATCCAGAAGCAGAGCTGTCCATTATAAAAAGATATTTAGGAAAAAGACCGTATTCACACGAAAAAATTAGTTAGGGGTGTTACTTGAAATTGAGGTTAACTAGTATGCAGTGTTAGCAAGTTTGTCTATTACAAATACATGGAAAATAGCTGTAAATGTACTGTAAAAAAAGTAGTAGACTATTTACTAATTTCATTAATCATTTTCATCTCTACAATCAATGCCTACACAAGGGAGGTGGGCAATTCAAAATCCTGCATTGACCACATTTTCCTTAAATACTGCAGACCGTTGGACGTTATTTTGCCGATAGTTGTCAGGTCCCTTGTTACGGATCATAACCCAATTATTCTTCAGTGGGCAAATCAATCAGTAGGAAGAGACGTCACCTTGTTTAGGCAGAACTATAAGACATTTCTTGATCACAGGACATTAAAAGACAATCTAGGGCAGGAAAACTGGTCGGAAGTTTATTTAGCTGGAGATATAAATATAGCCACTGACTTATTTGTGGGAAGGTTGAAACATCTTATTGATAATTCCACAAGGAGGGTAAAACTAAAATTTAAATTGAGGAAGAAAAAAAGAATGGATAACAAGTGCTTTGGTACAGTCAATAAATTCAAAGGATCAGTTGTATAGAAAAGCCAGAAATAATCCGGAAAACCAAATATTTTGGGAAGATTTTAAGAGATACAGAAATAGGCTTAATAACTTGATTATGATAGCTAAGACCAATTACTTTCAATCATTGGTGGACAAAAATGAAAGTAATTCTACTGGTGTCTGGATGACGGTTAAAAAATGCAGAATAAGGCGAAAAAATGCACTGAAGTGAGGGGAGCTCGCCATAAGAACGGTTCCATAGCAACATCTGATCAAGAAAAATGTGAGATATTTTCTGAATATTATAGTAGAGTGGGAAAAAGCTTAGCAGAGAATATCCCACGCACATCTAGAGGTGCACGTGTCCCAGTAATCGCAAACTCATTATGTCTCTCATCCACTGATGCAGATGAGGTTGCAAAGATAATAGGGGGACTGAAGACTGGAAAGGCCACAGATGTGGATAAGATAACAGCTGAGATCGTTAGGGAATGCGTTAATTTTTTGGCGGCTCCTATCTCACACCTGATAGATGCTTTTTTTGAAGCTGGTATTTTCCTTGACGCTCTGAAGGTTGCCATAATTAGACCATTATATAAGGGTGGGGATAAAACAGAGCCCTGCAACTATCGACCGATATCTTTGTTGTCGGCACTCAGCAAGGTGTTTGAGAGACTCCTGAGAGTGAGCATAAATCAATATCTACTTAAATATAAGTTGATCTCACCTCAACAGTTTGGGTTTAGAGAAGCTGTATCAACTCAGGACGCTATCCTGGACATGACTTCGAAAATGTACGAGGCGCTGGATTCTAAGCAGTCTTCGCTTTGTATATATCTAGATTTGTCAAAAGCATTCGATACCATCGATCATGCTGGACTTTTGCAGCGTTTGGAGGAGATTGGATTTAGGGGTATAACATTGAAGCTTATGAGCGATTATATTTCAAACAAAAAAAATTGTGTCGATAGGGGGTGCATACAGTTCTTACAAAAGCATTGATTGTGGTGTTCCTCAGGGCACAGTACTTGGACCCGCCTTATTATTATATATATATATATATATATATATATATATATATATATATATATATATATATATATATATATATATATATATATATATATATATATATATATATATATATATATAATAGTAAAACACATACAGTTTAAATCTCTGTCAATCAATTTAAATAAAACATGCTATCTACCGTTCTCAAGTTACAGTAATAATCTTCCTCCTTTTAGCGGGTTCAGTATTCAGTGTGATGGTTTTACTTGCGATCTAAAAGCTGCAAATAGTGTTAGATATCTGGGTGTAGTGCTGGACAGACATTTGAGGTGGGATGTCCGAGGACTTGTTTCAATGTTTAAATTTTTGAAAAATATTTTGAAGATAACGTATTTGAAAAAAGTATATAATGCATTACTTCAAAGTCATCTTACATACAGAATTGTGGCATGGGGCGGGGTGACAAATAATTATTCGAGGAAACTGGAGATAGTTCAAAAATGGATAATCAAGATAATATTGGGCAGAGGATGTGTTTCCAACGGATAGAAAGAGTCACAACTTATGGATGTTAGACAACTATATTGCCTTCAACTCCTCGTGCACCAGAAGAGAGTTATTAGTTGCTGTAATTACTGCCAACATCGGTACAATACTAGAAAAGGAGAAAATTCCGTAGATATTCCAAGGTTTGTTAAAACCATAGGACAAAGATGCCACTTGTATTTGGGTCCGAGGATATTCAACTTGCTTACAGACGATATAAGATCTGCTAACTCCGTTCCATTGTTCAGGTAACAAGTGAAGAAATGGATACTGAATGAGGGCCGACCCCATATTCATCAAATGTATTGATCTGAAGAATACCTATGGTGTCTGATTAAGTTGCTGGATTGGAATGTGTTGCTTTGCTGATGCTGTTTTTTTGCTGTGTATGACACGCCATTTTGGATATTGTTTGATGGTTATTTTTATGGCTGAAATGGTTACCTATGTCAACACGGGAGTAGTTGTTGCCTTAAGTTAGGGTACCAATGCTGTTGCTGGCTCTCAAAGCAGGGATGTTGACAAGCCGTTGTGCTTTTTGTCCTTGTTTGATGGCGTGCTTCAGTACATGAAAACTGGTTATTGTTTAGTTAGTTTATTGTTCTAGTTGTTTATTGTTTTAATTGTTATATGTGTATATGTGCAGCTAATATGTGCGTATTTTTAGTCGCTTTTACATTAGCTATGTTGCTATATATACATGTGTAGAAATCGATTATTATGCCAGGCAGTTGTGTAATTTACGTATTTCTCACACTCACATACAAGTCTAAGACTTAAGTGGGGTTTTCAAGGTTTATTCAAATTTTCATTTTTCTTTATTTTTAGTCTACAGTTGTAAATATTTATACCATTTGTATGTAATTGAATTAAATTGAATAAATCTATATATATATATATATATATATATATATATATATATATATATATATATATATATATATATATATATATATATATATATATATATATATATTAATTGAGGTATCTTGTGGACATGTGTTGTCCCCGTACAAATCATGTATAATAATGGTTGTGGTGACAAACAGTTGCAGAATTGTCTGGTTTTCTGATAGACTAAAGAATATGAAAAATGAATTGATTGATATGCATTGGTTGTTGAGACAACTTACCCAGATGGTTTAACAGAGAGATATAATAAATTGAAAAAGGACTATAAGGGTGAAATCAACAAAGCAAAAAGAGACTACTATTAAACAAAAATTAGTTTTCCTAAAAATGTAACAAAGACTACATGGAACTTGGTGAATAAGGCAATGAATAGGTGCAGTTCACGCTCGGGGAAAAATATTGTCTTAAAAATTGAAGAACGTCTTATAACTGACCCCGAAGAAGTCTCTGAAATATTGGCCATACATTTTATTGATGATCCTTACACTCTGGTGACTCATGCATTGTGATAGTGTCACTTATAACGATTGCGTTTCGTTACTAATTTAAATATTCAAAATAAACCTATAAGAGACTTAATTAATAGCCGACAATCCAATATCTGTAAGGCAATTCATGTTTTCATTTCAAAAATTATTTGATGAAAAGTCGCCAACATTTAACTACCCTGAACACTGTACTGCATTTTAAATGTGTACGTTAAGATTCAAATATCTAAAGACGCAATATAGCTTTGTTAGTAAATGATGTGTCGCATTTTTCTGGAAGGGCATTTAAGTAAACAAAATATTCTTTGAGAATGTTCTAGAACAAATTATTACTTCTTCTTATTGAAAATTCGTTAGGTAAGGTACGAGTCCATTTTCAATGTTAAGGGGGAGTCGAGAACGTATCTGCAACTCTGTCATGAAGTTAACCTTGAAGCCCTGAACTATAGGCGAGGGACGTAGGTGTTAAGGGCAAGGGAATTTGAATCTCGGGAAGAACAGACGCTAGGTTAGGGTTAGGTTTGTTTGTGAGTGGGCCATACCGGTCCCTCCACCGCGACCATAAGGTCTATTGTGGCTCACGCCTAATAGTTTATATTTCGTCCAACAAAGCCAGCCTCCTGCAGAGGTCGATAATCTTCGTGAGCGAAAGTTGATCCGGATCCTCCGGAGCAAGCTTTATCTTGCCAAAGAGCAGGTATCTAGTCCTGTCCGCTGCCGGACAGGAACACAGTACGTGCTCTGCTGTCTCGTCCATATATAGCCGGCACTCGGTCTCCTGACCGACTCCAATACGGTGCATGTGGTGACACAAGCGGCAGTGTCCTGTATACAGGCCGATTAGAGTACTCAGTTGTTGTCTGTTTAACTCTAGAAGTTTTTTAGCCCTTGACTCAGACAGGCCATTTATGAAGGCAAAATCTTCCAGGATTAGCTCACTCTAAGAGCTAATCCTGGAAGATTTTGCCAATACTGGATTGTCATTCTTTCTGCCCAGATCTTTAAGGTGCGTTTTGCTGTGCATGATGTTATCCCCAGCACTGGTTCTGGTCCGACAAAATCTCTCTGGGCACCACTCCTAGCAAGCGCGTCGGCCGTAACATTGCCATCATGGTCCGGGTGACCCGGTATCCAGACCAGCGACACCTTATTACAGCTGCCCAGTTCGTTAAGGGCAGATTTACAACTCCATACCGTTTTTTAATTACACCGGTAGGAACCAAGAGCCTTTATTGCAGCTTGGCTATCTGCCTATGTCTTTATCGATTTGGGTGTGCACTGGTTTTTAGTGAATTTTCGTAGAAAAAATTCACTAATGGGGAGATCCCGACTTTTGAATTTTGAAAAAAATTTTGCAAATGAGCGCGAACTAGGACCCCTAGAACCCATATCCAGGGTCAGTTTCAATTTTTATATGTTTATATATATATATATATATATATATATATATATATATATATATATATATATATATATATATATATATATATATATATATATATATATATATATATATATATATATATATATATATATATATATATATATATATATATATATATATATATATATATATATATGTATCACACCGATAACTCAAAAAATAATGGGCCGATTTTGATAAAATTTGGCATGTACCTTTCTTTTGTTAATAGCTTGGATAAGTTCGTTAGTCAGAAAAATCGGACGAGGTTTTCCGGGAAAATTTTGAGTTTTCATTCGAAAAAAATTCATATCTCAAAAAGTAATAAGCCGATTTTAATAAAATTTGGCATGTACCTTCCTTTTGTAAATGGCTTTGACAAGTTCGTTATTCAGAAAAATTGGACAAGGTTTTCCGGGAAAATTTTGAGTTTTTATTCGAAAAAAATTTTTATCTTAAAAAATAAAAAATCTATGATAACCAAATTTGGTAGGTAGGTTTACGATATAAAAAGTAAACTATACACCAAAATTTAGATTTCTATGTTACAAGAAAAAAAAGTTATAATAAAATATTTTGTGCCAGATCATTTCTATGAAAATTCACTACCATAACGCACTTGCTGCGTCCCGAGATTTTTATACTTTCCCTTGCACACATCTCGATGGCGTACACCTCTGCCTGGTGTATGGTTGCGTACTTGCCGAGGCTAGCTGATAGTCTAGCATCGGTGCTGCCCCCATATACGCCGGCCCCTACTCCCATATTGGTTTTGGAACCGTCAGAGTACCAGCAGAGATCGGCTCTCAATTGGGTCGTTTGATTTCGTTCCCAGTCCTTCCTTTCCGGGAGAACGGTCTTGAAAGACAGGTCTCTACTGATCTTTGTAGGCATCAAGTCTGAGACCATTCACAGAATCCCGTGACCCTCAATGTCATCGAGGAGTCCGGACCCTCCCAGACTGATTTCCTTCGGCATACTGTCGGCCGTTTGTTTTAGTCTGTACGTTGTCCACCTCGCCACCCTCTCCAACCATACGTGAAGAGGTGGAATATTAAGGAGGACCTCCAGAGCGACTGATGGTGCGGTGCTTATCGCTCCCGTTATCATCAGACAAGCTTGTCTCTGTAGATGAGCCAGTTTCGCCCTCACGATACCACGAAGTGCCTTAGGCCATCAAACTATGGCTCCATATGTTATCATTGGTCTGATAACCACTACATAGAGCCAGTACATCTGTTGGGGGTTTGTTCCCCAGTTGTTTCCACAGATTCTCCGGCATGTCCACAGGGACAGTTTAGCCCTGCGGATTACATCCTCTAACTGTATGTCCCAGTTGAGCTTCTTATCTAGGGTTTTCCACAGATATTTTGCTTGTTCCGAAAATGAAATCGTTTCCCCCATAAGAATAGGTGGTGTTAATTTGTCCAACCTTCTTCTTCTGGTAAATGGAACAATGATCGTTTTGCGGGGGTTCACAGACATCTGTTCCCTCCAACACCAATCATTCACTACATTTAGTGCCTCTTGAAGAGTACTTGCTATTTCCTCCTCATATTTGCCCCTAACCATTATGACTAGATCATCAGCATACGCCTGGACCTCAACCCCCAACAGCCTCAGGATAGCCAGCAAATCGTCCACAAAGAGGGACCACAGCAGGGGGGATAGAACTCCCCCATGAGGGCACCCCCTCGCAGCAGCCCCCCCCCCCCCTGCACCGAGGTAATAACGGTCCGATTGTAGAGCATGCTTCCGATCCAGCCACAAATGGTAGGTTCCACCCCTCTAGCGATAGTGGCTTCGTAGAGGGCGATAGGTAATGCATTGTTGAATGCTCCTTCAATGTCGAGGAATGCAGCCACCGCCACCACCCCGTTATCCAGGGAGTGTGTGATCTTCTCCACGAGGTTATTGAGTGCTAACTCAGTAGATTTACCAGTTTGGTAGGCATACTGGTGGATATTAAGGGGGCTGTTGACTAAGATGCTCCCCCTAATGTGTCCGTCCGGTGTTTTTTCAATCCCTTCAAGAGGAATGATGTAATACTGAGAGGTCTCAGTGATCTGGGTAGGAGGTCATTATGTCCCAATTTGGGAATGTAAACAGACGCTAACTCGGGGGGAGTCGACACTGGCACGTTACCGCGTAAAACACCTTTCAATTGCGGTGGTTAAACATTATCTTAAAAATGGGCGATAAAAACCTTTCTGTTATCTATAATAACTAATAATAATTGTCAGTGATTATTTAAAGTCACTTAAGCGGTTTTTGAGTTTAAATAAACGTCGTGTTTGGTATAAAAGCGCGAGTTAAGTTGTGGTTTTTTGTTTCCGGCCTGGTGCATTTCTTACGTTAATCAGAAAGAGTCTCTGAGTATCACCGAATTTTGAGTCAATTGGCAGTGAATTTCATTTGAGCCAATTTGCGTTTTAATTGTTGTTTGAAAAAGTTTCCGTCAAATTAATTCAGCGTATCGACATAAGGGATAAATTGTCTCACCCAACTTTAGAACAACAAAATCCACCATTGATGGGAAGTACCACTCATTTTCTCCAGCTTTCGCACTCTTATTGAAGTCTGAACCTGTGTGAGGCACTGATAGCTGATCCCAGTATGGAAAGCATCTTCATAGGGTCATCAGGTAACTCAATGCAGGAGGACTTGGTGAGTCGAAATCAATCCTATCTCTATATACCGGCAAAACTTCTTAAGTAGCAATCTAATATTTGACCCCCTACGACTTGAACTTTCAAAATAACGTAATCAACTTGAACCAAAATAGTGTCAGCGAGGTGCTGTGAGGATAACTGTAAATTTCCTGTTTAATCTTAGAATGTTGTGAATTTAAATAAATATTTCTTGCAATTGTAATTAGCAAATTTTGTCTGTAAAATATCTAACCTGTACATTCTTTTTAATATCTTTCATTTTCAATGACTAATGTAGAAATTTCACGTAGGAATATTTTTCTTTATGGAGCCTCACTCAAAGAACTGGTCAGTTAACTTAATTGAAAAACTAACCAAACTGATTGACAAACGTCAAGTAATTTACCTAATAATTTGTGTTTGCTTTTGAGCTGTAAAATACAGTATTTGACTTTTGATATACCTTAAGTAGCTAATATTAATATTTTAGTGACACAACCATTTTTATCTTATTATTTTGTCATATGTATGTGAAATGATAATTTCTTTTCTTGAAGTTCTTGCTGTTTAATTGATTTTTATTGGTGTATGATTAATGTTCATTTGAGATTTACCAACCATGTTCATTTAATTTTACTTGCTAATCCAAATTTAATTTATATGAATAAATTTAATACTTTGATACATTAACATATCTGTTTAATTGAAAAGTAATTCCTAACCAATATTTCTCATATTTGACGGCGACAACAGATAATTCTGGCTACCTTTTTCCAAGATATCTACTACAGCTTTAAAAATAATCAGATTCTGATCAACAAATATGGCACGTCTGACAGACCAACTCAGAACTAAGTAAGTAGTAGCCTGTTCGGCCTATTTCCCCGGAGACAGAGATGCAGAACAACCACCTCCAGCAGAGGTGCGGAAATTGATCACCTACTGCAAGAGGAACAATTATCACCTTGTAATGGGGTGTGATGCGAACTCCCATCATCTGGTTTGGGGGAGCACAGACACTAACAGGCGAGGTGAGTCACTATTCGAATACATATTAGGGGAGGAGCTGGTTGTCAACAACATAGGCTTGAAACCCACCTTTCTAACAGTCAATCAAAGAGAGGTTTTAGATCTCACGATCAGCTCAAGGCTGTTGAGCTCAAAAATCCTCAAATGGAGGGTGTCGTCTGAACCCTCATGTTCGGACCATGCCCACATCCTATTTGAGATTGAAACAGGCCCTAGACCTATGGTGGAGTATCGCGACCCGAGGAGGATGGATTGGGAGGAGTACAAGCAATCCCTCGCCACCCGACTTGTGTCCGCTATCCCCACAGTGAGGGATCGTGAAGAGATTAGATTGCGGCAGAACAGGTAAAGGATGCTGTGGTCTCAGCATATCACCAAAATTGTCCACTAAAGCCAAAAAAAGATAGTCGGGGTCTACTTGGTGGAACAATGACCTCGAAAAACTATGAAGAGAAGTGAGACGTCTCTTCAATCGTGCTAAGACAACAGGCAACTGGGAACAATATAAATCCGCTCTAACACATTACAACAAAGAGATAAGAAATGCTAAGAGGGAATCCTGGAGGAGGTTCTGCGGGGACATCTCTAATTTGCCCAGCAGCGCCAGAATCCATCTTACAACCCTAACATAAATTATTTGTCATCTAACCTGCAGCAACAGAAGTCACAATAATTTTACAGTAATTTAATTTATGCGTGAAATAAAAACATTCCAAAATGTACCTCTTTTGTTTACTTTATTTAATAAAGAGTTTTGATAGATAGTATTTATTATTATTATTTTCCAAATAATCAGAAAGTCAAAATTATTTGATGGCACGTCAATGACCCCATTAAACATTTTTCAGGAAAAATGGCACGTTGATGCATAAAGGTTCGCGTACCCTGCACTAGTGTAATCACACAGCTCACATTTAAAAGGTCTCTCTTCAATACTTCTGTTTGGAGTTGATGTGTCATAACAGATGACTTTTCCGTACACAAGTGTAATTACACAACTCACATTTAAAAGGTCTCTCTTCAATACTTCTGTGTTTGGAGATGATGTGTCGTAACAGACTGGCTTTATGTACACTAGTGTAATCACACAACTCGCATTTAAAAGGCCTTTCTTAGATACGTCTGTGTTTGGAGATGATGTGTTGTGACAGATCCCCTTTCTTTACACTAGTGTAAGCACACAACTCACATTTAAAAGGTCTTTCTTCAATATGTCTGTGTTTGGAGATGATGTGTTGTGCCAGAGTCCATTTCTGTACACTAGTGTAATCACACAACTTACATTTAAAAGGCCTCCCTTCAATACTTCTGTGGTTGGAGATGATGTGCTGTGTCAGATACCCTTTCCGTACACTAGTGTAATCACACAGCTCACATTTAAAAGGTCTCTCTTCAATACTTCTGTGTTTAGAGATGATGTGTCTTGACAGACTGGCTTTATGTACACTAGTGAAATCACACAACTCGCATTTAAAAGGCCTCCCTTCAATACTTCTGTGGTTGGAGATGATGTGCTGTGTCAGATACCCTTTCTTTACACTAGTGTAATCACACAACTCACATTTAAAAGGCCTCTCTTCAATACTTCTGTGTTTGGAGATGATGTGTTGTGCCAGAGTCCATTTCTGTACACTAGTGTAATCACACAACTCACATTGAAAAGGCCTCTCTTCAATACTTCTGTGTTTAGAGATGATGTGTCCCGACAGACTGACTTTATGTACACTAGTGTAATCACACAACTCACATTTAAAAGGTCTCTCTTCAATACCTCTGTGTTTGGAGATGATGTGTTCTGCCAGATACCCTTTACGTACACTAGTGTAATCACACAGCTCACATTTAAAAGGCCTCTCTTCAATACTTCTGTGTTTAGAGATGATGTGTCCCGACAGACTGACTTTATGTACACTAGTGTAATCACACAACTCACATTTAAAAGGTCTCTCTTCAATACCTCTGTGTTTGGAGATGATGTGTTCTGCCAGATACCCTTTACGTACACTAGCGTAATCACACAGCTCACATTTAAAAGGCCTCTCTTCAATACTTCTGTGTTTGGAGATGATGTGTTTTGACAGATGCACTTTCTGTACACTAGCGTTATCACACAACTCACATTTAAAAGGCCTCTCTTCAATACTTCTGTGTTTGGAGATGATGTGTTTTGACAGATGCACTTTATGTACACTAGCGTAATCACACAGCTCACATTTAAAAGGTCTTTCTTCAATACTTCTGTGTTTGGAGATGATGTGTTTCAATAGTACACTTTTCTGTATACTAGTGTAATCACATAACTCACAGTTAAAACGTCTCTCTTCAATACTTCTGTGTTTGTAGATACTGTGTTTTGATATAACTGCTTTCTTTACACTAGTGTAATCACACAACTTACATTTAAAAGGTCTCTCTTCAATACTCTTAGTGTAGTTACACTTACTCTTGAACTGTTCACAAACAACAGTAGTTAAACTCGTTTTGCAATCATTATTTCCAGAAATGTCGCTATCACTGCAATATTCCTTTTTTAAATTCACAAGTACCGTCAAATCATGTTCCTCTATTTCTATTTTGAAATCTTCATCTGATTTTACTTCTTGCTTGCACTGAAGCTTAAATTCCACATCGCTAACCGCATCCATTTTACAATGACAATGGATGAGGGTTGTAAATAGTGATCACAGAACACTCCCTATAGAAGTTTCACCTAAATGGAGCTAACCTGGACTTTATTAGGGCTCTAGTTCGGACATCGCATATAGTAGATGTCGCTAGTAGTGCTACAATTCTACTGAACAAGCTGTTCAGTGCGCCATTTTATCATACATCCAAAATTCAAATGTTTTGAATGCAAAAAGTTTTTGTTCGCTTCTAGTTCTTTCATTGTATAATTATAATAAAAGTTTGTTGCTAAACGTTTCTTTTAATTAAGTTTTACCTGTATTAACTTTTAGTGGATACTTTACAGTTTTCATTGTTCGTCGGTTTTGTGTTTTAGAGGTGCGTTTTTTTTGTGAATCAAAATATGATCGTTATCATGAGCTTTGTGTTTAAACATTCATGTAATTTCAATTCCAGTTTTCTTATCAAAAAAGCAAGGTTCTTTCATAGTTCAAGGTGTTTTGGTGAAACATAATTACAACTGTTTTAGTTTTCAGGCAAGTTTAGAACGTTTTGGTAGTTCATAGGTTATAAGTAAATAACGTTTTCTTACAGAAGGTTTGTGGATATAAATATGATACCAACCAAGAAAACGATTTATTGTTAATTGTGTTCCGGGGTGCGTGGAATTATTTAGCAAAAGACATCGTTTTTCGTTCAAATCATCAGAAGACCATTTTGATGACTGGGTGAAACCCTAAAATGCTTGGTTTATATCCACAAGCCATTTACGATAGATTTTATGTTTGTGATCGTCATTTCGTTGATGAGGATAAAGTACCTGAAATGAGAAGAGGCCTGAAAAGAACTGCTGTACCCATATTACATTTTCCTTTGAGTAAGTATTCATATATTTTAAAGTGCAAATAAAAATTTCTATTTCTATTTATACAACATCTCAGAAGTAAACAATGGATCGGGTGGATTCGGAAGGCGACCAGAAAGCCTGATAGTGTACACTGTTGTTAGATGAATATTACCAAGTGTCATTTTAAATAAAGAAGGAAATTAAAGGGTGTACAAATGTTTTTCTAATAAATGACAATATGACGTCATTTATACATACCCTAAAAGAAGGAAAAACCAACCTTGCCATACATTGTGGTCATGTGAGCATATAAATGTAATAGTGTACAAGCACCAGACTGCTGTAATATACCTACCTATCGATAAGGAATGGCAATATATACTTCATCTTACTTTCAGAATTAAAATGGTTTTTAAATAAATATAATAGGAATACTGTTCCAGGTTTTTAAATAAATGTAATAGTAATAATGTTCTAATAAAACACAAGTGTATTTTATCTTGTTTGATTTTCTATTAATCATATCAATAGTAAAAACTGAAGCTGCAAGTGTTAGAAGGTTCAAATTGCCAATTATTTTTTCCTATGATTGCAAAGCTTAAAACAGGCGTATATGTGTGTTATGAAAACATAGCTTGTTTTGCTTTCACTATAAAAATCATTTGACTAATTTAACCTCTTTTCTGGCAGTGGTATAAAATTAAATAGAATTTATTTGGATTTGCCAAATGAAAATGAAATCTAATTTCCCGCGTCTGACTAAAATTCATCGCATCCGCCAGAGGCGCTGCAATATTGTTCAAAACGTCAGCATTGGCGTTTCCCTTCTATAGGGGTGTTCTGTGTTTGCATTTCGCATTAGATGACATCCGTCTGTCATATTACTTGACAGCTGTCAGTTGTGAATGGTTAACTTATAACTTTAAACAACAGACGTTTGTAGTTTGGAATAGTTTAAAAAGTTAGGGATCGTCAAAAAACGCCTTTGTTCTCGTTGCAGACATTAGTGTTTTCAACAGAATAATATCAATATGTTAACGGTAACCATGAGAGTGAAAGAGGAAAGCCAGGCCTGTGATTCCAATTGTGAAACTGACCACACAAGCGACTGTAAGTTCAGCAATGACATTTTCCTAAATGACTTTGATACTAAACAAGAATTGGTAATTAAACAAGAGAACTTCGAAGCAGCCAACTTTGAGCACCAGTGGAGCGAGGATCTAAAATACGACATACAATACCCGCATTTCACAGTCAAAATGGAGAAAATTGAAGCTGAATGTTCAGACGAATCGAAACATGACTTCAGGAATGATGTGGATATGGGTGAAGGGAGGCTTGAGGCTTCCGAAGCTGTTTCAGACAGACAAAGTGACGAAAAAACTGTGAGTATTTGTGTTAAAAGTGAAACGATTATAGAAGACCTTAAAATTGAATTATTAGATTATGACACCACCGGAACCAGTAATCATGACTTAGTTGATGTACAAGATGTGTCGGTGAGAAATGAAGGTACGACATTAAAACGTGATGCAAAAATATTTTTCAAATGCAACAAATGTGATTACAGAACTCCATGGAAAAACTCCTTAACGCGACACATAAGGTCAAAACACACCGGAGAAAAACCATTTAAATGCGATCAATGTGACTTTAGTACTGTTCTGAAGAACTATTTATCACGACATGTAATGTCGAAACACACTAAAGAAAAGCCTTTTCGATGTGAACAATGTGATTATCAAACTGTCGGAAAGTCCAGCTTAACACAACACATAATAGTGAAACACACTCAAGACAGGGCTTTTAAATGTGATCAGTGCGATTATTGTACTGCTAGAAAGTCTTACTTGACGCAGCATGTCATAGCGAAACACAGTGAAGAAATGCCTTTTAAATGTGATCACTGTGATTTTAGTACTGCACGTAAGCAGTGTATGTTACATCATGTAATGGCGAGACACACCGGAGAGAAACCTATTAAATGTGATCAGTGTGATTATCGCACCATTGAAAAGTATCAGTTAACGTTACACATAATGGCAACACACACTAAAGAAAGGCCTTTTAAATGTGACGAGTGTGATTATTGTACTGTTTCCAAATCTCATTTAAAGAGACACCTAATATTGAAGCATACTAAAGAAAAACTGTTCAAATGTGATCAATGTGAGTTTAATACTGCCCATAAAAATAGTCTGTCGCTACATTCGTTGGTTAATCACAGTGCAAAAATACTTTTAAAATGTGATCAGTGTGATTATTGTACTGCCAGAACTTTTGACTTATCACGGCATATAATAGCCAAGCATATCGAAGAAAAACTTTTCAAGTGTAATCAATGTGATTATCAAGCTGCTGGAAAGTTTCAGTTAACAAGGCACGTAATGGCAAGGCACACTAAAAAAAATCTTTTTAAATGTGATCTGTGTAATTATCATACTGTCGACAAGTCTTGCATACGACGACATGTAATAGCAAAGCATACCGACAGAAAACCTTTTAAATGTGACCAGTCTGGCATTTGCTAATCACATAGAAATCATTGCTGCCCCATGGTTGAAAACTTTGCGTTTTGTTTTACAAAGCTCAATTGGATTTAATAGAATTGATACAGCTAAGATTCTATTTAACCCTTAACCGGACACATGCCGTCTGACAGACTGCAGCATTTTACCTTATTCTTGAGCAATGGGACGCCTACTAACATTTTGCGATACTTTTGGCGGCGCTAAGATTTGACAATCCAGAAGATAGAGCCGAACAAAAACGAGAGGACATGATAGCTCCAATTTCTTATATTTTTAACAGTTTCATAAAAAAATGCCAAAATGTATATGGAATCGGTCAGCCCATAATGGTTGACGAAATGCTCGTTAGTTTTCGTGGAAGGGTTCGCTTTAAGATGTATATGCCAAAAAAGCCATGCAAGTACAGCATCAAATTTATGGCTTTATCTGATGCCAGAAATAGCTATTTATACAATCCCTACATATATAGTGGCAAAGATTCTGACGGAATTGGACTTACGCTAGAGGAAAGAAGATGCCAAGTGTCCGTCAGTGCTATTAAAGTTCACGTGTCCGGATAAGGGTTAATGCATATATAGTATATGCCCTCTTCTCTTAATACCAGGAAAACCTCTGGCCTTGACGAGATCCCAGCAATTGTTCTCAAAAAATGTGCACCAGAACTTGCTCCTGTCCTGACTCGTCTGTTTCAGACATCTTACAATAGAGGCATATTCCCTAGTAACTGGAAAACTACTCGACTACAAACCGTCTCCAAGAAATGATCCAAAGCGCTTCCTAGCAACTACAGGCCTATTTTTCTCCTTTCAGTCATCTCTAAAGTGATGGAAAAGTATATAAACACCGAATTACTAAAATTTCTTGAAAAACAATCTAATCCACAACAGGCAGTATGGATTCCGTTAGCGCAGATCAACTGCCGACCTCCTTTCCTTCGTCACCCATTCTTGGAACAAGTCTATGGAACTACACGGTGAATATCAGATTGTCGCTCTATATCCAAAGCATTCGACCAAGTCTGGCACGCAGCGCTGCTTAATAAACTTCCGGCCTATGGCCTACGACCAAAACTGTACCTGGGCAGCAAATTTCCTCTCCAACCGGATCATTTCTCTTGTCGTGGATGGCCATTCCTCTAAACTGTATCCAATTAATGCAGGAGTCCCTCAAGGTTCAGCTTTGGCTCCTACTTTGTTTCTTCTTCACATCAATGACCTCCTCTCTAGCACAACCAACCCAGTTCACAGTTACGCGGACGACAGCACCCCCCACTCAAGTATACAATATTCTAAGCCTGTCTCTTTAGCCCAATTAGATGAGGATCGCAGACTCATGGAGGGTTCTGTCTCTGTGGATCTTCAAAAAATATTAGAGTGGGGAAGTAGAAATTTTGTACAATTCAACTCCACCAAATCTCTGTCTTGCTTTCTATCTCATAAGAGATACACCAGCCCTAGACCCATCACAATGAACAACCAAGTTATTTAAAGTAATGAGTCATTTTCACTTGTTGGCATTTCTGTGGATCGAAATCTCAATTGGTACCAACATGTCACATCCATTGCAGAAGCGGCTGCTAAGAAATTAGGTTTCCTCTTCCGGGCTCGCAAATACTTTTCACCAGCTAATCTCTATAACTTATATACTTCACAAATAAGGCCAAACCTCGAATACTGCTCCCATATCTGGGGTGCCGCTGCCGCTTCTACACTCGTTATCCTGGACTCCATTCAGAAGAGAGCTACACGTCTCATCGGTTACTCTACCCTCACCCAAAGGCTGCCATCACTTGCCCACCGACGTGCCGTTGGTGAGCTCTCTCTCTCTTTTATAAATATCTGCACAGGCACTGCTCAGAGGAGCTTTCTTCCATAGTTCCTCCACCTGCTGCTCCAAACAGATCTACCAGGGGAACAGAGCGAATGCACCCTTTTACTGTCCAGGTCACCAGACAGAACATATTGTTATGCCCGCTCTTTTGTCCCGAGGACTTCCAAGTTGTGGAATTCTTTGCCGGCACATGTTTTTCCTTCTCCGAACCTTTAAGTCCAGAATTAACAAGTTACCTCTTTCTTGCTTGTCGACACCGTTGGTATTATAGTATTTAAGCAGTAAGCCCTCGCGGTGTGTTGTTGAAATATAAAAAATTAACAGGTTGACTGCCAACCAGATTTTTGAGGAACTCTCGGATGGCGTTAGGTTGCCTTTAGTTATGCCATCATGTAAATTATAGTTTATAAATTTCACAGCATAGCGAAGTATGGTATTTTAATATGGGGGATGGTTTAATCATGCAGAAAAAAGCGTTGAGGGTACTCACTTCTTCTGGGTTTTGTGGCAGGTGCAGACCATTGTTTGAGAAAACAAAAATACCCATCATCACTTCGGCTTACATATTATCTTGCCTGTTTTATGTACACAGTAGCAGGGCTCAGTTCGTGAGGCATGCCGATTTTCATGACTATAATACGAAAGGGGCCCAACATCTGGCACTTCCCTATCACCGTGTAGGAAGAGCACAACAAGCTATAAATTATGACTGTGTATGAATTTGTAACAAGCTTCCAGAGATCTTGAAGAGCATGCCAGTGGAGTCCTTCAAGAAAGAGGCGGGGATGATTTTGATACAATATGTCTTTTATTTTGTCACAGAATATTTTGGTATGTTTTAAATTTTAGAAGTAGGACAAGGTCGCCATCTCGGTGCGGAACCAGGTAGTATATTGTCACGACAGCTGCAAATAACACAAAATGTTATAAAATAGAGACTGTGTACAACCAACTAACAATTTTGTAAATTGTCAGCCCTGGCCCATTTCTTCCCTAATATAGGGACAATCTATGTAAGGCTAGATGTATTCTCACCGTAATTAGAAACGCAGCTGGTTTTGCTCTAATTAGGGCTCGTCAGTACGGTATACTAATTACAGCAAGAACAAACCTATAAAGTAAAACGGTTATTGTAGCCAGCCTCCTAGAACATTGTGAGATGTATGGCACGGTCGCCATCTCTGTACGGAACTAGATAGTATGTTGTCACAACAGCTCCCTATATTCGGGAAGAAATGGGCCAGGGCTGACAATTTACAAAATTGTTAGTTGATTGTACACAGTTTCTATTTTATAACATTTTGTGTTATTTGGAGCTGGCCTGACAACATACTACCTGGTTAGGCACGGAGATGGCGACCTGTCGTACATCTCATAATGTTCTAGAAGGCTGGCTACCATAGCCGTTTTACTTTCTGTAATTAGTATACCATATTGACAGAGCTCTAATTAGTGTGAAACTAGCCTGCGGTTCTAATTACGGTGAGAATACATCTAGCCTTACATAAGTTTAAATTGTTATATGTATTGTGTCTAAATTTTATGTTTTGTTCTATTTGTATCATCAATGTTTCATCTGAAACAAGATCAAAATTGCAGATAATATACTTACCTGCTATGTCATTTGTGTACTGGAGGCTTCACTTTTTGTGGAACAAAACATGGATATATTTTCTACAAACATACAAGATCACGATTACGGCTGCGTTTACATTTTGTTTTCGAGTTACCGAAAACAAAATGTAAACCGGCACAGAGTAAGAATTACTCGGCTACATAAAAATGCAAAATTTAATTACATAGAAATTTACAAGAATACATAAACACTCAGAGATGAAACAAACAGGCGATTAAAAAATATCAACTTTTAGTTTTGTATTACTTCTTAGAAATGTGTGTTGTATAAAATAGAAATGTATTATATGTAATTGTATTATATTATACTGAGTTAATAAATGATATCTATCTATCTACCTATCAAGTGTGTTTTATTTTAAATGCATTTTCTTGTACTATGTTTATGTGGTAGACATTTTCCAAAGTATACTTATATTAACATATGTGTGCGTGTTTTTATTTGTTTGTTTTAATATTGTCTATAATATTGTACGACGTGATCTTTTGTGTCAAAATAAATATTACTATTACTTACTTTTGGTTTTTTGACTTTAACCAATTACTATATAATGACAATACAGGACACGCCGGCTGATTTCGTGTTTGAAGAATATCAGCGCCCCTAGCGGATAGTACTGATGTTACGTCGTTCGAGAACGTTTAACACTAGCAATTACTAGTGTTTAACTGTGTATAATTAGGTTTGAGCTGTGTTTTTTACAGTGAATGTTAGCGGTTGGGTGTGTACAATCTATAATTGTTCGAATTATAACGTGCTAAATCTATCGAAGACATTTCATAGGTTTCCAAAGGATTGCGAAACGTGAATATAATTTGAAGCAGAAGACAAATTCAGAATCACTTTTATGCCAATATGTACAGTTCGCAGAAGGTAATTTATTGTGAAATATTTACTATCATGTACCTATTTATAGATAAACTTCGTAAGCAGATGGTTGAAAGGCTTCAATCATAATTTGTCTTCCAATGCATCCAAATATATATATATATATATATATATATATATATATATATATATATATATATATATATATATATATATATATATATATATGTATGTATGAATCACACCGAGAACAAAAAAATTATTGTGCCGATTTTGAAAAAGTTTGGCATGTACCATCCTTTATTTTATTTGTTTGCTGTACGTTTGTGATTTCTTATTGGTTTGTGTGGACTGCAGTTTTGAACCGTCCCGGTTCATCATCAGCACGCTAGCTAACCAATAAGAAATCACAAACGTACAGCAAACAAATAAAGTGTATATTTAAAAGTGTTTACAGTGTAGTGCAATATTCCTAAAGATATATATATATATATATATATATATACATATATATATATATATATATATATATATATATATATATATATATATATATATATATATATATATATATATATATATATATATATATATATATATATGAAGGCAAAAGAAGTTTTGCATTAATAATAAATGTTATAAAAAAACTGTTTTTCTATATTTTTCTGTGTCCTTTTTTATTTCAGTATGGCAGAAATTGTCACATTTTTTCACATTTAAAATTATTTTACTTGGTAAAGGCTTTTAATTATCTTCCCAAGACAAGTTTTTAAAGAGACAAGCAGAAATAGCAGATTCAGCCCTATAATAGATGTATTCACGGAAGTAAGAGTTAGTCTCACCTTTCCTCTGCACAATTTCTTAATTATGTACTAAGTATATCAGTTACATGTTTTAAAATATTAGATTAATAAGACAGTTTTCATGTAGAGATATAGCAAATTGAGTACTATGCTACCATTTATACCTAGAACAATTATTTATAGGTATGCACAGATTGTAACTTAATATCCTCAGAAACAGCTTTCAGTATATTCCTATACCTACCCTTGAAATAGTAGTTTAACGAAGGTTTCAAGGTAGTACTTTAAATTATGATGAAATAAGATTATGGGTAAGAGAAATTTGCAGAATTATTCATGCTGAATTCATTTAGGTTTCAAGCTGATTGTTGATACAAATTCTATTTATAACCATATAATCAGAAAATGTTCACTGTTCTGTAATGTACAAGTTTTTATATTTATCTATAATAAACCAATTGTCTAAATTAAGAATATGCAGGTAAATATACAATTCAAATTACCCGCTCAGTTGTCAGTACTTCACGCGAGGTGGCGCTTAGTTTACTTGTCACAAATATCACCAATGCTAAAGCATAGAGGTGTCCCGTATTGTCATTATATAGTATTTGCTTTTACTATACGAGGGGTACCCAAAAGAAACCGAACTGATGATGTGTGCGGATTTTTTGTAGTACCGTCTTCTGCCGCTAGAAGCGTATAGAGCTACTGTTCACCGTTCCCATGCCTCCAAATCCAAAGTCAGTATGCCAAGCGTCGTTGCTAAAGAAGGTTCCGTTTTCCGTACCGATTGTGTGAGTTTTTTTAGTAAAATTTGTTTTGTGTGTTTGCCGGTTTTGCAAGGCTAATTCTTGTGAACAGCATGTGGCTATAAAGTTTCTTACTCAGAAAAACTGGCACAGACACTCTTTAATAAATGTTAAAAACGACCTAGAAGGATGATGCGTATTTTGGGAAAATTTTGGTGTTTGAGTTGTTTTCCCACTTCAAAAGAGCTCAAACGTCAATTGATTAAAAACCTCTCTCTGGTCGTCCGCATTCACGGCTTGAAGCAATGAAAATGTTGAAATGTTTTTCAGTTATTTGATCTTAGTTTAACACAATCTTATGTCTTCGGTGGTTCAGAGGTAAAAACGTGTGCCTCAGAACCGAAGGGTGCTTGGTTCGATCCCAAGGTTATCCTTTCACTTTTTCAGTACAAACTGTAATATTAACATCAACCGAGGTTCTGGCATTGCATTTGAGCAAGTTGAATGTCTGCACGTTCCGCCCTTCGGCGTAAAGCCGTCGGTCCCGTGTCCATGCGATGTTAAAGATCCCTACCCTCCTTACAGAAAGGCAGGGGTTCGGCAACATTTCCAGGATAGTGAGGTGAAACTGCTCCCTGGCGTCGATGATTGGCCATAGTTGTGGAAATAGGCGGACGTTAAAGAAACAAAAACACCAACACACATGTCTACAGAGAAAGTGTAATAAGGATAGGATTGACGGAAATAAAACTAGATTTAAAAATTAACAATATGATTATTTATTCAAACCTTCTTTGGAGATTACTGTACTGAATAGCGGGCACAAAAATAAAAAGCCTGGACGCAGCAAGTGCGTTATGGTAGTGAATTTTCATAGAAATTATCTGGTACAAAATATTTTATTATAACTTTTTTTCTTGTAACATAAAAATCTAAATTTTGATGTATAGTTTACTTTTAATATCGTTAACCTACCTACCAAATTTGGTTATCATAGATTTTTTATTTTTTAAGATAAAATTTTTTTTCAAATGAAAACTCAAAATGTTTCCGGAAAACCTCGTCCGATTTTTTTGATTAACGAACTTATCAAAGTCATTTACAAAAGGAAGGTACATGCAAAATTATATCAAAAGCGGCCCATTATTCTTTGAGATAAAAAATTTTTTCGAATGAAAACTGAAAATTTTCCCGGAAAACCTCGTCCGATTTTCCTGACTAACAAACCTGTTAAGTCCATTTACAAAAGGAAGGTACATGCCAAATTTTATTAAAATCGGCTTATTACTTTTTGAGATAAGAATTTTTTTCGTATGAAAACTCAAAATTTTCCCGAAAAAACCTTGTCCAATTTTCCTGACCAACAAACCTGTCAAGTCCATTTACAAAAGGAAGGTACGTGCCAAATTTTATTAAAATCGGCTTATTACTTTTTGAGATAAGAATTTTTTTCGAATGAAAACTCAAAATTTTCCCGGAAAACCTCGTCCGATTTTCTTGACTAGGGAAGTTATACAAGCCATTTACAAAAGAAACGTACATGCCAAATTTTATCAAAATCGGCCCATTATTTTTTGAGTTATCGGTGTGATACATATACATATATAATAATAATAATAATTCCTTTATTTGTCTTGTCGTCTTTCACATGAGCATATACATTAAGTAAATTTCCATATTAACTAAAACAAAACAAATCTTAGGGCGAAGTTCAGCCCGATACCGTAGTATCCGCTGTTCTACCACTTAAACCCTATTAAATTATTAGTGGCAAGCCATTTACCTTTCTGAACTCTGATTTGAAAAAAAAACGGAGTAAGTTATAAGCGATCCATGTCAGGGCGACACTCACTCGTACCCATACATCCACACGCGTTCACATAGTCATACATTCAAGGTGTTATCTTCACGTGTCCATGCACATACACCTGCTCACTGCTCACACAGCCTCTGTACGCAACGTACATTTAAAACACTCAGCCCCCACGCCCATCATACGCTCAAAACATTCTCACAACATACGTAAAGACTCCCACACACACACATACATACATTCAGAAATCTACCTTCATGCACTCCAACACCGCTACACAGCCCCATATGCACGTATGCATAAAACTTTCGCGCAATCATACCCAGAATCTCCCACCACTTACCCACATATTATTTCTCCTGTATTTAACACCTGCTAATCAAGCATCCACCGAAACATGTGTTTCTTAAATTTACTTATGGTCATTTCTTTTATATGATTTGGTATTTTATTATAAGTCTCGCAGACGTCATATGAGAAAGACCGTCGATATAGAGCAAGTTTGAAAGCTGGTATAGAGAGAAGATCCTTTCTTCGGATATTCACGTTATGTATATCGGTGCGATACTTAATTTTCCTACAAAGGTAAGACGGTGTCCCCTTTCTGATGATGCCATGGTAGAAACATGATCTCTGCAATAGAAATCTATCCCTCATGTCCAGCCATTGTGCCTCCCTGAGCTTATGGGAGATGTGCTCGAATTTTCGAATGTTATAGATATATCTTAAACAGGCGTTTTGAAGCCTCTGCACCCTCCCCATAGTCTCCACATCCAAACAGCATGAGAATACTTCTGCACAATATTTTATTTGTGATAACACTAATGTTTCACACAGGTGTTTTTTAATCTGTGTAGGTATATATTGCCTGTGAGGGTACAAAAGTCTCAATCCGCCATATCCACGACTCAAACAACGCGAGACATGTGCGCGATATCTAAAGGTGTTATCCATTACCAATCCTAAGTTCCGAATCGACTCTACGATCGGTATAATGTCAGTGTCCATCCTCAGCACCACATCGTTTTTTATTTCCTGTACATGTCTATCGTAACCGAAAATTATTGCATTCGTCTTTTTTGGATTCAAATGCAGGGAGTGCATCTCTGAAAACTTTCTTAAGTTTTCCAGGTCTTCGTTGATCTCAATCAACACTTCTGTCAACTTATTTTTAGGAAATGAACAGTAGACCTGAATATCGTCAGCATACATGTGTATTTTCATATGCTTAAGGCAATCAGGGAACCTGTAGGTATATATCGTAAACAGAAGAGGTGAAAGTATAGATCCCTGCGGCAAGCCCTGCAGCATCTCCGAGGGATCCGATAAAACTCCTCCAACCCTTATGCATTGTGTACGTGATTGAAAAAAACTTCTCAGCAGCTTTAATGCCTCGTCCTGAAGACCCACACTTTTCAGAATCGCAATCATAGTCTCATGACATACTGTATCAAACGCTTTGCTATAGTCAAGAAGTATCAGTACAGTAATAAGACCTTTGTCCGTTGCATTTATTATGTCGTCATTGATGGACGCAAGAGCAGTTGTGCAGCTGTAGTCCTTTCGAAAACCCGACTGGACCTCCGGCAGTATGTTATCTAAGTTTTGCCTTAGTTGCCTAAATATGATCTTCTCAAATAACTTTGAAAAGATTGGCAGAATGCTCAAAATTCTGAGGTCATTGTAGTCCTTAGGTGTCTCAACCTTTGGAATGGGTATACCAATTGCTCGCTTCCACAAGTCCGGGAAATAGCACGCAAGAATACAGGAATTGATAATATTTACCAAAAACTTCAGTAAAAAGGGGCAGCACAAGTGTATCATTTTAATGCATATTTCATCAATTCCAATCGCACTACTCTTAATTTCCTGCAAACATGATGCAACGATATCCTCATCCACAGTTACAAAACTCATTTGCTCTGTATTATTTTGGTTAGCATTATATAAGCTTTCGAGGCAACGATTGCTGCTTCTCACTCCGCAGGTAAGTGGGACATTCGGTCCGCATAGTTTAATTAATCCGTTTGGATTATTGAGATGGGAAGGCAAGCTGCTATGCTTTCGTTTGCTACAAATATTGAGTGATTTTAGTTGTCGGTATAAGTTTCTTGCGTCCCTGTTGCATAAGTTATGCATAAAGTAGGCTTTCTTTTCGGCACGAATCGCATTTGTTGTAGAATTTCTTAGTTTTTTATATGCTTCATAATCAGCAGTGCTAAGCGACTTTCTATATTTTATTCTAGCATTGTTTCTCATCGACATTATATTTTTAATAGTATCTGTAATCCAAGGGCAATGGGGTCTTGTAATTTTAATCGTCTTTATAGGAGCGTAGGTGTCAAATAAACGTAGTATTGTTGTGGTGATTATTGTAACCTTTTTATCTATATCATCCGTATAATATATGTTCTCTAAGCCTGCCGCTGCGAGCTGTGACAAAAGCCCTTCCCTGTCACACCTCTGATAATCCCTATAGGTGTAATACACTGGTTCCGGAGTTGGTTTTGTGATATTCAATAAGACATAGATCAAGTCGTGATCTGAAACCCCAGCAGACACAACTCCAGCTTCAAGTACTGCTTCCTGATTGGAAGTTAAAATGTGATCGATGAGTGACTCTCCTCTGGTAGGCTCATAAATTAATTGTGTGATTCCAAGATCTTGTAGGAACTCGCAATATGCCAAAGTACCTGGATCTTCTGTTTTTAATAAATTGATATTAATGTCACCCAGTATATATATACTGTCGCTTATCAAAAAAAGATTTAAAAATATGTTGTTTAATTCCTCTATAAATACTCTGTAAGGTATGTCATGGTTCCTGTAAGTTGTACATATTAAAAGTTTTCTATTATTTATATTAAGTTGCAGAATGAGCTGCTCGATAGCCCCAGATAAAGAAATTATTTCGGGATTCAGATTATTTTTAACATAAACTCCAAGACCGGAGCCCCTACCGCGATAATCTCTTCGTATAAAGGTATATCCATCAACCTGGCAAATACTTATAGGCGATTGCTGTGTTAGCCAAGTTTCCGATATTCCCAACACATCTAGACTCTCTCTCACCATAATCTCCCTTATGTCCACTATATGTGGCAACAGTGAACGCACATTTAAATGTGCTATCTTTAGTCTATGGTATCTCCCAGACATGTCCTCGCCAAACAATAAATAAATAAACAAAATCTAAATAAATTTAAGAAATATAAAATAAACAGAATAAATGGCTAGCCGTTCTCAGTCAGATGATACCCAAACCACACAAAAAAGTTATCGGACAGCTCCAATATTCATTTACGTTAAACTGATACCGCGAAGCCTCAGAATGAGACCATGCCCGTACTCACAAAATTTCTGAACCCCATTTATAATTCAAATAAGTTAGGTATAACAGCATGCTCCACGGTACCAGATCAAACCACTATCACCGAGGCACTGTAAACATTATGTGCCCCTACATAGCATCACCTCTAACTGATATGATACTAAAACCTATAAAAGGAAAATTATAAACATAATATAAAGATAATATAATAATAAATATAATAAACATAATATTTGACCCTAAAAAACCAAAGTAAGCATGTATTCAAACAACACATCTATATATAACTAAATTACTATTATAACATATATACATATGGGGCACACTGCTCCCTACCAATACAAAATATTAGCAGGTACTATAATTAACTCGATCATCAGAAGTGTACCAATAACAAACGCGCAACAGACGGAAGCGGCAAGGTCCAAATTAAGTTTTCTTTCATGCTAACAAACCAGTGGAGGCAGTTGCAATCTTGCTACCAGTCAGTCTATCTAAATCGCTTAAATTAAACAGTCGATGAATTTTATTATCCATCTTTACACAGATAATACCATCAGCTGACCACACACTATAACGGCCAAACACTTCACGAGTTTTTTTATATAAATCCAATCTCTGCCTCGAGAGATCTTCCCTTATTATAATATCAGTTGACTTTAACTTACTCTTTGCATCATATATGATCCTCCTCACCCGGTAGCTAACCATTTTCACCATAACTGCCCTACTATGGCCCTCCTTTACCATTCCGACCCGATGCGTCTGCTGAATGTCTTGAAGTCCGATTTCAAGTCCCATTTTATTTTGAAATATATCCATTACCAAAGCTTCGGTATTTTCTTTCGGATTTTCTGGCAACCCAAATATCCTCAAGTTATTTCTCCTCGAGTACGCCTCTGCATCAGTCATCGATCTTTTCATGAATTCGAGTTCTCGGGCAAGTTTTGCATTTTCTTCCTTCAATTTAGCTATTAAATTTGCATGTTCATTTAAAATTTTATCAACCTTTTTTCCGACAGCTTCTTGTATTATATTACCAAGCCTAATCTGAAACTCCTCCGAACCCACGACCTGCATTACTGCGGTCGCTATAAGCTCCGTCTCTCCAGCCATCACTTTCCTATTCTGCCTGGTGTCGCGTGTCTCTTTAGGCATTTTAGTCCAGTTTCACGTGCCCAGAGAAGTTTTCTTTATTATTGCACTATTAAAACAGCACTACTACTTAATCACAATTAACTGATACCAAAAGGCCCCAATATAACTTTGCACCTTCGGTAATAATTCAATTTAAACGAGAGCCGTCCGACACACGACCTCACGCGGCAAGCATCACCTTGTGTATATATATATATATATATATATATATATATATATATATATATATATATATATATATATATATATATATATATATATATATACAGGGTCGCTGATAAGTCTGGAAACGGTCGATTATCCGGGAAAATATACAAGGTGTCGAAAAAAGTTTTATACAAAAGTTTTTGGGTTCTTCAATGTCTACTAGGCGGTGATAATTTTATTTATACAGGGTTGGTCATACAGGCGTGGCACACCAATATTAATTTTTTTTTAATGGAACACCCTATATATTATTCGATATTTCAATCCTTCTCTTAATTTTGAGCAACATTTATTAGAAGCATAATGTACCTAAACTCAATCGTTTCCGGGTAAAAAAATAAATAAAAATAAACGCTACTGTTTTTAAAATCTATTGGATGAAGAACAAAAATAAATGAAAAGTAGAATATCTCTTGAAAACAATCTGTGAGTGTGAAAAGAACCGGTTGCGATGTTTTTAACATTGTTTGGAATCCCAAGATAAGATAAGATGCCCATAAGAAACGCAGTATTATTCTTTTGTTTTAAAATGTTTCCAGGACAACGAATGTCAAACATTCATTCAGTGTCAACAGTTTTGAAACATTAGTAATTTAGTGTCAACAGTTTTTGTGCAAAATGGCAAGTTTAAGTGAAACCGAACGTATCGAAATTTTAATGATGATAGGGTACGGTAATAGAACACGAAGTTTTGCTCAAGTGGTGATTATGTTCAATGAGTTGCATCCTGAGCGGGAATCGATCTCCAAATCCACAGTTTCGAAAACTTTGCATCGTTTTCACGAAACTGGCGGTATCAAGGATAAACCTAGAACTGGAAGGCCAGTAACCGTTACAAATGAAGAAAATTCTTTGAATGTAATATTGGATGTGGTGGAAAATCCGAAAACTTCGGCACAGCAATTGGCTTTAAATCACAATATGAGTCGATATTCAATTCAAAAGATTACGAAGCGGGAAAAGTTCCGTCCATATAAAATTCATTTATTGCAAGAACTGAGTGAAGACGATTTTGATCGCAGAATCGAGTTCTGTGAACTTATTATGGAGAAGTTACGCCAAAATTTTAACTTTGCCAACCACATTTTGTTTTCCGACGAATCTACATTTTGTTTGAATGGACAAGTCAACCGACACTACTGTAGGTACTGGTCAGACGAAAACCCACATTGGATGGAACAAATTCACACCCAAAGACCGCAAAAAGTAAATGTTTGGTGTGCTATTATTGGTGGACATATCATAGGACCTTATTTTATACACGGTAATTTGAACTCTGCTCGATATTTGACACTTTTGCAAGAATCAATTGTTCCAGACGTTAGTC
The DNA here is from genome assembly GCA_964006375.1 of Tillus elongatus. Classification (NCBI taxonomy): domain Eukaryota; kingdom Metazoa; phylum Arthropoda; class Insecta; order Coleoptera; family Cleridae; genus Tillus; species Tillus elongatus. The sequence continues at coordinate 10,756,305 of OZ023268.1, forward strand.
GATTATTTCCGAACAATAACGACCCAAATCTACCAGCGGAAGAAATATGGTTTCAGCAGGATGGGGCACCCCCTCATTTTGGAATTGAGGTACGGGAATATCTGAATCAAACCTTTCCTGGCAGATGGATAGGGCGCAGGGGAACTATTGAATGGCCAGCTAGGTCTCCCGACATGACGCCGCTTGACATTTTTTTTGTGGGGTCATGTAAAAAATTTAATTTACCAAAATAGACCGCAGAATATTGAAGAGTTGCAAGCAAGGATTGTGCATGAAATTAATAACATTCCTCAAAACGCTCTTGTAAATGCAGTGCAATGTTTTGTTAAGCGAATTCATTATTGTCAGGAGGTCAATGGAGAACACTTTGAACATCTTATAAAATAGGATTTCAAACAATGTTAAAAACATCGCAACCGGTTCTTTTCACACTCACAGATTGTTTTCAAGAGATATTCTACTTTTCATTTATTTTTGTTCTTCATCCAATAGATTTTAAAAACAATAGCGTTTATTTGTATTTATTTTTTTACCCGGAAACGTTTGAGTTTATGTACATCATGCTTCTGATAAATGTTGCTCAAAATTAAGAGAAGGATTGAAATATCGAATAATATATAGGGTGTTCCATTAAAAAAAATTAATATTGGTGTGCCACGCCTGTATGACCAACCCTGTATAAATGAAATTATCACCGCCTAGTAGACATTGAAGAACCCAAAAACTTTTGTATAAAACTTTTTTCGACACCTTGTATATTTTCCCGGATAATCGACCGTTTCCAGACTTATCAGCGACCCTGTATATATATATATATATATATATATATATATATATATATATATATATATATATATATATATATATATATATATATATATATATATATATATATATATATAGAGCTTTCATTAATTCCCGAACCCCACGTGACCGGATTGTCTCTCTCTCAGTGGAATATGATTTTATGAGTTGGCAGTCCAAAAAGTAACAAAAAAACCACTAGACTAGGGACCCTAAAGCTAGTAAATCAATTGACAGTTTAGTCCATTGTCCATTGGCGCTCGATTCCTTTTGACGGTAATTTTGTATGTATATTGTGCATTTTCCAAGTTCGACCAGTGTTTAACTTCTTCAAATAATTTTGTATCTGTTGGACAATAAAAATAAACAGTCTTTATCAAAACTTAGCATTTTCATTCCGTTTTTACGTACGTTAAAAGTGTAGGTATGTTAAGCTTATGTTGTTGACGATATGCAACATTGCATCGAACGAATCCCTACCAAATCTGTTCGTCGGTAATCTGCCCAAACTGGTACATATTTGTTCAGTGTTACACAATACACATTCCTAAAACCGTAAATTAGAAGTTTAAATAATCGGACTTCAATTTGTTTACATACATTACAAAATGTTGATATCTATACAAAATAAAAGTAATATTTTATTGTTTTTAATTTATTTTTTTAACAATCAATAACAGTAAACCATACATGAACAGACTTGCTGTTAAAAATACTAAATAATAAATACATTTAAGACCTTACTGTTTCACCTTATTATAATTTTTATATTTTTTATAAAACCCCAAAGGAAATGTGAGACAACACTGGCATCTTAGGGATTTCATTAATTCAGGTTGTACAACCGTGTATGCCGGGTTGCCTCATGATATAATGACATAGAAGAGATATGATATGGCGTATATGCCCCGCCCCCTACTATGACGTCACGTGGTGAGTAACGTTACAGAAGTCCAACTACACACTAAAAACAAAGTCATTCTCAATTAAAAAGTTTCTATACTTCACTTTAATGCTGATGAAGTTACACCTATATTGTCTTTTTTAGATAATATAGATCGCAGCACTTAATTTAATCTTTTTTATTTTCATTACTTCCAACTGTATGCACTTAAATATTAGTAAAATACGTAATTTCTTGAGGTTGTGATGAAACGTCAAACCGCACTGCACGACAGCATATTATTGTTGCATTGGACTCACCAATTGACACCATGCGCGTGACAGGTCTAAAAATAGGCAGTCTTAATATCGTATCTCTCGTTATTTATATCATGGGGTTGCCTAACTTAAGCGGTCACGTGGGGTTCGGAAATTAATGAAAGCCCTGTATATATATATATATATATATATATATATATATATATATATATATATATATATATATATATATATATATATATATATATATATATATATATATGTTCAGAAAGATTTCCGCGGTCTTTAATGTGAGACATGCTTGGTTCTCGGGTTAAACCGCGTCCAGAATTTATGGAAACTCGACGTTTCGGCTCCTGTTTTGGAGCCATTTTCAAGAGGTAAAGGAAATATGTAAGGACACTCTAAGGCCTCAATCTGCCTACTCCTTAGAGTGATGGACAAAGGTGGGTAAAGGAAATATGTAAGGACACTCTAAGGCCTCAATCTGCCTACTCCTTAGAGTGGTGGACAAATGTGGGTAAAGGAAATATGTAAGAACACTCTAAGGCCTCAATCTGCCTACTCCTTAGAGTGATGGACAAAGGTGGGTAAAGGAAATATGTAAGGACACTCTAAGGCCTCAATCTGCCTACTCCTTAGAGTGGTGGACAAAGGTAGGTAAAGGAAATATGTAAGGACACTCTAAGGCCTCAATCTGCCTACTCCTTAGAGTGGTGGATAAAGGTAGGTTGGGTTGTTGTAGCTCGATTACGGGGCCTCAATCTGCCTACTCCCCAAATCTCGCTGGAGATCGTCTGTGAGGTCTCAGTGTGTTCAACCCTAGGCCTCAGAGAGATCTGGCAGTTCGTTGCAAGTCTTGTCTTATATAGGTCGTTTCGTCTACCTGTTGCGTCATCAGTGAAAGTAGTGGGGTCACCGTTAATTAAGTGGGGGGATAATGATGCAACAAAATTGTCTGTGGAATTCATTTCCCTTTTGTGTGTTTGCAAAGAAGATATAATAGGTTTCCAAGTAGTCGGAAGGCGAAGACCATCATCTCTCTTATTTAAACAATCGGGACGTTTTTCAATCTCGATTGCTTCGCGGATAATTCTCGTTTTGAAATTGTAAACCGGTGCTATTGTTTTGGCATTATCGAAGTCTATTTTGTGCCCTGTATGAATATGATGCATGGCCAGCGCCGATGAGGGGTCGGATTTTCTAACTGCGAGGGTGTGTTCGTATATTCTATTGTGGATGCGTCTGTTTGTTTGTCCTACGTAAGTTCGGGAACAGTCGGAACAAGGAATTTCGTAAACTCCGTGGGATTCGTTTGGAATCGTATCCTTGGGAGTTTTTATAAGATTTGATAGTTTTTGGTCTGTTGTGAATATGGTTTTGATATTATGGGTTCTGAAAATTCGGCTGATTTTGTCGGTGACACCTTTAATGTATGGTAAAAACGCTGTGTGTTGTTGTGTGGACGCTGTTTGTTCTTGTTGTGGTGTAGTGGTTTGTTGTTGTGCGTTTCTAATGTTTCGTAGTATGTGATTGTTGTCGTATCCGTTTTCTAGCAATGTCTGTCTTAAAAAGTTTAATTCTGTCTGTTTGTTGTTGTTGTCCGTTAGTCTAAGGGATCGTGTTACTAATGTTCGAACCACGGAATTTAGTTGCGATGGGTGATGGTGAGATTGGGCGTTAAGATACCGGTTAGTGTGGGTTGGTTTTCGGTAGACAGTGTAAGAAAATCCTCTGACTGGGTTTTTAGTGATGCGTACATCTAAGAAAGGCAAAGAAAAATTATTTTCCATTTCCATGGTGAACTGGATTTGGGGGTTGATGTTATTTAGGTAAGAAAGGAATTCGTCTAGAGATTCTTTGCCGTGTGGCCAGACAGCGAAAATGTCGTCAACGTATCTTAACCAACACGTTGGTTTAAGTTGGGATGAATTGAGGGCTTGTGTCTCGAAGTTTTCCATGAAAATGTTGGCCAATGCAGGAGAGAGGGGTGAACCCATTGGAGCACCTCGAACTTGTTTGTAAAATTTGTTTTGAAAAAGGAAATAAGTGTTAGATGTGCAGTGTTCCACAAGAGCTAAGGTATCGTGGGAAATTTTGTGTTTATTTTTGAGAATGTCAAGGGTTTCAGATAGAGGTATATTGGTGAATAAGGAAACTATATCAAAGCTAACTAGGATGTCGTTTTGAGAAATGGTGTTGTTTTGAAGAAGGTCGATGAAATGGGTGGAGTTTTTGACATAGGATGTAGCGTTTTCTACTAATGCTTGGAGAGTTTTGGCTAGATGTTTTGCAAGTTTTTGTGTGGGTGAACGGTGGGCACTTACGATAGGGCGAAGGGGTATATCAGGCTTATGGATTTTTGGGAGACCATATTTTCTAGGAATGCGAGATGATTTTTCGCGGGGGATTAGTTCTTTTTTGAGGTCAGGATTGAGTTGGGAGTTGTTGATGATAGTTTTGGTTTTCTTTTCCAGATAAGTTGTAGGGTCGTTAGGGATTTGTTTGTAGTCTGTGTTGTTTAGTATATTGTCCATCTTTTGTATATAGTCTGTTTTGTCAAGTATGACTGTAGCGTTGCCTTTGTCTGCTGGTAGGATTATAATTTCTGTGTTTCGGTTTAGGTCTCTGATTGACTGTCGTTCGTGAGGAGAAAGGTTGGAAGGTGGAAGTTTGGCAGAACGTAATATTCTTGCAATGTCTTGTCTCGTAATTTCAGCTTCGTCAGTCGGTAAGTGTGTTATTGCATCTTCTGATTGAGAAATTATCTTTTCTATTGGGATGAATTTAGGGGTTGGTGCAAAATTAAAACCTTTGGATAGGACTTTGATGGCGACGTCACTTATGGTGGAATTTGAAAGGTTGTGAACTACTATAGGAGGATTGGCATTATGTGTGTTTTGTGTGAGATTTTTGTTGTCTAGAAGCTGCTGTAATTTTCTTTTTTGTACGTCCGTCTTTTGTTGTGTAACATGTTCTGATTTACTATGTGAGAGTCTGTCTAGAGTGTCCCAAAGTGTAGGGTGTATTTTGTATGTGTGTATTTTTATGTACGTGTCGTAAAGCAGTGTGTTGGTGGTGTTAAGGTGTCGTCTTGTCTCGTGAATGGAATTTCTAAGGA